>JAFMSR010000015.1:4314449-4615080 GCA_022818135.1 Saxidomus purpurata
GCTGATCTTGATCTGTTGTTGTGTGAGTTTAACACCCAGTCCAAGCTTATTTTGGTCATTTTTACAGGAGGGCAGTTTACCTAACCATCGTTCCTGGGAAGAACCAGTACTAGACTCATATTCACCATAAGAAACTGCCAACTGTCTCACATAAAAAGACATGGTCGGTTGCAGTGCTCAAACCCATGACCCTCAATTTATGGCAGGTTAGAGTAATTTCAAGTCAATGACTCTTAACCATGCGACCATGGAGGCAGACAATCTGCATTGATCTGATGGGCCTTAGATGTTGATTTTTCCACACCATTGCAGCTTATATGAGCATAATGACCTGTCCATTGACTCTGAGATCAGTAGGTGTGGAGCTGTGGTGGTAGTGCGTATGCCTCAGGATCTGAGGGGTCTCGGGTTAAATCTCCATCAGTACCACAGCTTAGTGTCCTTAGGCAAGACAGATATTTCCACATTGCCTTTCTCTTTCTTCAAGGTTGATTCCATCTAGAGTGAGTCTTGAAAGTGATTAATCTAACCTTGTTTCATTATCAAAGATAAATAGATTAGTATAAATTAAAATCAAGAAGAACCGATAGGTGAGTTTCAATATTTATTCAACATAATAATGGTAAGAACTGATCTTTTTACGTTCTGTGCATTTGATCACCTATGTTTACTTTCATATCCAGGTATAACTTATTAGAGAGGAAATGGTTGAGAGAAATAGAGCACAGGAAGAATGTAGAACAGGATTTCAGGGTATGTTACTTACATGTTTGATTATTTTATTGTTAATATTAAAAGCGAATTGATTTTTGGGAGGCTTATGTGATCATTTGTAGCTTTATTTAAAGCTCTTCATATGTCTTTATGTAGTGCCGGTTCTTTAATGTTCATAGAAGTAACTGAGAAATCAACAAAGGATATTTTTACCATCAAATTAAATACTGTCTTCTCTAAAAATGATTTCTAAAGGTATTACTGCAAAACTAAACAAGACCTTAGCGTGTGTTTTACTTGCCTGTTGTAATTTAAGCCGTTTTATTTCCCGCTACAGGAACTGCAGGATGATTATCGCCGATTCATGGACTACACGGACGGAATGTTCCACTCGGATTACCTAATGCAGCTACGTCACATGGGTCAGAAGCTTGCACAGAAACAGATCAGTGCCGTCACGTATGAGGACATCGAGAAACAGTTTGATCCTATAGGGGAGGAGCCAGAATTCTTTTGATGAAATGCTCACCTCATCAATTGCATCAAGATGTATCAACACCCCTCATAATGTTGGCTCCACCCAACTGTATCAACCCCACCCATATTCATCAACTCATCAACCTTGCCTACTGGTCTTGGCTCCACCAACTCATTACTGTTGCACTTCTTAGTCTTGGAACCAGTCAAATGTGCAGCAGAAGTGCACATTGGTACCAGTCTGTTTAAAAAAATATCCATCATGACCTTGAGAGGGCCATGTATGTGACCTTTGCTTGCAATGATATATTTACAAAGCAGAGGCAGCTTCAGAATCAAGGGTTTGAAAAAGTTGCAAAGTTTGATGTAGGGTGTTTGTAAGCTTATGATTTTACTGGATTTGAAAGAATATAGCTTGCCAAATGAAATAAAACTAGTTTTTTTTTTTTTTTTTTTTTTTTAAGGGGGGATAACACTTTATTTCATAGCACATGTATGTAATCACAAACAAGCTCTTTGGCTTTTTCAAAGACTATATTAACATTGATGTAAGAACATATTTTTATATGAAATATACATAAAATACATATATTACATGTTTAAATCCCTGTTTTTTAAGACTCACAAGTATACATGTAATTACCTTGATGTGTAACCCCTACTTTTTAAATATTGAAAAAACAAAAAAACAAACAATGGGATCTATCTGTCTGAAAGAAAGAATATGTTATTTCTTTTGCAGTAAAATACTGTTGTCATCTTGAAACTATAGTTTTTTATTAAAAAGTACCAGCTGTAGTTATGGTAAAAGTGTCTTACAATTGTCCATCTGTTATACTCAAGATAAGTAATGTTAGACATGTGATATATCTCCCATGCTAACTTTAGACTGTTTTTTAAACCTATAATTCTTGGCAATACTTCTTTTCTTCTACATAGGTATATATACTTTTTCAGTTCCAAAAAAAGAATATCTAACATGTAATCTTGTTTTCCCGACCCTAACAAAACTGTAAACTTGTTTATTTCAAAATTTTGATCCAAATTATCTAATTCATTCATTAAATACTGTATAATTGGTTTTATTTTATGACAAAAATAAAACTAGTTCATTTACAAAAAATATGATATTATCTTCTCTTGTCAGAAAATTAAGTCATGTCTATTGTCTGATTTCTGTCTGGTTAGCGCACTCGCTTCCCACCAATGCAACCCAGGTTTGATTCCCTACCTGTGTAGTATGTGAGATGGTAGGTGGTCACCAGACCGGACAGGTGTTTTTTCTCCAGGAGAACTTTACTTACATTTCACTTCAGACACAATTTTCTTTATAATGTTTTCAAATATAAAAAAGATGGGTTTTTCAAGTTACTGAGAATGGTACAAAATCCTATTTCATTTCATTCATGCATTAAACATTGTTACAATGGCAGGAATATTACTTGCCAGAACCCTTTTTTGTCTCAGTTATTGAAAACTTTATGGTAACAAGTGAATGTAACAGACAGAGTGAACTATAAGATGTGCCAATTCTACCATTTAATAATTATATACATACAATTAAGTGCCTATAGTTTATTTTTGTATATCATTACATATCGATCAGTCATTTTGTACATATCTGTGATAAGAAATTGTATTTTGTCGATTGATTGGCCTCTATTTTACCATATATTTTCAAAATTAATGAAAATAATTGTAAACAAATATTAATATCTTAAAATTTATCATCATGATAGCTATATTTTATCATTATTTGTATTATTTCTAGCGTCATTTTGAGTACAGATATGTACATATTTTGCATATACACCAGTCCTTATGTTCAACAAAATATTTCGGCATTCATGTCTGAATCTGGTCTTTGTACATTTTTGCATACTCTCCAGTAAAGTTTCAATGTTCATTTTCTGCAAACATTCCAGGAAGTTTTCCATGTTTAGTTTTTCATATACCTAAGAATCTAGCTGTCCTATATACGATGTCCGCATGTTGGCAAATAGAGGCCTTTGATTGGCAGTGCTTTTTTTTTTCAGTCCAAATTGTGTAGTTTAGCTGTTTTATATTTGTGTTCATGTGAAATATATCTTTGTGTTCATTGTAATTTGTTTGTGAAAAGCATATTTACAAATCAAATGCTATATTCAGGTTGATTGGTTGACTGAGAAATGAATTTCACAAGTAATCAGTCAGAATGCTTGAAGTTTTTTGCAGTATAATCTTGTAGAAGCAAATGAGAAACTACAGTTTGAACACAAAATGTATCGGATATAGATTTCCCTTGCTAATTACTTAGCAAGAAGATATTGCAAAGAAAAAATACATACTTCTTTAACATCTTCGAATTAGAAGGGGACACTTACGTTAACTGACAAATGGATAAATGATATAGAAATATAGATTGTTAATGAAAATTTGCACCACAAAATCACATAAACCTTTGCAGACGCTTTGGAATTTAGTGCATTTAGCAGAAATTGGTAATTCTTTATATAAACTTCATTTTATTATATTAATTTTAGGGCTCAACGTAATGTTTGAGATCTGAATATGTTGTGGAGAAGAAATTTGATTTATTTTTTAACCTAAACTGAACTAGCAGCTTTAAATCTCTTCTAGTTCTTCAATCTAGTCTCTGCTTCAACAGGCTTTCGTTGTAGCTCTTTCATTAAGCTTCCGGCTTATAATAAGTAGTTTAGACTGACAAGAAACATTTGTAATAACAACAACATTTTACTGTTTTGTAGGACATTATAGATGCACAACCTTATATATTTCTTACAGATTATATATAGTTTTAATAGGTTTTGATTATCTCCCTTTAGTCATAAACATGTTTAATTTTCTCACCGAGGTATCAGTAATTTATTCGTCATAATAATAATAACACTAGTGTACAGATTTCAAAATCATAATTTTACCTAAAGCAAAATTGCAAATTCACAATCTGATATTGACACCTGAATTATATTTTTGTTTCCAGCTGATAAAGTAACAAAGAAAGGGATACATAAGGGACTGTAACTGCTGTCAGCATAAAAGTGTTTCAATGAAAAAATGATTTAGAAACAGTATTATGGTTTTTTGCTTAAAGTTCAAGCAGCATGGTCATTTAGCTCAGGCTTTTATAAATGTGTATGTCCTCTTTCAAATATTACAAAGTCTTGAAAGAATAATATGAAATTTGTGATGAGTTATTTGTTTTTGAAACATAATTTAAACGCATAAACACAATATTTACTATGTTGATTGTTTTATATGATACTGTATACTGGCGCAGGTAAAAGGTGTTTTGTGTTAAAGTTATTATTTACCCTTGCTTACTTTACGATTACTTATGTATTTTGAATAACAGTATTATATTTATAGTGCATATACTTGACTTCATATACTCTTAGCTGCCTATTTTACGCACTGTGATTTTTCTTTGCCATATAGTATTGTAGTGTCTTTGCCACTAGACAGTAGGGGTGATTTGCTGGGGTTTTTCACATTTTTGTTTTGAATCTTTCAGGCGTTTATTTAGTACGTACTTTGTTGGTGTTATATGTGATGGGTATTAAACAATCAGGTATCTGACAGTGAAAAATTGCACTAAACTAAAAAGACACTTATTTCTCGCTTAATCACAATGACAAAAAGATGTATTTACCCGGATCTGCCATGTGTTTTTAAATCATGAAAGAAATGTAACTTACAGGTAAAAAAGACATAGAAAGAAATGTTTTATACCAGGTTTATGCAAAAAAATAGCTGAACTTTGACACAGTTGTTATTTGTTTATGTCACTTGTTAATGTCATTTGTTACCATCACTTACATTACAATTTTTCCACAGTTGCACATAGTAATATTTCAGCATGCACTATTAAATTGCTTATGCATCAGAATAGGACGTTGACGCAGTTGGTGTTGTTAAAAAACTATGTCATCCACTGTATGTATAAGAACATGGTTTATTGCACAATATACAGAGTCTGAAAAGAAGGACAGTTAAGTTTAAAGGGGCACTCCCTACATCTAGCAGATAATATTCTCCAAACGTAAATGATATGTTTCATGAACGTAAAATTATAAATAAATGCAATTTGAAAGAATAATACATACTGAAAATGCCTCATTTAAGCACAAATAACCAACATAGAGACCTTCTGTAATAAATTGCTATCCACCATTTAATTGTACAACAACATCTTTACATAGATTATTGAATGTTTTACAGTTCTGCAGCATATTTTCAAACATCAATTACCAATGATCAGTGGAATGTAGAGTTTAAACTTTTAAGTTATTAGTAATAATATTTGCAAATATGCTATATAATTGTTTATGCTTTTGGAGTTATTTAATTTGACACCAGTTTTAGGGAGTGCCTCTTTAATTAGCGTCAAGAAATTTGCAGGCAGACTTGGATACATACTGGTTGCATTGACCAAAGGTGGTATTTTGCTCAGACACAAGAACAGAGAGAAAAAAACAGTATCTGATAGACTGATACAGTACTTCGCTTGATCACTGTATATATACATATGTTTTCTCCAAGCGTACAGTAGAAATAGTTCTAAAATTTCTTTTTAGCATGCGTATTTACACGTACTTCAAATTGTGCAATACAGTAGAATAGTTTATTAACAGACTAATCTTACAGCTTTATTAAAAACATCTGGTGGAGCTGATTTTAAGCATGAAAATAGTATTTTGATAGAAATTTGCTGATTATTCTACAATTAAATTATCATGTTTCTTGATTTTTTTCCACCAGTTACATCTACTCCTAATTTATACTTTGTAATTTATTCTTGATTATGAAACAAGTTCTTATAAGATTAATTGTTCACAGAAAGAAAAAAAAAAGTTACAAAACATGAAGTGCTTTTTCTGCCGTGCTTTAATGAAATTCGTTGCTTCAGATGTTATAGCTTACATTACAAGAGCCATGCGTATAAAGGTAAAAATCTTTGCTGAAAATTTATGCCTAGTCATCATAGTTTATCTGGATCAAATTATCATGGTGAAAGGTATTAGCCGTATGTCTGAAATATTAAATGCTTGCCCCGCCGCCCCTCCCCACTGCATGTCTCTCTTAAAATAATATGAGTCTTTGTTTTTGTTTGCTGAAGCGAGGGCAGGGAAGGGTGCATTTGAGAAGAAAGCATTAGTTGTTTTTTATAGTGTTTTAGTTTCAAGTCATTGACCATTTTTTTTGCTGGAAATATCTATACATCTATTATAACCTTGTAGAGTGATTAAATAATGAAGATTATTTGAATATTTTGGGTGTTGTTTTTTGAAGATATTTATATAATTTTAATTATTTTTTTTAAACCGTTTGAAAGGTACCAAGGTGCAGTGAGGTATACTTTTTATGTAGTGCTGTGAATGTGATATTTATCTTCATGTGTTTAAAATGTTATTTTGTGATATTTCAGTATATGAATTTACACCTCAAAAATTAAAGCTAAGGATTAAACAGTTAGTTAAGAACCCAATAATGTTACAGTCACTCCACTGCAGGGTTGCCAAAGTTTTTCTTAATCCTAATGGCTATACACATGTATTCAGAAACTGTTCCTCTACTCAACCTTGACTAAAGAAGGGATGGTAAGTCAGATCTGATTGACCAGTGAGTTATTAAGACAATAAATGAACCAAATCTAACTAACTTTATTAATCAGTTGACCAATAAACTGCAAGTAACAGACCATTCCTTTGTCGGGGTTGAGTCGAGGAAGGTTTCTGTATATATAGCTGTTATAGAGAGAAAGAAATACTTTCTTAACATAATATGGCTAAATAAGATCCTGTTGTTATATAGAAATTACCATTTGGGATACTGTAAAGTAAATTGGGTAATTATCATGCGACAAAATAATCGCTATTTGTGAACAGACTGACTAACTTGCAAATTTTAGATTTAACAGGAGAATTCTCTAATAGGAAATCTATGTGAAATGAATCTTTCGCAGCGAAGAAAACTTGGCCATGTCTTACATTACCCAAGTGTTAAAACCCTGTTCAATCAAGTAATCATAAGTTTTTGTTGTTTTTGTAGTTTCTTTCCTTCTTTTAAGAACAAAGTAATAAATGAGTAGAGTACAAAGGCAGGGTTGTTTAAAAGACTAATTGTTTCATAACTTAGCTGCAGCTACCCAGGTTAAGGGCACTATCTGTCTCAGTTTAATTAATAGCAACCATATGTTTGTTAAATTACCTGCAATAAAACTTGTAAAAATTAATTGGTCAGTTTGTTCTTTCCTTTAAAACTTTATTTTTGTGTGTTGCCAACCACAGTGTTTGACAGAACCCTAGATCAAAATTTTTAATTATACCCCCCGAACACAAAGTGTAAGGGGGGGAAGGGTATACTGGATTCAGCTGGTCCGTCCGTCCATCTGTCTGTCTGTAGACGGAATCTTGTGGACACTAAATATCCAAAACCCCTGGTCAGAATTTAATGATACTTCACACAAGTGATAAGTACAATGCCTAGTTGTGCATGGTCCATGTTTCGGGTCTCTAGGTCAAATGTCAAGGTCACAGGGGCTTGAGATACTAAAATCTTGTGGACGCTAAATCTCCAAAACCCCTGGTCAGAATTTAATGATACTGCACACAAGTGATAAGTACAATGCCTAGTTGTGCATGGTCCATGTTTCGGGTCTCTAGGTCAAAAGTCAAGGTCACAGGGGCTCGAGATAGTAAAATCTTGTGGACGCTAAATTTCCAAAATTCCTGGTCAGAATTTAATGATACTTCACACAAGTTATAAGTACAATACTTAGTTGTGCATGGTCCATGTTTCAGGTCTCAAGGTCAAAGGTCAAGGTCCCAGGGGCTTGAGATAGTAAAATCTTGTGGATGCTAAATCTCCAAAATTCCTGGTCAGAATTTAATGATACTTTGCAGAAGTGATAAGTACATTGCCTAGTAGTGCATGGTCTATGTTTCGGTTCACTAGGTCAAAGGTCAAGGTCACAGGGGCTCGGAATAGTAAAATATTGTGGACGCTAAATCTCCAAAACCCCTGGTCCGAATTTAATGATACTTCACACAAGTAATAAGTACAATGCCTAGTTGTGCATGGTCCATGTTTCGGGTCACTAAGTCAAAGGTCAAGGTCACAGGGGCTTGAGATAGTAGAATCTTGTGGACGCTCAATCTCCAAAACCCCTTGTCAGAATTTAATGATACTTCACAGAAGCCTCAAGTTGTGCAGGTCCAAAAATTAAAGCATCAAATATTACATAAATTTTATATACTGTGTCAGTGGGGTGTTCGGGTGGTATTCATCACCTTCAGTGATAGTTCTAGTTTTGATTGTATTGTATGAAATATCTTTGAGGCTCAAACTTCCATTTTTAGTGCCAGGTAACCTTCTAGGACCACTCATTGTCTGTCAGGGACTACGTCTGTCCAATGTCCATCCATCATTTCCTTCAAATGGCATCTCCTCTGAATTCACTTGGCCAATAATGATGAAACTTTGCAGGGATGTTGACCAAATTTGTTCAAAGAATTGTATACCATGCAGAACTCTTGTTACTACAGTCACATTTCAGAAAAACCCTTGTAGTGTATGCAATAGAGGCTTCATTTTTCATTGAATCTTCATGAAACGTGGTCACCGTCAGAATGACTATCTTGACGATAGATTGATTTAGAATATGGGTCATCTGGGGTAAACGAGGTCAGGTGGTCAAATCATAGAAAACCCTTGTGTATGCAATAGAGGTTGCATTTTTCATTGAATCTTCATGAACCTTGCATAGAATGACTATCTTGATGAATTCTAGATTGAATTCGCATATCCATCATCTGGGATCCAAAACTAGGTAATGGGGTCAAATTATAGAAATTCCATGTGTATGTGATTTAGGTTGCATTTTTTAATTGTATCTTCATGAAACTTGGTCAGTATGATTGTCTTAATGAAATTTAAGTCGAGTTTGAATATGGGTCATCAGAGGTCAAAAACTAGGTCACCCGGTTAAAAACCTTGTGTATGCTATTCAGGTGACGTTTACAACCCAATCATCATGAAAATTGGTCAGAATGTTTTTGTGGATCACCTCGGATAAAAAACTAGGTCACCAGGTCAATTCTGTGGAAAACCTTGTTATAGGTAAAATTCGCTATTCGCATGCGTTTTATTTTTATTTTTTTTTTGTTTTTTTTTTTTTTAAAAAAAAAAAAAAAAAAAAAAAAAAAAAAAAAAAAAAAAAAAAAAAAAAAAAAAAAAAAAAAAAAAAATTTTTTTTTTTAAAAAATAAAAAAAAAAAAAAAAAAAAAAAAATTATTTTTTACTTTGTAACTTGTAACTTGTTTGTGTTAATGATAATTTGTTTAGGGTTGAAGTTTGATCACATATGGTCATAAGTTGGTCTCATATGAGCGATATAGGGCCATTTTGGCCCTCTTGTTTCTAGACTTGTTTATTGAGATACTTCAACAATCTTGTTTAATACCAGGAGATCTGGAGCTTAGATTCTTGGTACATGTACTTATCATCATTGAGAACTAAGTCTTCTATCAAGAACAACTAGTTCTTGGTAAAAAAAATCCCTGCCCTGGTGTTCGCCTGTTTTACATAGACTTATACATGTATGATGAAATACTTGAGGAATTGCCTTACCCAAAACCATGAAGCCCAGAGCTTACGTAGGTGGTGTGTAGCATTTTCTAGTGATCCTCTACCAAGATAGTTCAAACCATTCCCTGGGGTCAAAAGGGATCTTACACTTGTTTTATATATAATTTGAATAAGGACTTTTAATTTTTTTGTCCAATCTTAACCATAAGGCATAAACCTTGAAAAAAATCTTGTTGCCTTGTACTAAGGTTTTTCAAATTATTCTCCTGGGGTCATAATTGGTCTCACCCCAGGTGTGATTATTTTAAATAGACTTGTATAGGAAACCTTTTGAAATCTTCTCCATCATTGCAATGTCTAGAGCTTAAGACATTTTTGTCTACTGGTCGTCTCCCAAGACTGTAACAAAACTGCGACTGCGGTCAAAATTGGCCCTGCCCTTTTGACCTACTTTAGCAACTAAGTTATGACTATGTGTACATTTTGGAGAAAAAAATTTAACCTTGATGTCCTTGACTATGACCTTTTGACCTACTTGTTTGTTTGTGACATAAATTTGAACCATGTGTGCAGTTTCGTAAATTAGTTTCAATTTATGTCGCATTTTGTTTTCATTGAGGACCTTGAATTTTATCTATTTTGCTTCCATCGAAACAACACTTAATCTTTTGCATTGACTGAAAATTTATCAGTCACTTTAAAATGTTACTTAGTTTTCTGGTGGCCCTGTTATTGACATTACATAATGGCCAATGGTACCAATATTAAGTATATAAGGCCAATATGCACTAGACAAAGCAGGAGTATGACTAGTACGTTATGAAATAACGAAAAGACGATATGAAGACGTAAAAACCCGATTTGAAGGGACGATCAGACGATGCGAAGACGTATATTCACCTTGCATTTTCGCATCATCCCATCATGTATTCGTATTATCATCGTATTATCGTTCCCTATCTCGAGATTGCATATCGCAATTTCCCCCATTGGCAGTCAGCATGTCGCGGGGTGGGGGCCTACGGTGTTCTGTTAGGGCCATCGCTGTTTCGCCACTTTCGAAAGACTACATATCATTGTTATCTGGCACAGAAGTCGCCAATGTCTTATGTCAAATCTCGCTGCCTGGCAAGAACGTTTTATGTCTCTGTTCGCCTTTACGTAAAGTTCAGATATACATTCCTGGCTTATTGTCTGAGAAAGAAGGACCCAAGTCTCAGAGTTTTAACTGTATTGTCATCAAGTAGATACGCTCTTGGTGCATGTCGTCCGTTAGTTGTCGGTTCACAGAAATCGCTTTCAAGATCACTTGATGGAATTTGCTGGCATCCATACTCCTTGGGCCTGTCAAAGTTGTTCACAGAATTCATTCAATGTAGACATCTAGTTGGTTTCGCAACGGATTAGTTAATATGGTGGAAACTGTAACTTTTCATGTAACTTACTTTAGCGCAGTAACTCACCTAGGTTCCCCTTTTTCTGATAACATTGATCAGGATGATAATCGTTTCCGACGCTAAAATTAAAAAAAAAAAATTATGCCGACACCCTGTTTTCGCCGTTTGTCACATTCAGGGCCCAGTTACACCTTCATACCATACCTGAACTCTGCATTGCAAGTCTTATCTGTAGACTAATGTGTGCTATACAGTAAAATCCGTTTATAACGAACTCATTGGGCCCATTTAAACTTGTTCCTTATATCCGTTGCTATATCCATATAACATTTTCATATAAAACAAATATAAAAAAAAATCGGGTAGAGAAAATGTGTTCCTTATATCCGTATTTTCGTTATATCAGGAGTCGTTTTATACGGAGGTTACAGTATAGGGATACCATTGCCTTACAGAATAAGCATCCTCTTATATAGCGAAAAATGGTTCCTTCGTATGAGAAATCTTTAAAGATGAAATTCTGGATGCACAGACTGGCGTTAATCTGTGCGGGTTCCATGGGGCATGTCTCGGCTGTCAAACCTGTCTTAAAGACCACCTAAAAAAAAAAGATCAGTCAGTTGGACAAAGAAACAATGCGCGTTGAACGGTTCTACTCATCTAGTGAAATTGTAAATCCACATGTAACGTGTAAACAAAGGCCCGGTCAGTGGCCTTTTTCGTGTTTATTGTATATTACACTGATATAAATGTACTGATACACGTATCATTATTTTGGTTATTGTCCGACATGAAAAACAAAATATATAATTCACGTCACGTTCTTACCGCAGTGTTTATTTCATTCGGTATCAAGCTGAAACCTAAATTATTTTTGCAATGGCACATAACTGCTTGGCACTTTCGACCAGGAGTATATTATTTTCTACGTTTAAGGAACCAATTAGAAGAAAGAAATAATTTAGAGACCGGTAGGTGCAGCATTATAGCGTGTAAAGATTAGCACGAAATATCTAGTGGGTAATCGACGGGTTTATAGGGAAAGTCTTTTTAAAAATAAGCATCTAATAAAAAATTATGTTCTTTTTGATAAGATGCAAGTAAAAGTAAAGGATAGATCACGAGTAGCCGTTGTCTATGAAATATGGAGGCAAGCGATGCTAGACGACAAGTTTAATAGACAACGGCTACTCGTGATCTATTTGACTAGGTCCACTGAAAATGAATTGTTTATTTTATAATCTGATACAATATTACACCAGTTACCACATTTATTCCTTTGTGGTTAAAAAATATATTACCCTTCAAAATTTCAATATTGAAATTTGATCAAGAACGAAGCCGAACATTTAGTAAATGCTTTGAAAACATGTAAAAAGTTACTTCTCTAAACGAATGATGTAAATAATAATAGAAAGTATTGAACCTCTATTTTTGACTAGGATAGTTGATTTAACTAATAGGATAGTCAAAATTAAATTAAATGATTTTCTTTTGTTTTCGATGGGAATAAAACAATGATACAAATTCATATATTTCTGTTATAACTTTCGTAATAATGTTAATTATTCAAGCAGTATATATCAGTGAATAATGTCTTTTTAAAAGTTATGATGGTCACTCTGAAGGGATTTAAGAAATTACTAAATTGTAATTATGTTTGCCTCAAAGAGCACGGGAAAAACGTGCAGACCAGATTTTGAAGTCAAAATGCGAGCAAAGTTGCGAACACCTGAACCAGTTATGACAACAGCCATGATTTATTCGTGCAATCAATATACATGTATGCTACGGCAGAGCGATGAGTTGTGCTTGTAAATGGTCAAGATAGGTGGCGATTTATAACAATATTCAAAATATTTTAAAACCATTAACATACATGTATTTGTAAAGTCAAGATATTTAACTTTTCAAAACCGTTTGCACAGCGAATGTATCTTTAAAAGTGTTTTCATAGTTTTCAAAAAAGGTAAAGGTCTCCTTCTTTGTACTATATGAATTTTTGCCGTGAGTGCGCTGCGGCGACGGTTCTAATTTAGCCATATGAATATAATATTCTATTTAAGGCCCGTATCTGGAACTACAGCAAAATGAAGCCGTGTCTATGTAAGGAGTTAGTTGACTGCCTGTCTGTCTGGCTTACATTATAATGAGTCTTTAAGTTTTCAACAAAATCACGAGTGTAAAGAGGTGGCAATTAATCACCGCTCCTACGTGGTACCAGTGCTGTACAGTATAGCATCAAGTCTCCGCCTGCCACTAACTGCTTTCATAAATGAATTCTAAAGAAGTTGGAAATTATCATGATCAATCATCATAGATCTCATGTCTGGATATGGGATCGAATCTGCAATCCACGAATTGACATTCCGGTGTCTAGATCACTGCTTCTCAGAAGTACAAATTGGTACATATATTTTCTAGGATGTAATTATGTTTGCTTCAAGTAGTAAGCCCTGGCCTGTAAACGATAACTGCTTTACAAATACATTTCACTGAGTTGAGTGAGTAGGAAATGTTTTTTTTCGAGTTGCGAAATAACCACTCGTGCAAATTTCTCTTTTGGTGCTTACTCAGTGTTAAACTGTTTCTTCTTTTCACCTTGTTTAAACGGAAAACAAACATTCGCTCAATACATGTATGTAACCCCAATTCAGTTGCCTGACCCTTGGAAAATATTTATTTTGACCTTAATAATGAAATATTTTAGACCTTAGAAAGCTTTCATTAAGTCCCGTAAAGGATTTAAAATAGACGTATATGGATCGGCAACCTCATTGGCGGAATAACGGATTTGCTAACTATTGCTACTGCCAACATCATGATTTTGCTTCTGCTACTGCTGACTACTGCAACTACCAACTAATGCTACTGCCAACAGCACGTTTTTGCTACTGCCAGCTACTGCTACTGACAACTTCACGTTTTTGCTACTGCCAACTTAACGTACATAGGTTCTTGCTGTTAGATTTTCCTACACGAATAGCAATAGCAAAATCATGAAGTTTGCCGTAGCTGGCAGTTGCAAAAACGTTAATTCGAACAAGTTGGCAGTAGGAGTAGTTAGCAATAGCAAACTCTTGAACTTGGCAGTAGCAGCAGCTAACATGACCAGTAGCAAAAACGTAAAGTTGACAGTAGCAGTAGCTGACAGTACCAGTAGCAACACATGGAGTTTACAGTAGTAATAGCGGTAGCAAAAATGTAAAGTTGGTAGTAGCAGTAGCGGACAGTTACTGTACTAGTTGCAACACATGAAGTTTGCAGTAGCAGTAGTAGTAGCAAAAACGTCTAATTGACAGTAGCAGTAGCTGACAGCACCAGTAGCAAAGCATGAAGTTTTTGCAGTAGCAGTAGCAAAAACGTGAAGTTGTCAGTAACAGTGAATTTGGCAGTAGCAGTAGCTGGCAGTACCAGAAGAAAATTCGTGAAGTTAGCAACAGCAGTAGGTAGCTGTAGCAGAAGCAAGATCGTGAAGTTAGCAGTAGCAATGGCTGACAGTATCAGTAGCAAAATCGTGAAGTTTGGCAATAGCAGTAACATCCCCAACTATTTTAACCATCGTGTATTGGAAAACCGATATGCGTTTTTACAAAGAGTAAAGAAGGATATTATTAAATAACTCGTCATAACTTTCTTTCTGTTTAACATACAAAATTTGTCATTATCACAAATGTTAGTTTAATTTCTCTGCCATTTCATGAATATTTTTTTGTCAATCTAAAGTATTAAATCAATGGTCCTTTTTACGTTTAAAAACCATCACCGACCGTTTTTACGGGCATTGAATTATAGTGGAAACGCGAAACAATGCCAGTTTAAGTGCAAATATTGCATTTTAATTCAAATTTTCACCTTTTTTCTAAAATAACAGAACAAATGTCACTATTACAATGTCTCGATATTTCATTTTACTTTTTAGATATATAAAAATAATTCTGTTTAATGGATATCTTTGCAGTCCTTTTTAAGTTTAACTCAACTAACCTGTTATGTTTAAATAAGAATTTACCGCTTCGGCAGTACTCGGCATTTTACGTAAGGCACATTCTTTTAACGCCAATACTAATAGTTTGTCACTTAGTATGTTTTTAAAGTTAATTCGCCTGATCAACGTTAACAACTATTTTTCACGAATATTACCAAGGGCATGTTTATAAAACTAATTATTGTAATAACTGATTCGTATCCCAAATAAAACTTCATAAAACATATGAATAAAAAAATTAAGTACATTGTCGTTGAAAGCATAATTATTGAACTGATACAAAAGTATTATAATAGTTATGAATTCAAAAAAAACCCTTATGACCGGATCGCACCTGGGGTAAGGGGGGTAGGGGTGGTGTCATCAGGACATAGGTGATATTACTTGTTCAATGTATATTGTCAATTATTGTTCACGTCATATCATTAAAATAACGTAAGACTGTTTTCAACGCGATTGTTACTCTTATTCTTCACACGGTACTTGTAAATGGAATTGAATTACATGTTTCATTAACATTTATAAATAAAGCAAATGCATCATAATAAAGGATAAATAGATATAATCATTTAAATTGATATTACAAATTGACAACGATTCAAATAATCTTTACACTTGAATGGGGTTAAAGTGGATCAGTTTTATGACCCTTAATCGTTTAACCTATCTATTATCTGGATATTGCCTGCGGGTAAAGTAATTTCCTGTCTTTGTTTCACGGACACGCGTTTCTTGCATACGCAGTGTTATATAATATATCGATCTGTACCCTCTGAAGTTTTTTTTTTAAACAAGTTGATTAAATTATATACAGCCGCGGCTAGATTCCAGCATGTCGCATGTATGTATTTCTTGTATAGTTATATCGTTGGTACCGGATAATCCATATTACCAACGCCCCCAGAAGAGTTTTAAAGTTGCTTTAGTTTTCGGGGGATAGTGCATGATACAGAACGCGTCCCGTTCAAGAGATAGTCTAGTTATTTAACATGCCCGATGTACAGCACCAATACACCTCGGTCTTAGGTCTCATCCGGAAGACCATTAGTTATGTTAATAGAGGAGCGGGGTCGAACTTGCGACCCCTTGGCTACCAGTCCAGAGCGTTAACCACTAGACCACTGAACCGCTCAAACATGTAGCAGAGTGTCACAACCAAGGCTAATACACACCTCTGATTTACTATACATGTTTATAATTAGCTAGTGATGAAATTTAAACTGAAGTTATTTTATAATCATAGAGGCATAATCATATACAACATTTCCCCTTTTTAATGATTGTTGCCTTTTTTTGAGACTTCATTAATTTTGCCTGTTTTAAATTTAAAACCACAACTGTTATTTCATTATAGTCAAACGCGCAAAATGTGCCAGTTTTACTGAAAAGAAAAGCGTAGCGCATACGCTATAACAACTTTTTACGATTCCGAACGGAACAGAATAAAACATGGTGATATCATTTAAATAAAAAAGGAATAATAAAAAAAAATGTTCGTTTTAAGTTTTTTCAGACGTGTACATGTATATTTTATTTTTCCAACTGTCGCGCTCGAACACTTCCGAATGATCGACCCGTCTGCTCGGTTATAGTATTTTATGGCCGGACATTACGTAACATTTATAATGGCCCGTAATAAAATACTTAAAGCTGTATATTGGGTTTTGTTTTATTCATTATATATCGATTCAAAAGAAAAAATCTATCAATGAAAAGAACAGTTTTTACCGAATTCTAGAACTATACAATGATAATTTATATAACTTTTCATCACATTTCATACAAGACCCGTATGTTTTATTAATAATAACATTATCATTTACCTAATTTTTAAGTTTGTAAAATGTTAAAAAAACCTATTTATGTTTTTTTCTTCTCTTTTTCAATCACTTGGACAGAGACATATTTTATACATGTCTAAATTGAAATAGTGGTTTTCACTATTCTGTGACCCCAGCGCCAAGTCATTTCATTTGATAGGAAGGTGAAAATGTCATTTTATGAAGTATTAGTAGAAAGGGAATGTCTTGAAGATCCACTTTTGTTTTCACAAGACAGATGCAGTTAAAACCAAGTAGTCTAAATTCGCGTATGTTTTGTCTTTTAAAGCTTTCCGAAGAAATGAATTTGTTTTTAAATTTTGTTTCCTCCTTTAACAGTGTAACTTTTAGTGTGAAAAAAATGTATATAAACAAATCTTGATATGTGTGCAGATTTTTAAATTGGAAATGACCCAAACTTAGTAAAGGACGACATGTAAAGTTGACAAGTTATCTACATTTAAAAAGAGCATCTTGTCTTTCCCATGCCCCAATAACAATTGATTTGCCGTGCACGCATGTTCTTGAATTTCATGTCCATCATTCAATTTTTCATAAGTTATTTGTTGACATGAACAAACAAAATAACGCGCGTGCGAAGAGGTCAGTCGACAATTAAAGTTCTCCAATGAACACATTTTAGATTCATTCAAATATGTCAAGAACAGCAGCGGAACTAGCAAAATCGTGAAGTTGGAAGTACCAGTAGAACAATCGTTTTCTGAGCAGTACCAGTAGCAAGATAGTGAAGTTTGCAGTAGCAGTAGTTAGCAGTACCAGTAGCAAAATCGTGAAGTTTTCAGTAGCAGTAGTTAGCAGTACCAGTAGCAAAATCGTGAAGTTTGCAGTAGCAGTAGTTAGCAGTACCAGTAGCAAAAAAGTAAAGTTTGCAGTAGAAGTAGTTAGCAGTAGCAGTAGCAAAAAAGTAAAGTTTGCAGTGGCAGTAGTTAGCAGTACCAGTAGCAAAATCGTGAAGTTTGCAGTAGCAGTAGTTAGCAGTAGCAGTAGCAAAAAAGTAAAGTTTGCAGTAGCAGTAGCTGGCATTAGCAGTAACAAAAACGTGAAGTGGGCAGTAACAGTAGCTGGCAGTAGCAATAGGGAAAACGTGAAGTTGGCAGTAGCAGTAGTTGGCAGTAGCAGTAGGAAAAACGTGAAGTTGGCAGTAGCAGTAGTTGGCAGTAGTACAATCGTGAAGTTGGCAGACACAGTAGTAAGTGGAAGCAGTACCAAAATACGTGAAGTTGGCTCTAACAGTCGTTAGCAGTAGCAGTAACAAAAACGTGAATTGGCAGTAGCAGTAGTAAGCAGAAGCAGTAACAAAAACGTCAAGTTGACAGTAGCAGTAGCTTGCAGTAGCAGTAGCAAAATCGTGAAGTTGGCAGTAGCAGTCTTGAGCAGTAGCAGTAACAAAATCGTGAAGATGGCAGTAGCAATGGTTGGCAATAGCAGTAGCAAAATCGTGAAGTTTTGCAGTAGCAGTAGTAAGCAGTAGTAGAAGCATAAACGTCAAGTAGGCAATAGCAGTAAATAGCGATAGCAGCGACAAAAACGTGAAATTGGCAATAGCAGGAGTAAGCAGAAGCAGTAGCAAAATCGTGAAGTTTGCCGGAGCAGTAGCTGGTAGAAGAAGTTGCAAAACGTTAATATGGCAGTAGCAGTAGTTAGCAGTCGCAGTTGCAAATTCATCAATTTGGCAGAAGCAGTTATTGGCAGTAACACTAGCAAAACGTGAAGTTGGCAGTAGCAGTAGTAAAATCGTGAAGTTGGTAGAAGTAGTAGCTAAGAGTAGCAGTAGCAAAATCGTGAAGTTGGTAGAAACGGTAGCTGGTTGTAGCAGTAGGAAAACGTGAATTTAGCAATAGCAGTTTCTTGTAGTAGCAGTAGCAAAACGTGAAATTGGCAGTAGCAGTAGTTAGCAGTCGCGGTTACAAATTCGTCAAGTTTGCAGAAGCAGTAGTAAAACGTAGCAATAGCACTAACAAAACGTGGTGCTGGCAGAAGCAGTAGCAAAATCGTGATGTGGCAGAAGTAGAAGCTGTGAGTAGCAGTAGCAAAAGCGTGAAGTTGGCAGTATCAGTAGCTGACAGTTGCAGTAGCAAATTTGTTAAGTTGGCAGTAGCAGTAGCTGGCAGTAACAGTTGTAAAACGTGAAGTTGGCAGCAGCAGTAGCTTGCAGTAGCAGTGGTTAGCAGTAGCAAAATCATGAAGTTGGCAGTAGTAGTAGCTGACAGTAGGTGTAGCTGGAAGTAGCAGTAGCTGGCAGTAGCAAAAACGTGAAGTTGGCAGTAGCACAAACTAACAGTAGTATTTGCAAAGTTGGCAGTAGCAGGAGCTGGCAGTATAAATAGCAAAAACTTGAAGTTGGCAGTAGCACTATCTGGAAGTAGCTGCAGCAAAAACGTTAAGTTGACAGTAACATTAGTAAGCAGTAGCAGTTGCCAAAAGGTGAAGTTGGCAGTAGCAGTAGCTGGCATTAGCAATAGTAAAAACGTGAAAATGTCAGAAACAGTATCTAGTAGTAGCAGTATCAAAAAAGGAAGTAGAAAAAAGCAGTAGCTTACAATAGCAGTAGCAAAAGTGAAGTTGGCAATAATAGTAGCTGACAGTAGCTATAGCTGGCAGTTACAGTTGCTGGCAGTAGTAGTTGCTGAAACGTGAAGTTGTCAGCTGCAGTTTTTAACAGTCACAGTAGCTAAAACATGAAGTTGGCAATAGCAGCAGCAGGCAGAAGCAAAGGATTAAGTTGGCAGTAGCAGTAGCTGGCAGTAGCAGTAACAAACACGTGAAGGTGGACGTAGAAGTAGCTGGCAGTAGCAGTAACAAAAACGTGAAGTTGGCATTAGCAGTAACAAAAACGTAAATTTGGCAGAAGCAGTAGCTCGCAGTACTTCGTAATATCAAAAACGTGAAATTGGCAGAAGCAGTACCCTGCAGTAGCAGTTCCTAAAACAGGAAGTTGACAGTAGCATTAGCAAAAACAGGAAGATGCAGTAGCAGTAGTTAATAGTAGCAAAAACGTGAAGATGGCAGTAGCAGTAGCTGGCCGTATCAAACACAACAGTTGCTGTCAGGAGTAGTAGCAAAACAATGAATTTTGCAGAAGCAGTCGCTGGCAGTATCAGCAGCAAAAACATGAAGATGACAGTAGCAGTAGCAACAACGTGAAGTTGGCAGTAGATGGCAGTAGCAGTAGGTGGCAGTAGCTTTAGTTGACAGTAGCAATAGGTGGCAGTAGCAGTAGCAACACGTGAAGATGGCAATAGCAGGAGCTGGCAGTAGCAGTAGCAAAACGTGAAAGTTGGCAGAAACTGTTGCAAGCAGTAGCAGTAACAAAAACAGAAAGTAGCAGTAGCAACAACGTGAAGTTTGTAGTAGCTGGCAGTAGCTGTAGCAAAAACGTGAAGTTTGCAGTAGCAGTAGCAAGCAGTTACAAAAACGCGAAGTTGGATGTAACAGTAGCTTGCAGTAGCAAAAGCGTGAAGTTTGCAGAAGCAGTAGGTGACAAAACATGAAGTTGGCAGTAGCAATGACTAGCAGTTGCAGTAGCAAAAATGCAGTAGCAGTAGTTAGCGGTACCAGACGCATAATTATGAAGTTGGCAATAGCAAATGTCCGTTAGTAGCAGCCGCAGTACCAAACATGTGAAGTTGGCAGTAGCAGTATTTAGCAGTAGCAAAACGTGAAGTTGTCAATAGCAGGTGTTAGCGGTAGAAGTAGCGTAAACATGAATTTGGCAATAGCAGTGGCTAGCAGTAGCAGTAACAAAATCGTGAAGTTTGCAGTATCAGTTGCAAAAACATGGAGTTGGCAGCGACAGTAGTATCAAAATGTGAAGTTTGCAGAAGCAGCTGCTGGCAGTAGCAGAAGCAAATTCGTAAAGTTGGCAGAAGCAGTAGCTGGCAGCAAAATCGTGAAGTTGGCAGTAGCTGGCAGCAAAATCGGGAAGTTGGCAATAGCAGTACTAGTAGTTAGCAGAAGTTGTAGCAAAATGGTGAAGTTGGCAGTATCAATAGCTAGCAGTTGCAGTAGGAAAAACGTGAAGTTAGCAAAAGCAGTAGTCAGCAGAAGCAATAGCCAAAACATGAAGTTAGCAGTAGCAGAAGCTGGCAGTGGCAGAAGCAAAATCTTGAAGTTGGCAGTTTCAGAAGGTAGATGTAGCAAAAACGTTAATTTGGCAGTAGCAGTTGTTGAAAACGTAGAGCTTTGAAGGTTGCAGTAATTAGCAGTAGCAGTAGCAAAAATGTGAAATTAGCAATAGCAGTAGTTGGCAGTAGCAGTAACAAAAACGTGAAGTTGGCAGTAGCAATGGCTGTCAGTACCAGTAACAAAATCGTGAAGTTGGTAGTGGCATTAGTTAGCAGAAGCAGTAGCAAAAACGTAAGGTTGGCTATAACAGTAGCTGGCAGTGGCAGTAGCAGTAGTTAGCAGTAGCAGCTACAAACTTGTGAAGTTGGCAGAAGCAGTAGTTATCAATAGCAAAAACGTGAAGTTGGCAGTAGCAGTAGTTATCAGTAGCAAAAATGTGAAGACGGCGGTAGCAATACTTAACAATAGCAGTAGCAGTAGCAAAAAAGTGATGATTGCATCAGCAGTAGTTAGCGGTAGCAGAAGAAAACTTGTGAAGTTATAAGTAGCTATGGCTTGCAGAAGCAGTAGCAAAAACGTGCTACTGCTACTGCTACTGCTAAAAACTGCTACTGCCAAATTCACGTTTTTCATATTACTACTGCCAGCTACTGTTAAAACCAATTTTTGCATTTTGCTTCTGTTACTGCTGACTACTGCTACTACCAACTTCACGTTTTTACTACTGCTACTGCCATCTACTGGTTCTGTTAACGTCATGTTTTTGCTACTGCTGATGCCAGCTTCTACTACTTTTAACTTTACGATTTTTCTACTGCTTCTGTCAATTATTGCTACTGCCATCTTCACGAGTTTGTTTCTGATACTGCTTAGAACTGCTACTGCTTACTTCACGTTTTTGCTGCTGTTACTGTCAGCTGCTGCTAAAGCCAACTTCACGTGTTTGCTAATGCTATCGCATCTTGTGCTACTGCAGACTTCACGTTTTTGCTACTGCTACTGTCAGCAACTGCTACTGCCAACTGCACGTTTTTGCTACTGCTACTGCCAACTACTGCTACTGCCAACTTCACGTTTCTGTAACTGTACTACTGCTACTACCAACTTTTCGGTTTTTGCTACAGCTGCTGTCAACTTTGATTTTTGTTACTGATACTGCTTGCTACAGTTTCTACCAAATTTCACGTTAAGCAACTGCTACTACCTGGCCATGCTACTGCCATCTTCAAGTTTTTGCTACTGCTACTGCCAACTACTGCCAACTTCACGTTGTTGCAACTGCTACCGACTCCTTCACGTTTTTGCCGCCGATACTGCCAGCCACTGCTTCTGCAAAATTCAAGTTTTGGCAACTACTACTGCCAATTACTGCTACTGACAAATTCATTTTTTTTCTACCGTTACTGCCGCCTACTGCTACCGCCAACTTCCCGTTTTTGCTACAGCCAGCTACTGCAAACTTTAAGTTTTTGCTACTGCTTCTGCCATCTTCCCGTTTTGCTACCGTCAACTTCCTGTTATTGTTTTTGCTATTGCCACTGCCAGCTACTACCACTGCCAATTTCACGTTTTTAGTACTGCTAATGCCAACTTCACGTGTTTGCTACTAATACTGAAAGCTACTGCCACTGCCAACTTCACTTTTATGCAATTGGTACTGCTAACTCATACATTTTTGCTGTAGTTACTACCAGCTCCTGCTGCTGCCAAATTCACGTTTTTGCTATTGCTACGGATACTGCCAACTTCATGGTTTTGCTGCTGCTACTGCCAGCTACACCTACTGCCAGCTACTGCCTATGTAAGCTACACCAACTGCCAGCTACTGCTACTGCCAACTTCATGATTTTGCTACTGCAAACTACTGCTACTGCCAGTTACTGCTACTGCCAACTTCATGTTTTGCTAGTGTTACTGCCAGCTACTGCTACTGCCAACTTTACGCGTGCGTTTGCTACTGCTACTGTCTCAGCTAATGCTTCTGCCAACTTCACGATTTTGCTACTGCTACTCTCAGCTTTTACTTCTGCCATCTTCACAATTTTGCTACTGCCAATTTTTCATTTTGCTAGTGCAACTGCCAACTACTGCCTCTGCCAACTTGACGAATTTGCAACTGCGACTGCTAACTTCTGCTACTGCCGACTTCAGGTTTTCTACTGTTACTACCAGATACTCTTTCTACTACTTTTGCCAGCTACTACTTATGCCAACTTCATGTTTTTGCTGCTGCAATTGCCAGCTACTGCTACTGCCCAATTCAGGATTTTTCTACTGCTACTGTCAGCTACTGCTTGTGCCAACTTCACAATTTTGCTTTTACAACCAGCTACTGCTATCGAAACTTCACGATTTTACCACTGCTACTAAAGGCTACTACTATTGCCAACTTCACGATTTTGCTACTGCTGCTAGCAGCTACTGCTATTGCTAACTTCACGATTTTGCTACTGCTACTACCAGCTACTGCTACTGCCAACTTTACGATTTTGCTACTGCTACTACCAGCGACTGCTACTGCCAACTTTACGATTTTGCTACTGCCAACTTCACGTTTTGCTAGTGCTACTGCCAACAACTGCTTCTGCCAACTTGACGAATTTGCAACTGCGACTGCTAACTACTGCTACTTCCAACTTCACGTTTTGCAACTGCTCCTACCAGCTACTGCCACTGCAAACTTTACTATTATGCTGCTGCTTCTGCTTACGCCTGTTATTGCCAACTTCACGTTTTGCTATTGCTACCGTTATTTACTGCTATTGCCAAGTTCACATTTATGCTACTGCTACTGGTAACTACTGCTACTGCAAAAGTTCACGATTTTGCTACTGCTATTGCCAGCTATTGCAACTGCCATCTTCACAATTCTGTTACTGCTACTGCTCAAGACCGCTACTGCCAACTTCACGATTTTGCTACTGCTACTGCCAGCTACTGCTACTGTCAACTTGACGTTTTTGTGACTGCGACTGCTAACTACTGCTACTTCCAACTTCACGTTTTGCAACTGCTCCTACCAGCTACTGCCACTGCAAACTTTACGACTATGCTACTGCTTCTGCTTACGCCTGCTATTGCCAACTTCACGTTTTGCTATTGCTACCGTTATTTACTGCTATTGCCAAGTTCACGTTTATGCTACTGCTACTGGTAACTACTGCTACTGCAAAAGTTCACGATTTTGCTACTGCTATTGCCAGCTATTGCAACTGCCATCTTCACGATTCTGTTACTGCTACTGCTCAAGACCGCTTCTGCCAACTTCACGATTTTGCTACTGCTACTGCCAGCTACTGCTACTGTCAACTTGACGTTTTTGTGACTGCTACTGCTTCTGCCAATTCACTTTTTTGTTACTGCTACTGCTAACAACTGCTTCTGCCAACTTCACGTTTTTGTTACTGCTAATGCCAGCTACTGATACTGCCAACTTGACGTTTTCCTAGTGCTACTGCCAACTACTGCTTCTGCCAACTTGATGAATTTGCAACCGCGAATGCTAACTACTGCTACTGCCAACTTCACGTTTTCCTACTGCTACTACCAGCTACTGTTTGATTTTGCAACTGCTACTGCTAGTGTCAACTTAACGTTTTTGTGACTGCATCTGCTTACTTCTGCCACTGCCAATTCACGTTTTTGTTACTGCTAACGTCTGCTACTGCCAACTTCACGTTTTTGGTTACTGCTTCTGCTTACTACTGTTTCTGCCAACTTCACGATTGTACTACTGCCAACTACTGCTACTGCCAACTTCATGTTTTACTACTGCTACTACCAGATATTGTTTCTTCTAAATTCACGTTTTTGCTAGTGTTAATGCCAGTTACAGCTTCATTTTTGCTATTGCTACTACCAGCTACTGTTTCTGCCAACTTTACGATTTTGCTACTGCTACTGCTTATTACTGCTACTGCCAACTTCACGGTTTTGCTACTGCTTCTGAAAGCTACTGCTTCAACCACTTTTTCCAGCTACTGCTACTGCTAATTACTGCTACTGCCAACTTCATGATTTTTGCTGCTGCTACCGCCAGCTACTGCTACTGCCAACTTCCCGTTTTTGCTACTGCTACTGCAAACTACTGCTACCGCAAACTATACATTTTTGTCTACTGATTCTGCCAACTACTGCTTCTGCAAACTTTATGTTTTTCTACTTTTGCTACTGCCATCTACAGCTACTGGGAACTCCCACGTTTTTGCTACCGCTACTGATATCTACTGCTAATTTTGCTACAGCTACTGCTACTGCCAGCTACTGCTACTGCCAACTTCCTACTCATCACAATCCTAATGTCTTTTTGCGTCTAACAAAGTCGCAGACTGAAAGTATATACATGTATATATGTTTACACAAAATGATTTAAATTGGTTTAAATATGCAGGACATCCTTACGTGTATATACATTTAATACTTACTGCGTAATTTGTTTATTGATAAAACAAATGAATATATTGACAGTTTTAAAGTGATACATGTATTACCGTTCAAAGTGACCTTAGTTATACATTTCCCGGATTTATATTCAACATTCCCTCTGTGGTCGAATGGGTAGTATAGAGTGACTGACTTGAAATCACTGTTGAGGATCATGGGTCCGAGTGCTGCCACCGACCATGTCTCTTTATGTGAGACAGTTGGCAGTTTCTTACGAAGGAAAGAAGTCTAGTTCTGGCTGCTCGCCTGCTAGAATGACCTTGCAAAATAAGGTTGGAACGGGCGTAAAACTCAACTGATTTGAATTCCTAGAATAATGAACAAAATCAAATAAAGGCACCCTGATAATTGTATATAACATTCCAACTGAATATGGAGAAAATCTGTAAAAATATTTCTTGAGTCCTCTAGACAAAAACTATAATCTACCCCCGTCAATATAAGAGAAATAACTCAGTACAGTCCAGTCGCACAGTTAAAATATGACCATTATAAAGGATAGTATAACTTTAATTGCGTGCTTCGTTTTCATTAAAACAAGCAAGTTTTAGATATTTATAATGTTTATTTCACTTATCAATTTTATCAATTAATTTAAGTTATTTTAATAAGACAAATATTTCTATAATCATACAAAAAAAAATGTACAAATATTCGTATATAAGCTTCCGTTGTTAAAATTGAAGCCGCACTCGCCTGGTTCAATGTTAGCCGTGTAACCTCACAAAAAAAAGACTGTGTAAATATTTCGAAATTTCAATGCTACTTCAACTTACTTAATAATTTGAAAAGTAATAAGATTCAAACTTTCAGTATGTATGACAATGCAAAAACTGAAAATACTTTTTCGCTTATCTCAAGTTTTAACTTAAATTCACTTTAAAATCTGCTCTTTTATTATTCAATAATGGATGTAAAAAGCTATAAAAAGAAATGTTCTTCCTTTCAATGTATCCAGATCTCAAACATCACGATATAATAACAGCAATTTTATGAAGGTAAAACTAATTTCTACTTAAAATGCTTTGAAATTAAAGTGAATTCAAAAGTGCTTCACGTAATGTTCGTGTAACAACCATATTTCTACACCGTATATAGATCTGTCGGTTTACATCTCCTTCTGATTTACCGACATTAAAGATGTTTTTGAAGAATCTTAAATTTTCAGGAAAATATGTGAGCGAGCAGCTTTAAGTAAAGACTTACATATTTTATACTACTTGTAGACTGAAGTTTGTGCAACTTCTGTTAAAGACCCATGATCATATTGAAGTTACTTATAGGATTGGGATTTTACTCACGGAGATAAATGATAGAACTGTGATCTTTAAAACAAAATCGACGTCTGCCTCCCTTATACATACATGTATATGAACGAAAAAATGATGCCACAAAATGGTTCTTATTTTTCAAAGATCATTGAAGAAAATACTGCGCTGTATACATAATAAGCAGAACCCACTTTCTAAAAAACGTCATTGAATAATTTTGTACAAATAATGCTGAAAGTTTACTGGTAAGACACATCATTAAGTACATGTATTTCGAGTGAATTGTGACATACAAAGTGCTCATTTGTTTCATACTACTCTCCTTGACTGCTTCTTGAAATGAAACTTCTAGGACTAGTTCGCGGTTAAAATACATTGTATATAAACCGTACAGTTTCACTCAAAACTAAAATCACCCAGTTTATGTATGATACTCCAGTGTTACCGATTAAAGTGCACGTAAGCAAACAGGCGTACATAATTTGTATGCACGCACAGGCAGATATCGAATTAGCTTGTTCAACAACAGCTGACGAATTTAAAAAAACCTTAAGAATCAGCTGATTCTCAAGGTTTATTAGACACACCTCCAAACCAAACCCTCTTTTACAACCAATCAAACGGCCTGTTACAAAACGTGCCTTCACATTTCAACACGTGGGCATTTTCAAACAATGCAATTTGACAGTTTTAATTAATGAAGTATATGCAACGGCACATATACGAAAAAAGATATATTTCACAAGCCCATCTTTTTACATAAAGTGAGTCAGTTTTGACGTTATTTGTCCATATAGTGGGCCATAAAATCCACTCGTGACCTTTACGGTTCACGCACTCCGCTATAAAACCGGCGTTTTGCGGTAGGAACAGCTGATCGCATTCCAACAGCTGATCGGTGGACGGATGTTTTAAGAAAGACCAAAAATATCTTCAAACTTCTTTAAGAAACACTTTTTCTTCAAAGCTTTACAGGTAAGTGACTTTGTGTTATTTTAGTTTAATTATCATAAAACATTATTTTTACGCTATACACTTTCGGAATTGTAAAACTTTTCTCTTTTCTTCTCGAATATACGAACAGTTTTAGAGTTAAACTTTACTGCGTCAGTCTATTTAAACGTGCATGCTTTTAACTAGTACCTTAGTATTACGACACTGTTCGACTGTTCAACGATTAAAAACACTAGCTGAGTTTTGTTTAAATAACATTGTGCAGATTTGATTGCTTTCTGCATTGTTCCATGTATACTGCAATTCTTTTGATGCTGCATTCTTTTATCCAAAAGAAATACGCATAATTTAATGACAAACATTGATGTTGCGCCTACACAAAGTTGCATGTCTAAAAATTATTGCTTATATACATGCAATTTCTGCAGGATGCATCGTCCGTTTTTGCCGGCCGGTATTTTTTCAAATCAGCTGTTTTGTTGCTCCACGTGTTAATGATATGTATCGATCTGACAATGTACACTGATTTGTTACCATGTAACTTCTGATCTGTAATACAAACATTGTATAATCGACCATGTTCGCAATGCTAGGCTAATAAACATGTTACTGAATCCGGTATACATGTATATATGTAAACGATTACCCCCATTGTCCGTAAAGCAAACATGTGGACCAGGTGCCAGTTCAATGTCAAACGGCCGGATAATCCAATCGAACGATTCCGATGCGCTTAACCGATTTCTTTTAGCGAAATAAACAAGTTTGAATGTATTTGAAAAAAATCATTTAATGGAAAACGCTTTGATTACAGCTTCTAAGAATTTAGGTTTAAATACATGATATAATCTAATACATGTAGATCTATACATTTAGCACTAAACGAGATTTGTGCTCAAATGTCAAAGTAGATAAGTAAAAAAACTGCATGCACAATTTGCATTTTCATTAGAAACTGAAACAGATTATATAAAAGAGAAAGTGCATAGGAACAAAATAACAGACAAATAAAGTAATTTTTTTTTATGTCCCATTGTCACATTAAATCACTTGATGATAGTGTGGCCATTTTAATTTGTTCTTTATATCCGGAGTTTATTATATCCATATAACATTTTGATATAGAATAAAAAAAGAAAAATCATCGGGTCCAGAAAATGTATTCTTTATATCTGTAATTTCGCTATATCCAGATTCGTTATATACGATGTTTATTGTATATAGAATACTGAAATTACAGACAAAATAATGATAGAACGACGCTTACCTCTCTTTTGTATTTAGGATGTTTCTTAAGAGTCATTGGAGGAATAAAAGTTATATATTTATACGGTTAATTAAGCATCCAAAGTGATTGTGGGGAGGCTTAGGTGATTTAGAAATAAGGAGGAATCATCCTAACAATTCGACTATAGCAAAGTATAAAAATTCATGACAATTACTTGCATCACATAAGGTCCAGAATGTTTCTATTTACCCGAGTCTAATTATTTGTGTCCGAACTCAGGGTTGCAAAGAGTGGATACCTGTCCTGGTGTTGGTTGGGGTTCGAGCGTTACCACCTTCCCAATCAAATAGAACTAATACAGTGCGCTTTAAACAGTTCAATTTTGCGTGTTCTGATATTTCTTTAAAGGTTTAACATTTAAACAATGTGATCTTCTGACTTCCAATTTGGGCAAATCTATTTCTTTAAACAGGGATGTTTTGCAGAATTATGTTTAAAAAAGGCCTGCTTCCGAGTGTAGCTTTTTAAAAAGCTATATTTTAATAGACACTAGTCACGAATGGATTATGAATTGTTATTGAAACACGCTTCTCTTTAACAATTATAACTTTACCTCCTTGCCGCCCGGTCGCCTTCATATCCATGCTTCGAATGTGTAGAAATTTAAGAAGACCTGTTTGCAAGTCGCTTTTTGCTGTTGATACTGTTTTTGGTCAAACGGTACACTTTTTTGTGGAAACCAATCCTTTAAAGAATATAATACCTCGTAAACATGTTTACAAATGACATAAACTGTGATAATTTCATTTAAATTAATTTTGTACGTCATTGCGGTGTGTAAGATACTATCATCATTAATTTATTGTCAACAGTTTTATTCATAAGACAAAATTTGCTGACATCAGCAAAAACTACAAAGACACAGATCAGTAAATAGGTCGTAAATGACGATGACTCCATTGCCGCCCCCGCAGTATCACCGTGATTCGTATCGCCTGCAAATGTTTGACTTCAGAAGATGTTCATTTGACCACGGACCACGGGGCGCTACCCTGAGAAATGCGCGTGCGACGGGATGTTCCGAAAAACATGAAAATAAAGTCCGTGCAACGTGATTTCTAAGAGCTATTCCCGAGTCCCTGATCACATGGACTGTTTGATTTTTGCAGCCTAATACGACAAATCCTAATTTGAAGCGGAACGGTCAGTTACCCGGACTGTTTGCAACTGAACGGTCAGTTACCCGGACTGTTTGCGGCTGTAGACAACCGTCACGGTGACAAATTTCTATAAAAAAAATGACAGTCCGGCTTGTCCACCTTTCAATTTGGACTGAACCATTCCTTACTGAAAGGGGTGCTCACTAAAGTTAACTGAGTGTATAGTAAAAAGTGCAGATCGTTATCAGAAAGCACCGATATGTAGGGTGATCATGATCTGTACTGGTCGCAATGCCAACAGCAGAATAAAGGTTAGAGTTATCCAGAAGTCGCTAATGGTATTAAAGGCACTTCTGAGACAAATCTGGTGGCAAAAAACGATTTTATTCATCATTACAAAACTTTAGCTGTGAAAATAATAAAACATGAGCGAACAGAATTGATAAAATAATAAATATACAATGTAGTAAATCTGTATGGCTTAAAGTGTTTACATATACAAAATGTACTGATAAACTAAAAATAAGAATTCAGTTGACTTTTGACGTTGTCCTAGACCAACCTGTCTTTGTATGGACTATGCTCCTGGCCACACACGACACAGCCTTGAACGATTTTATACACCATGTTCAAAAACTACCCGTCGTAAACAAAATTATCAGATGGTACTGTCAAAAAGAAACATAGGGCTTCATTCATGGGTGGCAATGTATGCCTTACTTGTGAAGTCGTACATGAAATACCCCAGTGTTTGTAACAATAGGTAACCCATAACAGAATCGCAGTTCAAATCTTGAACATCCTGCGAAATTTTTTTTTAATCGGGCTAAGTATGCATAGAGCAGGCCGTGACGTTGATTTACAGGGATTGATATATCTTAGATTAAGTTATTTTCGTATATTTAATCTCAATTCCATTTCTTGTATATAATTATAGTAGACATGTAAATAACTTTTTACTTTCGCTGTCAGCTACTATTTTTTTCTTCTCATGTTCAACATAAAATGCGACAAGGCCTCTTGACCTAGATCTAGTAGTTTTAGGGGTGAGGGTTCAAAGGTTCGAATATGGTCACAGCCACCCAGTTAACGAATAGTTTAACGATTGCCTTACCTGCAGGATACTACAATATGGGAGTTAAATATGCTCAGAAAGAGATTGCATGCATCGCAGCGGGGTGGCACACAGCTGAAACCAATTTCATACTCTCTCTTTCTTCAAAGCTGATTCCATCTTGAGTGAAGTGCCAACATTTAAAGTAATTTTTTTATGAAGCTTAATACAACACTGAAAATATAGCGTCGATATTTCATACGGTATTGTTTTATATTTCATGTTTAAAGGAAGTTTTGCAAGTCTTTGCCCATACAGTAAACTCTGTATATAACGACTCTGGATATAACAAACTTAGGATATAAAGAAAACACCGGCTTTTAAATGGGCACAGGGAGTTTGTTATATGTATACCAAGAAAGGTCACTCTCAGAGACGCCATCAAAGCAACCCAAAGAAAAAATATCACACACAAGACTAAATCCCCAGCTTTGAGAAAGGTTAGCGGACAAGATACTCACTACAAGTTTCAGAATTTGGGCTTGTTTAACCCTTTCGTGCCTAGTTTCTATTGAAATATGTACATGCATTAATTTCAATAGCAGACGACAAATACAATGTCGTCTGGTCTAGCCTTTTGGATCATAATTTTGAAGACCTCTCATATTTAAAGAAATAGATTTGCCCAAATTGGAAGTCAAAATACCCCATTGTAAAGAAAATGACGGTGTTAATACATTTTTAAATGATTGAAATGTTGTACTATTAATAATTTACAAAAACATCGCGGAGTTCAGTTTAAAATTTTAGCGTCCTTGAATAAAATCGGGTAATAATCTTTATGCACCTAAACATTTAGATCAAATATAAAGAATTGTTAGAAAGTGATACCGGCAAGGGTATTTTGCTGAGTAAACTATATATAATATTGAAAATTTAAATCATGTATCTAAGTTTCCATACAGTGTTATTTGTATGCAAGTTTTGTTTTTCTGTAAGCCTGTGATGCCGGCGAAAGATGATTATTTTTTGCACTAGAGTTTACCCAAGTCATTTTGCAATCAATTTAATTTGTCAGACCATATTACCGTATTATCAATGGGGGTGGTTTTAAATTTAAGGTTTTGCTTATATGCAGATGAAAAAAGTCATTTTGTTTGAAAGCTAAGAAAGACTGTGTATACTGTAATGTTTTTTGTGATCTATGCCAAATCTTCTCTTTATTATTTGCAGACTGACAATGGAAGTAACAAAAACTTTAGTATGCCTCGCCCTTGTGTTTGTCATTATGACGGAAGTGGTTCTTTCCAGACCGGCAAGATCTGCACGAACTACAGATATGGAATCATTAGTAAAAGATAGTAAGTATTGTCCTATCCATGTACAAGCATATTGTTTCTCTTATTGTTCCTTCCCTGGAGGAAAGATAGAATTTTCATGGTGCTGTAAACGTCTGTCTTATCGCGAGTTTTTATTTCGCGTTTGGTGTTCAAAAATTCGAGAGGATTTTCATGGAGACTGGTGAATGCGCGGGATGGGATTTTTTTGCGAAAATAGAAATATCGCAATTATACGCAGTTAACATTCAGAATTTGTAAAATATGCTTTTCTATGCTTTAAAACGTACTGATTGTATGTGTATTTCGGGAAACCCTATATGGCATTTAAGCCAGTTACGTCTAAAATTAAAGTTTCAACTACTTTGCAATACATTAAATAATCATGTGAAATATGAATGAGTATGAACCAACATACCTTACGTGTCTTTTGCAGTTGATGAAAGGTTAATAAAAAGTGATGCGAGAAATTCTCGACGACGACGTCGGCACTTACAAACGCAGCAGATAGCTCTTATGGAATACTGTCTTAGATTTCCTCATCGTTGTCGGTAAGTCGCATATAATTATATTAATCTAAATTGATTATAAACGAAAACAGAAATTTTCAGGGAAGCTGGAAATTTTATTAATGAGTAAATTGCAGTATCTATGGCTGCCAAGCAGCTGAAAATTTGTCATTTGCCCAAAGAAAGTACATTAATGCTAACCTACTTCTATGCAAAACAGTCGGTTTAATATTTCAGTTGGCCCTTTAACCAACCAATAGTAGATCTACAGCCCACTAATTAATCCAGTCTAGAAATTTTGCAGAGTAAAGTCTAAAAAGAACATGTTTTGTCTTTTCTACAGGCATGAAATGGAACGACTTCGACGGCTGCGCCAGGAACACCGGGAATTCCGGGTGATTCTGATTGAAAAATAAACCGGTTTACACCGTTGCCATGGCAACAATACTTTGGTGATGACAAACCTAGGGCAGCAAACAAACGGACTGAGTGAGGACATTACAACAGAACAAAAATAATTCTGTTGTTTTTACACGTGTATGATCTCAGAGGCTGTGATGACTCCGTTCATATTTTCTATCCGACGAAGAACTACTTTTTTCCAATTACGTTGACATATGTACTGTAGAAAAACGAGACTAGTTCAACTAATACAAACGTTTTGCAAAATACTAGTGACTATGCATGGGCAGGTGAAATACCCTAATTCAGCTTATGCTTGCCGGCAATGAATAATACGAATTACTGAAGAGATGCCGAATAGCAGCTACTTAAATTAAACACACCCTGCAACAAATAGTTCCTAAAGAGTGTAAAAGCTAAATGCATCCTTGATCATGGGCATTAAGCATTTTTGTTTTCTTATGGAGATCACTGAAAACAAAATTTATTGATTTCGTAACAAGTATTTTGCCAGTCACTGCTAATTCCGCAGTCTACGAAAAGAGAATCGCTGATGACGTCAGAGTAACGTCATGCCAATATGTTGTGGATTTTCCGAGTATAGACTTACCAGCAATTGCCATGCAGAATACTAAACCTAGCGTTACCACAAATGTGTCACGTAGCTATTAACGTTTCTGTGACAACATAAATGACATGTTGTCGTGGTTACCAAGTAGGTATGTGACAGACATGTGTGATATACATGTGGTGCCTTCTTGTAATTCTGAGATAACGTTTGGTAAGGGTCTAGAGTTTCATATAAGTTATAAACTTTAACGGAATTTTTTCGAATTATAATTGATAACCTTTTTTGGAACGGGGGAAATTTTAAGTTTAATATGATTACAGATGCTACAAGAAATCAATTATTAGATCTACTAAATCTGGACCCTTGCTACGTTTACTCACGTTTATTATCGTATACTAGATCTATGTTGCTCTTCACGCATTCAGTAGCTGTGCATCTGTCCTGATAAACGTTTACTTGATGCAAAAAGTGTGTCGTTTAAGTTCGTCTGTTGGAATATTTGGATTCATTTTCGTGTTTGAAAACGATGACGTCACGATTGTGACAAGTAAAAGGCAACATTATTTTCTGTATACTGCAACTGAATGTGTGAAGAACTCAAATGCTTCCTATTTTTGTTGCATGTTCTGTTTACATCTTATCGATATGTGTTTTTATATATTTTGTTTCCTCCTTTAAGACAATTGCATTTCTTATGGGTATTTATAAATGAGAGTCATGTTTTGATACCATGTTATGTCGTGATTTGATGTGTTTTTTTCGTAACGTAAATTGGTGCCAATTTGTGGTAACGCAAAACTTATTTTTGTTTGTCAGTAATATTTGTGTTTTATGTCATAGGTTAATATGTTGGGCTTTGCCAATAGAATTCCAATAACTGAATGTGTGATCATTTTAAAAGAAATTTTGTCGTATACCTTCTTTGTGTTACGAATAAGGTAGATCTACATAGTATTGCATTTAATTAGTTCTGTTCAGTTACATGTATGTGTTTGCAACTTTGATTTTTAAAATCTATTTTCTTTGCCTTGCTTTGCCATTATACAACTGAACCTGTGTGTGTGTGTTTGGTGCGCGGGGTGGGGTGGGGATGGGGGTTGGGGCAGGGTGCGATGGGGAGCGGTGAGGGAGGAGAGGGGGGTCAACTGAAACAAGTAGCCACCTGGCTTTAGCAGCAAATAGTGTTGTTTCCCAGTTGGTCATTTTTAAATTTAGTAAATCTGTATGTAAGAGTATAAATATTAACCTTCCTTAAGCGATCACTTCTGATGCATCCATTGACTGGATGCTTAACAGGTTTTGCTGAAATGTTACATGTGTTTGTATGTTACCAATAGATAGTGAATGTTTTTTTTTGTATTTTTGTATAGAGCATTTTTGATACTTATTATCCCGAATGGGACAAAATAATACTAAGCACTTATATGTACCAAAAATGGCCGAGTTTGTGGATAAAGGCGCTACATCACTCGTTGAATGTAGATTTATATTAAAATTCAGTCAAGGCATTCTGAATGTAAAAAGTTTATTATATATAATGCCACTTAATTCTGTTAAAAGAGCTTGCTTAAGGTTGATTAGCAGTTTTTTATCCCGGGCTTTTTTAGATCGACATATTCTTTCTAAAGATTGACTGGTTGGCAATTGATGAATGCATTATAGACAAATTTAAGAACATAATCGGATTGGATATGCTGATTACAATGTTTGGTCCGAACTTTTATGAAATTTGTTCGTGCCAAAGGACAGTGAGTCCGGATATAGTTTGTGCAAAATGACGTGTCGTGTTTACATGTATGATTGATAGATTAGATGTCATAAATTTTTACCTTTTGTTATAAGTTAGTATATGAAATTAATCCCTATCCTCGAGGAAATAATAATATACAGACGGGTAGAGATCATACCTTTTTCTTCATTGGAGTATCAAGGCTTATCATTGAAAAGCATTGTTATCAGATCAGTCTACGTTACACTGTTTCTGATTTGCTAGATAGGGTCGCAGTTTTTAAACTGATCAATTAGGATCTACAGATTTTAGCCTGGTCTATTATGAAAAATTCTCAAACTATTATTGTGATTATGATGTCTCCCTGACTTGGTTTCCACTGCTTGTATTATTTAGACTGTTATGAGTAATGCTTTCATAATGTCCATTTTATGGTAATGTCATCACTGAATGACAAACTAGTAAAAGGGAGACAACTTAATCATTCATAAATCCGTGCCTTTTCGAGGGAACTAACTCTTGCACATACCCAATATAAGCTGGTAATGCATGCAAATGTTTAGTGCATAAACTAAAGCAAATAATATGTTTGAATTTAATATATTTACATTTTAAATGCAGAAAATATTATAGTAACCTGTCATATTGTCGTATAATATGTATAAAATTAGTGGCCGTCTTGAATACGCAAACTACAGGTATGTGCGACATAACAACTCGCACAACCTGTAAGTCAGATTATGAAACGTTTTTGAGCCGTTAATACATTAGTCTGTCCTATTCTAAAATAAGTGCGTAAGGGACTTTTATATGTGTTAAATTGGTTCAAGATGTGTCTAAATTGAAGTCCAAAATGTATATTACTTTTCGACCCAAATTTCACTTTTTCATTCAGACTTATATTATAAGTATGTAATAATGGAAATTTCTAGGTCAACTTGTTTGAAAAATAGATCTATTTGATCACGGAAATGCCTTAAAATTTTACAGAATAAAAGTATCCATTTGATATTTTGAAATTTAATTACACATGTATTTCTAATTTTGAAATTAATTGTCTAAATTTGTTGAGAATTACATAGCTATTTTCATTGTATAATTATATATCAGAGTTTGTCATATGTGTACGAACTCTGCTGATATTTGCATTGATATTCATGTGACTTTTTAAGAATGTTAAATGCAAAAAAAACTGATATTTGATTTTGTCGTCCGTACATGCCTGCATCTGTGTGCATTTTACTAGTATTTTTATTATGTTTTAAAAATGTACATCGTGATTATGTTATATGCTAGTATTTTAAAATTAAATGACCACTTTTTACCATTTGTATGTTCCCGTCCCTTCCGTGAAGGAACTTTTTATTGTTTTTAGAAATACCGACTATATTTTGAATAAAAAAGTTGAAAAATTATCGTGTTGTTCGTTAGCGGCAGTATATCGCCGGAAAAAGACGTCCGTTTAAGATGATGCTTACTAACCCTTCACCCGCCCCCTCAAATATTCCTCTCCACGTAAGTTTATTGGTGCAGAATGAAGACCCTTCGACTGTTGGATCGTCATCTACAGTGTGCGTCTAACGGGGAAATTCTGTACTAATAACTGACTATATAGGTAATTCCTTGTATAAACTCTCCGCTGTACCAAAAACAGTATACCAAGAAAACTTAAACCCAGAACGAGTCGATTTTGCGAGATGTGGTCGATAACGCAGATTAGGAGCTGACCGGCATTATTTTAAAGTATTGCTTGCAAACGTAGAAAGTAAGATGTACTACGGAACCCATATAGCTACATCATTAAGTGAGACATGTGCATATAGACGTGTAGGGGTCTTGACAAATCACCAGGGAAGAAATCCCACGGTCGGCCGGGACTATAAACAATCTAAACGAAGAACTTGTAGAACTTGCACAAAATCCGTGCTAACAACTGTAGCAAACGAAACGTTTCTGCAAGCGGAGAAGACTAGCGACATGTGCATGCTTGCAAAATCATGTAACTATCAAGATATGCTTGCAGAAGCTTTGACCTACAGAAAGGTGTTTGCAAAAGAGAGAAACTATAAAGATATGCTTGCAAGCTGATCAGAGAGAGTCTGCAGGCTGGAGAGCTGGAAAGGTGTGCTTTCTCACATACTTACATTTAGCTACTAAGATCTTGCAAACGCATGAAAGCAACGAAATGTGGCAGTTGTGCTTGCTATCGTACTTATACTCAAAGGTAAAAAGAACTGCAACTTTTTTTATCTACTTACTATTTACAGAAACGTACGGAAGCGTCCTGGTGCCAATTCATAATGTTCTATAAAAAAGCCTAATTAGGAGTTTATAACTCCTACGTAGGACTTTATAACTCCTACGTAGGAGATAAAAAAGCCTAATTAGGACTTTATAACTCCTACGTAGGAGATAAAAAAGCCTAATTAGGAGTTTATAACTGTATGTTTGCCAACAACAATAACTGTAGCTTTCAATCTATGATTAAACAGCAGTTCTTTAAATATCACACACACCCTATACATTAGAGCCATAAAAGAGGAATTCTACCAAATATATTCAAGTTGGGACCTGTTAGTCAAAATTGACCTAATTCAGGGATTTTACATCCTTCTCTGAATCCATTAATCAGGCTGATTTTAGCAATCTTAACAATGTGACTTTTGTGAGCAATTCAGGGCTATCATAACTCTCTTGTTGTTAAGATAAAAATACGCTTCGATAGCCTAGTGGTATAGGGCCAGCTTTGGGTGTGGGAGGTCATGGGTTAGATCCCAGCCGCGTCATACCAAAAACGTGAAAATGGTATCAGTAGCTCCCATGCTTGGCGCTCAGCATTAAAAGGGAAAAACTGGCCTCTTCTCTCATACCCTCCTGGCGATGGATTCCATCAGGAATGAGTTGTTGACAGTGATTAATATAAGTTATTCGAACTTGCTTCACAATCGACCTAAAATAAATTTGTATAAACTAAGATAAGAATAAAGCTAAGTATCTGAGCATCTTTATGTTTTTTACTTTAATGTGCTATGGTAAATATTCATTTCATGGGCAAGCACTGAGAATAATCATATCCTTTGAACACCTGTAACGTAATAAAACGTATACGCGGGTTAAGACAGGTTTGGCCTTCCATAGAAGTGACAGTGACCGTTTTGTCGGTATGAATTTAAAGGCTATGCCGACAGCTCCTGACTGTTGAAAACTCAGACGTCCGAGGCAAATGCTGACACTTTTAGACGACCTTGAAAATGACCTTGGACACAATTTTACCAGCTTTGAAAATTTTCATTTTGCCAACGTTCGCGTACAGGCCCCTGTGGGATAGTGTTTTGAGCGCGTGCAAATATTTTTTCACAGACATAAAGCGACATGTCGTACTCAAACCTAGGTATATTGACTCTTAGAGAACGCTTGTTGACCTCGTTACCTAAAATAAATGTATAAACTAAGATAAGAATAAAGCTAAGTATCTGAGCGATCTTTAGGGGGCAATTTTACTTTATTTTACACTCAATTAATTTGCTGACGTATACAACACGCGCAGTAAACCGAAAGTATCCAAAACTGTTGACATGTGCAAAGCATCTGTCGAGTGTGTAACAAAATATGCCGGTGTCCAAAGGATATGTGCTGTACTGTTGGCAGCTCTTGTTAGCAGCCCAGAGTTATAAAGTCCTACGTAGAAGTTATAAAGTCCTACGTAGGAGTTATAAAGTCCTACGTAGGAGTTATAAAGTCCTACGTAGGAGTTATAAACTCCTAATTAGGCTTTTTTATCTCCTACGTAGGAGTTATAAAGTCCTAATTAGGCTTTTTTATCTTCTACGTAGGAGTTATAAAGTCCTACGTACGAGTTATAAAGTCTTAATTAGGCTTTTTTATCTCCTACGTAGGAGTTATAAAGTCCTACGTAGGAGTTATAAAGTCCTACGTAGGAGTTATAAAGTCCTACGTAGGAGTTATAAAGTCCTACGTAGGAGTTATAAACTCCTAATTAGGCTTTTTTATCTTCTACGTAGGAGTTATAAAGTCCTACGTAGGAGTTATAAAGTCCTAATTAGGCTTTTTTATCTCCTACGTAGGAGTTATAAAGTCCTACGTAGGAGTTATAAAGTCCTACGTAGGAGTTATAAAGTCCTAATTAGGCTTTTTATCTCCTACGTAGGAGTTATAAAGTCTTACGTAGGAGTTATAAACTCCTAATTAGGCTTTTTTATCTCCTACGTAGGAGTTATAAAGTCCTACGTAGGAGTTATAAAGTCCTACGTAGGAGTTATAAAGTCCTACGTAGGAGTTATTTTTTATAGAACATTATGAACTGGCACCAGGACGCTTCCGTAGAAACGTGTCAGTGTATATTTTTCCATTAAAACGTGTATACTAATTAATAAGCTGTTTGCATGAAATAACCATTTGATAATTTATTCAGAGACACTTGTCTCTGCTCTAGGTGAATTTTTTTTAATGCACAGGATAGACAAGTTAATTGGTAAAGTTGCGTTTCTTTTGCCGGTCAGTATAGTTCATTTGGAAATGTGACGGTCAAACTGCAGGGTTTATTTTCAACATGGTGTCAGTGCAGCAAGTAACGACTGTAAAGTAATATGCAGTTGATTGTAGATTTTCTCAAACGTGAGCGGTCACTAATGTACCAGATTATATTTACTGGTTGATGTCATTTAAAACGCGAGACCTTGAAACTGGTTTCGACCGGCCTGTACCGTCTACTTAAAATTAAACGAAGCACAGAAAAAAGTTAATCTGCTCTAGAGTTTTCGTGTCTGTTTATCAGAACAGATTCAAATTGGTATCTTTTTATTCTGACACGTACTTGTGAAGCAGATACTCCATTTGAATGAATTAAGTTGTTTATTTCAATGCTTCATTTAGCCCATGTGGCCGTTCGAATACGCCAAGTTTAGGGCTCAATTTGAGCGTGATAGGAAATCAAAGAACTGTCTAAAAGAACGTGTCAGCCTTTTCTACACCGTGTAGGTCTAAATCTGAAAAACAACGTATAATTAAATCGTCCAACATTTTTTAAATAACGCCACAGCAAAGGCTATTCATGGGTTGTTCACAAAATGATAAGTGCTGACATTTTCAAAATGAACAATGGTACCGGCTGGCGGCAGATGAAGTCAAAACTTTAACTAAACTTTCACACAAATTCTGTACATTTTAAACGGTCTATCCTCTGTTTCTGGTGCTTCCGCGTAGTATTATCTAGGTTCACTATAAGTATATATCGGGTAAACACCGAACCAACTGTTTCAACGGGGGCTGAATGTAGTAGTGAATAGGATGAATGTAGTAGTATTTGCTTAACCGCAACAACTTCTTTTCTTAGAAAATAAAAGGCGTCTTCGAAGTGGATAATACTCTGTATTTTGCAGTACTTGTAAATTCACTACTTACAATGGAGGATATGTTTTCGTAAACCGAATGTTCTTGACATGCGTTTTAGTTTCGTCATCGTTTATTTGACACAAAATATACATGTACTTTCATTTTATAATAATGTGCAGATTGTGTCAATATTTCAGATAAGGAAAGAACTGGCAAAAGGAACATGTTAAATTTCTAAAATAAGCTTATCAATTTTTTATGAACTGTAACTAAAAATATTTTTAAAAATGTCCTTTCTTCCTTTTGTATGGTGACTGATTTTGCCATCTCATTTTTGTATAGTTGCACACTGCAACAACTCGCCAACATGACAAATGCCTCAACGGTCGTGTTGGCGCCCATCATTTGTTTACGGATGTTGGTATACACGCAAACGGCTAAAGAAGCATCTGTTGTTTTGGCGAAAGAAGTAACAGTTGTAGGATATGAAAACAAGAACACCGCTGTGCGGCACACGCTCAGTACAGTATACAGTAAAATTCATATAATTTAACACGTCCCGATATAGTGAAATTCCGCATATAAGGAAGTAAACGCGTGTTTTGTTGTTGCTGTTGTTTTTTTTTTAAATTTAATCAGCGGACATCGTTTTTCAACCAAATGTCAAATTGCAGGTTTGGAGATGCCACTTGCTAGTTGCCACTTGCTAATTGCCACTTGCTTATTGCTAATTGCAGGTTTTGGCATGTCACCTGCTAATTGCCACTTGCTCATTGCTAATTGCTAGTTGAGACATGCCAATTGCCACTTGTTACTTGCCACTTGCTTATTGCTAATTGCTAGTTGGGACATGCCACTTGTTATTTGCCACTTGGGTATTGCTTATTGCTAATTGGGACATGCCACTTGTTATTTGCTATTTGCTTATTGCTAATTGCTAGTTGGGACATGCCACTTGCTAATTGCCACTTGCCATTTGCTTATTGCTGATTGCTAGCTGGGACAATCCAATTGCTATTTGCCACCTGCTACTTGCAAATTGCGTATTGCCTTTTGCTTATAGCTAATTACTAGTTGCCAATTGCTTATCGGTATGACTACCGAACATGACTAGGAAATAACGAACATTAGCTATTATTATTTAATTGAAGTAAAATATTAAGCTTTTGATGAAAGGTCCATTACTAAGACCAAATCGCCTTTTCTTTTGAATCTGTAAATGTAACGGGCGTCTTCTCAGAAGGAAAAATATGACACACAGCGCCAAATGTGAACATATTGTGTTGAAAATTTGAGTTTAACAATAGAACTGATAAATTATAGTTTGCCTTTTCAAAAACGAAAGTAGGTTTTCCAGTTTTCAAATATCTTTGTAATTTTGAAGAAGTATCATAGAGAGAGGCTGTAAATAGGTTGTACATTAATAAGCATTTAATTATAGTTAAAAGAACTTTACTCCCAATGATGTGCAACGTATATCTGTGACTGTTTACAACATACCATAAAGTGAAAGTAGGACAAAAAGATCATCCAGGTCAATTTCAGGAAATACAAAAATATTCACTTGTTTTTCTGCAGCAGCAATACTCAACGGCTATTGTAAATTTTTAGAAGCCAGTTTCAAACTGTATGTCTCTGTTACAATTCCAGATTTAAAAGCAAATTCGATTTTGTCTTAGAAATGGACCTTTAAAATGGAACATACTAAAAATATACTACATTCAATCACTTCGTGATCTGATTCATGTTCGTGAACATCGAACATGAGTTTCTATTATAAGTAAACAAGACATCTACAATGGTATATAGATTATAAATTCATATAAGTTTATTATGAATCATTAATAAAGTTTCATACTGAAAATATATTTAATATACATAATCTTGCAGCTGAAGTCTTAACGGTCTTTCAGATGTTAAAAAGTGGCAAAAAGCAAGTGGCAAGTGGCAATAAGCAAGTGGCATTTCCAAACACGCAATAAGCAAGTGTCAAGTAGCAAGTGACAATTAGCAAATGGCATGTCCAAATCTGCATTTAGCAATAAGCAAGTGGCAAGTAGCATGTCCAAACCCGCAATTAGCAATAAGCAAGTGGCAATTAGCAAGTGGCATGTCCCAACCCGCAATTAGCAATAAGCAAATGGCAATTAGCAAGTAGCAATTAGCGAGTAGCAATTAGCAAGTGGCAATAAGCAAGTAGCAATTAGCAATAAGCAAGTGGCAATAAGCAAGTAGCAATTAGCAAGTGGCATGTCCCAACCCGCATTCAATAACAATGCCTTATAAAGACACTGAGAACACATATATCGGATGGGCAGACGAAATTCTCATTATCGATTAAACGCTATTTTATAATGAACGGGAGACAATCTAGTTATAATAAAATCAACCACTCTTAAAGGGAGGCAACTTTGTATCGGTTTTGGCAAGTTCACCGTCGGCCGGAGCTATAAACAAACAAGAAAACAAAACAAAAACAGCTTCGTTAAACAGACTCGGTATAAATCGAGAAAAAAAGATCAATTGATAGCACGGATACTTTAAGCAAGGTAAACCCCGAGGGTAACACGTTATAGTCGTGCCTTACTGACTGACGTTGACTATTGCGGTTGTCCTGTTGGCAGAGTGCCCTGTATAGGTTCGATCTTGTAATAAATGTATGGTATAAATCTAAACGAAAAGTGTTGTACGAGACAGAACAAATTCATACTATAAACGCAATCTCATCAAATAAAAGTTATCAAGAAAAGTTAGTGTTCAGAGTTGCACACAAAAAATGGACATATAGAAGCACCCATCTGCTCCATTGTAGAGAAACGTTAAGATAAATATTCTTTATCAGCTCTAGAAAAATATCCCATTAATTAATATTTCGACAAACCATACGTCAATGGTGCTCTAAACCGATTTCGAGCACTGAGCTGTTAATTTACATTTAGCTTATTGTAAAACAACTACATTTGTATAACAAGAGCACCGCCTGCAGGTGCCGAACGCTCGTCTGATTTTATCCTTTTACGGTTTATCTATTACCATTTTTTACGTAACTTGATCTTGGTTTTCGTAAATAATTACTTCTCACTAAGTTTGGTCACAATAATTCAACTGCATCTATATTGTATTTTTCCCATTTTTCTACTTGTACAAAAAATCCTGGACCTTGACCCAATGAGACTTAAACGTAATCCCAATAAAAGTCTTTATTTATATGTATTACACATTTAATAATTCAGTTACATTATGTCAATTGTAACTAAAGATATTGGATACATTACCGTTTTATTAATTTTAGTTACAGTGACCTTGACTTAAGGAGCCCCAAAACACAACCCTATTAAATGTCTTCTTAAATACTTACTACAAACAAACATTTTGTCAACTGTAACTTAAGATATTGAATATATTACAGTTTTCCTATTTTTAGTAACAGTAACCTTCACCCCAGGAGCCCCAAAACACTATATCAAATTAAAGATGTTTATAAATACATTGTACTTCTTATACACTACGTTTGGTTGCATTATGTTCAGTATTGTGTGTGTGAAACTTTCTAAGTTAATAAGGGGCAATAATCTAGTCAAAATACATAACAGAGTTATGTAACTTGTAAAAATCGTCATTCGTTCTATTGTACATTTGATAATGAACAGGTATTCAAAGTGTCAAAATGATAGCTTTGATAGTTGTAAGTATGTAAGTGACCTAAATAGTGACAAAACTTCTAGCTAAAAATGACAAAGTCAAAAAATACTAAAATATTGCCCGTCCCCAAAATGTCTGATTCAAAAACCGATTTGACATGTTGAAAGTACATTATCCATTAATTGTTTGTGAAAAAATTGAAATCAATCTAACAAACAAAGAAGAAGCTATGTCCAATTCTCAATATCGACCAAATCCATCAAAATTCATGTTTTTCACCCAAAAAACAGGCCACACTCAACATCATTAGCATACAATGTGGGTATTAGATGAACAAGTTTTCCAAGTTTCAAAGTGATAGCTTTGATAGTTTCCAGATAAGTGACCTAAACGCAAAACTTAACCAACGACAACGCCGACGACGACGACAATCAAGTGACGACAATAGCTCGTCATTTATTTCTCTCAAAAAATCAGACGAGCTGGAAACCGAGGGTCAAATTCGGACTAGAAGAAGCCGCAAATCAAATTCAATATGAATGTATTCAAAACACATTTCAATGTACATTTATTCTTATACAAAAAATAGCACGTGATCACACATATCTAATTTATTTACTTCATTGTTTATTTTGTCCTTAGTCCAATTTAGTATAGACATGATTTGTCCAGAAAACATTCAATGTGATGACAGTTTATGACGTTATAGTCTAAGTTCAATATATGACTGGCGTGTTTATGAGATGCGGCAAATTTCACTATGATTTCAATGGCGTGCCTACGAGCTGTCTTTATGGCAAATTTCACTATGATCTCGATGGCGTACCTACGCGCTGTCGTTGTGGTCAATTTCACTATGATTTCGATGGCGTGCCTACAAGCTGTCTTTGTGGTAAATTTCACTATGATTCCGATGGCGTGCCTACGAGCTGTCTTTGTGGTAAATTTCACTATGATTTTAATGGCGTGCCTACGAGCTGTCGTTGTGGTAAATTTCACTATGATTTTAATGGCGTGCCTACCAGCTGTCGTTGTGGTAAATTTCACTATGATTTTAATGGCGTGCCTACGAGCTGTCGCTGTGGTAAATTTCATTATGAGTTTGATGAAGTGCTTACGAGCTGTCTTTGTGGTACATTTCACTATGATTTTAATGGCGTGCCTACGAGCTGTCGTTGTGGTAAATTTCACTATGAGTTTGATGGCGTGCCTACGAGCTGTCTTAGTGGTAAATTTCACTATGATTTAAATGGCGTGCCTACGAGCTGTCTTTGTGGCAAATTTCACTTTGATTTTAATTGCGTGCCTACGAGCTGTCTTTGTGGCAAATGTCACAATGAGTTTGATGGCGTGCCTACGAGCTGTCGTTGTGGTAAATTTCACTATGATTTCGATGGCGTGCCTACGAGCTGTCTTTGTGGAAAATTTCACTATGATTCAGATGGCGTGCCTACGAACGCTGTCGTTGTGGTTAATTTCACAATAATTTCGATGGCGCGTCTACGAGCTGTCTTTGAAGTAAATTTCACTCTGATCTCAGTGGCGTGCCTACGAGCTGTCTTTGTGGCAAAATTCACTATGATCTCGATAGCGTGCCTACGAGCTGTCTTTGTGGCAAGTTTCACTATGATTTTTCGATGGCGTTTCTACGAGATGTCTTTGTGGCAAATTTCACTATGAGTTTGATGGCGTGTCTACAAGTTGTCTTCGTGGCAAATTTCACTATGATCTCAATGGCGTGTCTACAAGCTGTCTTCGTGGCAAATTTCACTATGATCTCAATGGCGTGCCTACGAGCTGTTTTTTTTTTTGGCAAAATTCACTATGATCTCCATGGCGTGCATACGGGCTGTCTTTGTGGCAAATTTCACTCTGATTTTTCAATGGCGTGTCTAGGAGCTGTCTTTGTGGTAAATTTCACTATGATTTTAATAGCGTGCCCGCGAGCTGTCTTTGTGGCAAATTTCACTATGATTTTAATGGCGTGCCTACGAGCTGTCTTTGTGGCAAATATCACTACAGGTTAGATGGTGTGTCTACGAGCTGTCTTTGTGGTAAATTTCACTATGAGTTCGATGGCGTGTCTACGAGCTGTCTTTGTGAAAAATTTCACTATGAGTTAGATGGTGTGTCTACGAGCTTTTTTTATGGCAAATATCACTATGAGGTTGATTGCGTACCTCGAGCTATCTAAGTGGCAAATGTCACTACGAATGGGATTGCGTATCTAAGAGCGTTTTTCGCGGCAAATGACCTTATGAGTTGAATGCCATGTGTATGGGCTGTTTTGGTGGCAAACGTCACTTTGAGTTCAATGACATGCTACGGACTGACTGCGGCAAACAACCTATGAGTGTGAAGGTGCTTCTACGGGATGTATTTGTGGCAAATGACACTATGAATTTGATGGCATATCTGTAAGCTGTTTTGGTGGCAAACGTCATTACGAATTGAAGGTGTGTCAATGAGCTGTCTTGGCAGCAGATGTTACTAAAAGCTGCTTCACCCTTCGATGTGTTTTTGCGACAGATGGGTTGTTTGGCGTCCTACGAGTTGTTTTCGTGGCAAATGTAGCCATGAATTGGATGTCATGCCTACGAGATGCTTTGCAGCAAATGCTACCATGAGTGATGGCGTGCATTTTAGCTGTCTTTGCGGCAAACATCACTATGAGGTGGTTAGCTTGTTGACTTGATCTTTTAGTGGCAAACCTAACGACGAGTTTGATGGTGTGTCTACGACCTGTCTTTGTAGTTAATGTCGTTACGATCAGAATTGCGTGGCTATGAATTGACTTTGCAACAAATGTCACTATGAAAATGATGACGTGTCTGTGGGCTGCCCTTGCGGTATATGTCACTAGTGCCTGTGAGCTGCGATAAATGTCACTATGCTGTCGAGCTAACTTAACGGCAAGTATGAAATGTGACTATAAGTAAGATGGCGTACTGTCGAGCATCTTTTGTGGCAAATATCACTAAATTCGATGGCGTACCTTTTAGCTTCCTTTTCTAATAATATCAGTATGAGCTAGATGGCTTGCTATGGCTGTCTTAACGATAAATGTCACTAAGTGTTTGATGCCGCTATTAGTTGTCAATGATTTGATTACGTGTCTGTTAGCTGTCTTTGTGACAAATGTCACTTTTGAGAAGTTACGTATTTGGATAACGTGACGGTGATTGTGCGGGTAACGTTCGTGGTGATGAAAGTGAGCTGAAGTTGAAATGATGTTCAAGAGGATAAACAACTAGGAGCTGATCACACGTACCGTGTATCTTGGTGCTTGTGTACTGCTGTTCTGTAGATGTCGCCTGTTCCAACAAACAATTAGAAATACAATTTAATCTATGAACTCTTCCACGTTGAAGTTATTTACAAAATAACTCGTCTCAAAGCGAATTAATAACTTACTGCAATGAAAACTAAACATACGCCGAATCATTATCTAATAAGTTCGTAACGAATAACAAATAAGATGCGTACCAGCACTGGTATGGACTCTTGAAACACCTTTCAAATCTAGCCAAACCTTGAGGCATCTGTTGCGCCCTCCTCCTTGGCCGAGGATTTTCTTTATTTTCTTGTATACCTACAAAATATGTTTATATAATTATCATATTGTTAAATCTAACGTAAAAGTAACAAGTAGAAGAATCATTTAATACCAGATAATAATTTAATTCTGCTCTGTGTGTCTTGAATCCCCTAAAACAAGGAATCCGGCACTAATTTTCCGCGTTATTTTTCCAAGATAAAATTTTGATTGTGTTGCAAAGTGGTTTCTTTTTAATCTTTGAGTTATTCCACCCTTCAAATGGTCATATTTAATAATGGTCATGAAGAAGCTTAAAACAACGGTGCATGTTTTACAAACAGACATAAATGAAAATATTCGCAACACAAAAAGGGTGGATTTCAATTTTTGACTAGTATAAAAATATTTTTACAGATTCTCTTTATTTTGAATTAGAATAGAACTTATATACAGATTCATATATAGTTTGGTTATAACTATGGCAATATTCTTTATTCTAGGAGTAAAGACCAGTGAAATATGCCTTTTGGTGGGCACTTCAGCACTAGTGCCACATTAGAAGAATATTATTGGATGAATAGCAAGTAAAAACGAAATGAAATCATACCATTATCCGTGAAAAGTGTTGCTCCTTTTTGCCTCGCCGAATGCATAGGCTTGGAGAAAACCACTACAGTCAACGAAAACAGCAACATGTAATACATCAGGACTTGTGCCATTTTCGTCTGAGACCTGTAAAAAATGATTTTCTTGCGGTACTAATTGCTCAAATGAAATTTGAAAAGGCATCACCGCGTTACAAAAAATACCATGTCAAATTAATTGCCGCGCTTTGCTTTACGGTTTTGTACGTCGCCGTGCGCTGTGGTGTGTCACACAGAACTAAAATGCAGGACGACAAGATACTTTCCTGTGTGCCTTTTCACTGTCGTACGACTCTTAGCATTGTCGTATTATCGTTTTGCGATATCGCACGTAGCCCTTTGAATGCTTTGAATTTTAAAAGACACGAAAAGTACTTCTAACAATAAAACTAATTGTTTTCAGCTTATGTTCGAACTTGACTAGGTTAAGAGATAATACTTACGGAAACCGGAAGGAAACAAATCTTACAAACTATCACAAGACTTTTTAAATTTATAATGACTAACTGTTTAACAGTTTCACTTCGCTAGTTACAACTAATTTAGCTCGATTGCGACGTCAGCTCACAGCCTAATGAAGCATTTACCGGTTCTATGGACTAGAAAAAAGAAATAATCGCGCCTTTTTTTAGCGGCAAACACCAGCAATTCACATAGTGGATTTCTCTTACTTTCATTTAGTTGAAGGGTTACATTCGAGATGAATTATTCCAGACACTCCCTAAAACTGGATGTACTAACTTAAAAACTATAATTAATGTGTCAATGAAAAGAATCTTCCCCAAACAAAAAAGATTCAGGCAAAAGAGTTGTAATAAACAGGTAACGTTTGCGGATTAAGATTTGTACCGTTAAACGTTCAGTATATATTTTTGGGGGGAGGGGAATGGATAGCGATTCATTTTACGTACATTAAGCCTATTTTTGCCATTTTCTTAAATACTCTGCATGCTCCTTTAACAGTGAACAATGTACGTGTAATCATACGCAGAAAATATAGATTTATGATATAAAAAAAATTAATTACTTTGTATGTTCATTTGTATTAATCTTAGATTAATAGTAGGAGCTTAACAAAAAAGATATAAATGAAAGTTCTATTGTAATTGTTTTTTTAATTATCAAAAGTTACAGCTATGCAATTACAAAAAAGTACAATTATTAAACAGGAATAAAAATGTTACCTTTCTGATAATTTTATAAAACCAGACTGATTATTGTTTGAAAATTAAAACATCCTCATATTCGACGGATCAGCTTATTAAATCACAGGCAACTGTTGAAAGTAAAATGGTTCAAGGCTGACGTACTCAAGTCATTATATACAGCAAAACATCCCTGTCTTAACAACTGAATTCTCATAACCCGGATTTTAAAAGAATTTCTTTTTCTAATAAACTATAAACCACAAAGCTTTCTTTTCTAGAAAAAGTTATTCTTGGAAATAGATTTTTAAAGTGCACTTAGTGTTTCATTTTGTGTACTGTAAATGGAACACTCAATATACTTAAAAAAATGTTGTGATTTAAGGCGAAGAAACAAGGAAAGCAATACAATTAGCCTAATTACTGTTAGTATATTTTCCAATTGTTTTTGTTTGGTTTTAATTTAGTGATTGATAATTACCAACCGCTATTTGCACATTTATATATAATTATTATTTTCATCCGTACTCTGTGTACGTACATATATATCTAGCTATTTCCCGTTAGTCAGAACATGTAGTATCTCTTTAAGAAACATTTTAATTCGGTTAGAAATATCAATGATCCAAATCAGAGCAGGTAGTTATGGGTTTATTATGATCCTATCTTAACATATGGGATTTTTATCAGGGAGTAATGCACTCTATGCATAAGTAAACTTTGAAGGGCACCTATAGATGACTTGTTGTACTCGCCTGCTAAAAATATAACTGCACGCGAAGTACACATTGTGTCTCGTACAGAATTTCCGTTACTTTTGTATAACCAAATGTGCACAGGCAATTTTATTCAACAGAAAACAAGAAAAATCTATATTTAAAAGACATTTTCTTATCATTTAGACGATCTGGCGTTGGCGTGGCGGAAGCAACATCTTCCTGTGTGCCACACACTTTTGTATGTCCAATCACAATCCTGTTACTTTATCAATATATTTGCAAAGGCATAAGTTGCCAGTAGGGTTCCATAGGAACACCTAAAGTACATTTCAAACGGAGTACTATAGCCGTCACTCGATCTATGGGTGGAGATATAGTCCATATGTAATGGTAGCTTCCATATGTAATGGTAGCTCACCATTTCTCCAAGACCGCGTCTAGTTAAATTTGTCTAGTGGGTCGTATGTAGGTCTATTCCCAATCTGACTTAAATCATCTCTTCAAAAACGCTACGCTTCATTTCAGAAGCTCGTGAACTTTAGTCAGATTGGTCTATTCCTTTTGATATACTATTTACTGCATGTGTGAAATTTTACACGTAGGTGACCGTCCTAAAACAAGCATTATGTTGGTTTCCGGAACAGAAGTGTTACACTCTGTCCTCTCTAATTTTTCTTTGATACCGCTAGTGTTGCCATGTCTTTTACTGTGAACTCGTTTTTTTTATTTCTGTTGAATGTCTTCAATCTGTTTTTTTCTTTGTTCAATTTACTGCTCAAACCCATAACTGAAGTGCCTAACGGATATATTTTCTCTCTGTAGTGCATTTGTCCGCCTCCACCATATGTTTCTTCAGTCTACAGTGACCTATTAACATCTTATTCACTTCTATCTATTAAAGGGAAATCTCTATCAGGGAACAGATCTTGGAAGCTTTCTTTCAACGCTGAGTTACTGTATATTGGCTACCATTTGTAGGTTGGATTGGATTTCTTTAATCAATACTTTTTTCTGCTGTTTTCAGTTCCATGCTTCCTGGGATCTCTATTGCTGCTTCGTTTGCTAGCTTATCTGCTATTTCTTCCCTACTACTTCCTTATAGTTTGGTATCAAGTAGATTGTCAGTTAGCTGGTGAACCAACCATCTGTCCAACTCCGCTTGTAAGAGCTGTATATTTCCTAGAAAATTATTCAGAGACGATGGAAGATAAAGTTGGCTGGCACTCAATGGAAAATGTATGTTCTTTCCAGTAAGTTCCTCTTCGACGAATTAAGATTGTTTATTGTCCCAGCCAACCCGGTGAAAATTCCAAGAACTAAGTTCCTCTTCAAGAAGTGTTTGTCTCAGATGGATACCTAATAGTTCTCAATGTAATTACGAGTATCACTGTGTCACGGTTTTCTTTATTGCATTGGACTGACCTAAGACCTTTCAAATGCACATGAGACAGGGTTTTTATCCGGTTGCTCCTGGATTGCCGAGTGCTACTCAGGAAAACACACAAATCAGAATACCTTAGCTTGCTGAAGACTTTTTTATTCTCTTCACCTGTCTGTCCGTACTTTTTGTAGATATGTGGTGTTTGTGATTAGCCGACTTTTCTTTCATCTAATCTAAACTGAAAATCTGTTTCTATTCTTTTGTTCATATTAAGTGTTTCTGGTCAGGTCCTTATAACTTGAGTATCAGTCAAAACAACAGGGTGATAGAACGTACAGTACGTGAGGCATGAAGACATTTACCTGACCAGTATATTGATTTACCAGATGCTCGGCTCTTCTGTGACGTCATACTGGCCAGTTAACCAATCGGATCATTTCTTCAGTCTGTAAAAGGTAAAATTCGATCTTTACCGTATACTTATATGCAAATTTAAATATATTTCAAACGAAACCAAACGCTTTTAACAACATAGAATTATTACAAATTCTATTTTATGATTATTAGCTAATGGAACGCAGTCGTCTGCTTTCATTTTTATTCTTGGATTTTGTAAATTTTAAAATTGAAGATACAAAGGCGTTCTTGAGAAACTTAACTAATTGAGTTAACAGACTACCTTGCCAACAACATCGCTTCTGGTAAACAATCAGACCTTATTCTTCTGGATTTCAGTAAGGCATTTGACAAGGTTAACCACCTTAAACGTATCCACACTCTTCAAGAATATGGCGTCTCTCCACAAATTCTCAACTGGATGTGCTCCTTTCTGATTGGTCGAAGCCAGACTGTTGTCCTTGACGGTGATTGTTCCACAGAAGTTCCTGTTACTTCTGGGGTCCCTCAAGGCTCCGTTCTTGGGCCCCTCTGCTTCCTAATCTACATCAACCAGCTTTCTTTTTCTGTTCCTAAATCCAAAGTTCGACTCGTTACCGATGACACTGCGGTATACCTCACCATCAACTCACTGTCAGATTCTCAATCACTGCAACAAGATCTTGACAATATGCAGGTCTCGGAGAAGCAGTGGGACATGGAGTTTAACTCGTCTAAATTTAAAGTGCTACATATCACTAAAAATAAAAATGTCTTTAAAAATATATACTACCTTCATGGCCAAGCCTAATGCTAAATATCTTGGTCTAAATTTATTCTCAGATCTTAGCTATAATACTCACATCTCAAGGATAACAACCAATGCCAACAGAACTCATGGATTCATCAAACGAAATATAACTACCAGCAATCAAAAAGTAAAAGAACTGTCACACAAGTCCCTTGTCCGGCCACAGGTAGAATATGCCTCTACCATCTCGAGCCCATATACAATCAAAGCCCTGTGAGCGCTGAAGGCCAGGGGGCTATAGGTTACCTCCCCGAAAAACAAATTTTGACCTACGTGTTCTGCACTGAACCTTACCTAAAGCGCGGGTCGAAATGTGCAGAGGACGAAATTCAATATATGACACAGAATGAATGATTCACAAATATATGGGTGGCAGGGAAGTTTGTTTTATTATAAAACGTACGTTAAATGAAAAATAATCACATAGTCAACATTATAAAGTGTTTAAGCCAATAAAAATAATTCGATCTGCGCTTTGTACAACTTCAACCGATATGATCTGATGATGTGGATCGAAAATTATTGTGTACCACGGACAAGACCTTGAAACAGAAATAAACAAAGCAACACAAGCAATGAAATATAAATACAGAACTGTACAATGTGTATAACAGAGAAAACAAAAAATGATTCTGGGTTACATCGTAGTTGTAATCGGTGAAACCGTTCACTGGGCCTTTACATGCAGCGTCCTCGATAAATGGCGGGTGATTTTGATCACGTGCGTTCCTTCTCGGGAATGTACGTAAATTAATCTTGTTTGAGAGAAATTTATTTTTCGGTAAATATATATGTAATCGTTCGTAAATAAGAAAGTTGTCAATGAAATAACATCGAAAATTTGAAAATCAAACTACAAACTCTTATATCGAACTCCGTACGTTTCCGTAAATTTCCGTAAATATCCGTACTTTTCCGTGATATGCATATGATTATCTTCCGTAATCAGCTAACAGCGCATTAATTTCTAAAACAGAAAAAAATGTGTAATGCAGCCCGTAAGCTATATACCTTCCTGCAATCGTTTGAAGTTGTATGTACTCTTTTTATTTGTAATATGTTCTTATCATATGCGACATTCAAACAGAAGATTGATCTGGTCTGTCTTGCACTACTTTCCCATAGCGCATGTTTACAGTTGTTATTCGCACATAGCACAGTTAAATTTCTTGCAGTGTTTGAAATGTGGTATGCTAACTTAGGCCTAGGGGACTTTCAGTCCCCAGGCCAAAAACCAATATCAATAAGATAGGGATGGGCCAGAGGCGTGCAATACGGTGGGTAAAACGTAACTATTCCTCTCTCCCGAGTGTTACAGCCATGCAGGAAAATTTGGGATGGCGGTCCCTGCAGCACAGGAGATTCGACTCCAGGCTCGTTATGTTCTACAAAATATATCACAACATCGTAGCAATCAGACTTCTATCCTACGTACAAACACCTATCAGACTCACCAGGCACATGCACACACTGTCCTTAAGGCAGATACAGGTTACCTCTGATCACCACAAGTACTCATTTTTCCCACCTAGTATCACCCTTTGGAATCAATTCCCATGTAACATTTCTACTCTATCTGACCTTGGCCAGTTCAAGCAGGATGTGATAAATGTTCAGCATTAGTCAGATGGTCTATGTTTTTATCTTTTATGGATAAGCCCAACTAATTGTGCGCCAGGGGTTTTTGCTATATACGACGGCCGCCCGTCGCCCTTCGTAAAGACAGACAATATGTAATTCATATAGTTCATATAGTTATTTTGCTAGATATTGTTAAAAAAAACAATATAAACATTAAACTTTCTTAGGCAATTTTGAATACTGTTTTCCCTAATATTAATTGATTAGGTTGTGCGCAAGACATTTGTTATTGATTCAGTTAAACATTTCATTTTTATATACATCTACATGTCATAATGAAAATTAAAAACACAAAAATCTACTTTCTAAAACAATGCTAAAAAGTCAGTATTTCTCTCAATATCTATCTTACTCGTCATTTTGCAAAACTAAGCAGCTTGGATAAAATTTCTCTGGTCCCCCCTCCCATTTCTTGTCAAGTCTGTTTTTAAAGGCGTTAATTGAGGGTGCGGTGACTACTTCTTCTGGTAATTTGTTCCACTTATCAACCACCCTCTGACTAAAGGTAGCCCGTCTTAGTTCAGTCCGTGACCTCACTTTTTTTATTTTGTGCGAGTTGCCACGAAGGTGCTGGGATCTACTTGAGGGAGCGGGGAAGAGCATATTCCTGTCAATCCTAACATGACCCTTTTGTACGTTTCAACCATGTCAGCTCTGTGCCTCCTATATTCAAGACTTGGGATATCTAAACTTTTCATTCTCTTAGGGTAACTTAGATTGGACAGTCCTTTCACTATTCTAGTTGCTCTTCTCTGAACATTTTCTAAAGCTTTTCGTTCTTTTTTAAACCTAGGAAACCACACCGGTATAGCATACTCTAGATGAGGCCTAACAATTGCCTTATATAAAGTCAAAATAGTAATGTCAGTTTGTAAAATGCGTCGGTCTTGCGGCTATACCTGGATGTGCGAAGCCGAGATGATTGTTATGTAGAATGAAATTGTAAAGAAAAATCCATAATAATCCATTCAATCCCATTTCATTGGCCTTAAATCTATGTAGAAGTCGAGTTCTCCATATTTCGCTCAAAGCACAGTGAGTTGATGCACGGAAATAGATACACAATTTTGTATACAATCCTTTTGGACGGAATTTGGTCGGACCGGGCCGGGTTTTACTGAGAACCATCACCAAAGAACAGTTACTCTTACTTTCTCTAAGGGAAGTAACTTCTACTGACCATGATCCAAAATGGCTGCCAGCAGAGTCGGCGATAAAAGGTCTGTCGAAAAAGATTCAGAAAGCGCCGGCATAGATGTGTCTTCAGACAGTGAAAGTGAACCAGAACCTGCAAAAATTTTCCACAGACGAATCTCAACGAACAAAGATATTCGCACATCGGTAATAAATAGAATAAAATCGGTGGCATATGTGCACTGTTGTGGAAAACAGGGAGGGGTACCTGTCAAATTATTCGATTAGAAATCTTTGGTCATTGCATTTGTATATATTTCCTGGTTTGTGTTTTATGACACCATTAGGTTGAATTATGTATTTTCATTCATAAACAGGAGCACATTAATTTTGCATTCTCGAGTGATTTTATATATACTGAAACCCCATGGTACCGGTGGCCCCAAAGTACCGGTGCAAATATAAATCTCGCGATATTTTAATCACAGCGCCATCTGCCGACTGTTTACATTTTCACGCTTTATCAACTTCAGTTTCTCTACAGTAAAAATGTATTTTCTGCTAAAATTAGAAATATGTGATGAATAATTTTATGTGTGCCTCTCAAACTACCAATTTTTGGCTTAAATCTACCCTTCCTGATCCCATTTGTCCAATATCCTTGCAAAACATGTTTGTTTATATCCAAAATAAGTTCGGCAGCTTTTACTGACGTCACACATCTTTTCATAAAAAGTCATGTGACACCATGACAACTGATAATGGCGGGAAAATATAGAAGTATGGTTGGCCCAAACCGACTGGTCTCACAGCTAGAAATTTTTTATATTACGATAGTTAATTAAGTAAATGTGATGATGTGGTCACTGAACACACTTAAAAAATGTTTTTCAAAGAAATGACATGTATTTATAAGTACTTACTCTGTGAACATACATGTTTAAGTGACCACACTGTGAATAAACATGTTATGTGCTTTCACTTTGAACAAAATTAACAGTTTGGTGAAATATGACTTTTTTCAGGGATGTTACATGTTTTCTTGATAAATCTAACTTTTCATTGATAAACAAAACCATTTAAATATAAATTTGTTACTCGTGTGACAGTAAAGGCATGTTCAATGTAAACTTCAGTTAATGCAGGATATGGCTGCCCATACTTTTACGATTTTTACCATTACACCGGTAGCGTGAAGTTACCTACATTTCATGATCAAAATGGCGGCTTACATTGACAGTTCTCAGACTTTGTATTTCATGACTGATATGATGGTTTTTGTGATTAAATGAAAGATTAGATGTCAATTTATTAGTGAACTTTTTATTAAGTACAGGTGAGTGTATTTTGTCTTTTTATGTTGGCGTATATACCAAGTACACCGGTACCGTGGGAAACCAGGCTACAAAGAAGTTGAAAGAACAACAGCCCAAACAGATCAATAATTTTATAAGAAATTATTCGAAGGGGTCTACAGGAGAGATCGCCGTGATGTAACACGGCAATTTTGTTAGATTGGTGGTGGGCAATAACAGTTGTGTTTACAATGGTTGTTGTCGCACTAACAAAGTTAGCACTCTAGCAGTATACCACGACCGGATGTAAACTAAACATCACGCACACACGGAGCATGCGAGGGCGTTTAACCCAACCCATACATTCAAATTTATTCGTAACGTTTTTGGAATCAGTTGAATGTTTTAGTTCTCACAGTGCATAATATAGATGTATGACAAGATATAAATTAATTTGTTCTCACTATATAAATAAAGTTTTTCCCACTTCGGTGGGGTTTCGATCTCTGATCTCCCGCGTGCTAAGCGGGTATACATAGCACTGCGCTATCGAGGCTTTGAATTTCAGAGCGTAGAACTTCGTACTTCACCAATACAGACGTTTGTTTCGGAATGTCGGTACAAGTTTATGTAAACAAACAAATTTAACTTCCCAGACACTTTAAATAAGAAGTGCACACATCATAAACTTGGTAGTTTCGTAAAGTATATTCAAATATCTGTTAGAAAAAAATTGTCTGCATGTTCAAAAAAATTTCAAAGTTGGTTTAAAAGGCTATCTTCAGCCGCTACCCGTCGACAGAATCTCAGTCGTTCCGATGAATTTCTGAACTTTATAACACTCGTAAACTATCAATCATCGGTCAATTTTTTTTCATATTTCTTTTATTTTATTCATAATTCAATATTCAATCAAAAACCGTCAAGTTTTCTTACATGGAAGAAAATTGTTAAATATGGCGAGCTTTGCAAACGGACATGTGTCGATTTCCAACGCGCAATAGCGTGCTTACCGTAATTCTAATATGGCGATTCATTTGCATAATTTATTAATAAACGCAGGAGCATAGACCTTTGTTAGTGTATCGAAAAGGAATTTATTAATGACACCTGATTTTTCTAACGGCTTGTTGCTGCTATAACCATTTACGAAAACAGTGTAAGTTACGCGCTTGCAAATTTTTCATTTTAAATCTTAACAAAAATTCAAAATACTGAATAAAGTGTCTATTTTATTAGCATTCCAGTGATACAAAACATTTTAATATATCCTTTGTTTTAAAAAGTTACGTCTGTTAAAAAAACACCCCTAGCAATACAAAAACACATACTGCCCACCGCATTGATCTCTTATCAGAAGAAAATATTGCGTAATACAGGGTTTTAATTGCAAACACGATCTTTCCTATTACATAATTTGTCTGGCAGGGGGTGGAGACTTTTGAGAACTGTCAAATTCAATTGTGGGAGCCTTACAATTCTAGCTCAATGCAAGTGAAATTTCCTACTTGTCTGTGGACAAGTGAAAAAAAATGAAAGAAATTTCAAAATACGAGCTTGAAAATAGTACAGCTTACATAAAATGCAATGTAAGATTTGCTCAAAATACGCCAATGGTGTTTACCAAACTCCCTGCAGTTTTCACTTCCCTTTACAGTAGAGGTGCACTGTTCCACTGGTATACCGGTAAACAGTGGTTCAAGTGTTCTGCAGTACAGACCTGGAATTTGCATTGGATTTGCAAACAATTTAAAAATTGACTGGATTAGTTTTTTCATCCTTTCTGACAGTCCATATTTTTCACACCTATCGCGAGTGACAAATGCTAAGTGACCAATAACAGCGGATTTTTAACGGAAATGAATATTTTAAATCAACATTAAGGTGATAAAATATTTTAGGTTCTGATAAAAATAAGTACTTTCTGAAATAATAAAATAAAACAAAAACAGAAAGCTGTGATAGTATACAGTAGGGGCGATTCGCAACTAATGTATGTCGGTGGCGTTGTCTGATTCAATCTATATTCAACAGGTCGCTTTACAGGTGTGTTAACCAACATTTTAATTCGTAAATATTTTCACTCGAAGTCACTCCATAATACTCAGAGAAACTCAAAGTCCCACAATCGAAATTTCACTCCAACAGGCCGTGAAGTGACCCCATTGAATGGAGTCACTCAACACTCCCGATTTTTGCATAATCCTCCAGGCCTGTACTGTAATTTATCTTTCCGTAAGTTTTTTATGCGGGATAGAAAATTAAGCAGCTTGAAAGATAATAATCATGTACAGTAAAAATTACATCCAAGTTAAAATTTCAACACATAAGTAATTAAAAAACTGATCCCAAAAACCAATGTTCTAATTATTGTAACCCTCTTATTTGTTGCTCTTCCGATTAATATAAATTCACGACGATTTACACAAAACATCAGTGCTGGTCGAGTTTAAATAAGTTTTAAAACATGAAAGAAACATTCAGTGCACTAATTTCAGAAATGACATGTAATTATCGGAAACACAGGACTATATAAATTGTCTTTTGCTCGCCTAAGGTGTTTTATGTTAACTACAATACACAGAGTCGGGTCAGAGTCGGTCGCTGATTAATCCGTGTTACAAACACCTGGGTCTATCATTTTCAATTTTGTCATTGTTTTTCAATTAGCACCTTTGATATCAACAGAGATTGCTAAGTGCTGTTTGAAGGTAGTGACAAATTAGCCACGCCCTTATTCGTATATTAACCAACAGATGACAATCAATTTTTTGACTGACGGTGAAACCACCGAGACTTGTTAAGGCACTCCACCAACTTTCCACCAACAGCGATATTGTCGAGACGCATGACGCATTAGAGAAAATATCTGCGGTTCGGCGAATATGTGGAGTTATGAAAAATGTTAATTGTTGTTCATAAAAAATAGGGATCCAGGAGGAACACCCAGATGACATAATTAGTGTCACTCACTAAGATCTGTGGTCCTCGGGATCCCGGGACCCCGTTAGTGTCGAGGCCTGACATAATGTACACTTAACAGGTTTAGAAACGCAAATATTTCCCCTGTTGAACATTTTTATTTGAATGACGCTATTGTTTTTATTTCTATTTAAGTCATTTTTTGCGATGAATTATTGAAACTTTTACAATAATTTAATTATGTCTCCCCCACCTCGGGGGGAGACATATTGTTTTTGCCCTGTCCGTCAGTCCGTCCGTCCGTCAGTCCGTCAGTCCATTCTTCGTTTCGGACGATAACTAGAGTTCCTTTTGACCTACAGCTCTCAAACTTCATAGGATGAATGGTCTTATTGAGCAGATGATCCCTATTGTTTTTGGGGTCAGTAGTTCAAAGGTCAAGGTCACAGTGACCGTTGGTCAATTTCGTCTTCCGGATGATAACTAGAGTTCCTTTTGACCTACAGCCCTCAAACTTCATAGGATGATTGGTCTTATAGAGCTGATGATCCCTATTGTTTTTGGGGTCAGTAGGTCAAAGGTCAAGGTCACACTGACCGTTGGTCAATTCTCGTTTCCGGATGATAACTAGAGTTCCTTTAGACCTACAGACCTCAAACTTCATAGGATGATTGGTCTTATAGAGCAGATGATCCCTATTGTTTTTGGGGTCAGTAGGTCAAAGGTCAAGGTCACAGTGACCGTTGGTCAATTTCTCATTTCCGGATGATAACTAGAGTTCCTTTTGACCTACAACCCTCAAACTGGGGGGAGTCCGTCAGTCCGTCCGTCCATTCTTCGTTTCTTCGGACGATAACTAGAGTTCCTTTTGACCTACAGCTCTCAAACTTCATAGGATGAATGGTCTTATTGAGCAGATGATCCCTATTGTTTTTGGGGTCAGTAGTTCAAAGGTCAAGGTCACAGTGACCGTTGGTCAATTTCTCGTTTCCGGATGATAACTAGAGTTCCTTTTGACCTACAGCCCTCAAACTTCATAGGATGATTGGTCTTATAGAGCTGATGATCCCTATTGTTTTTGGGGTCAGTAGGTCAAAGGTCAAGGTCATACTGACCGTTTGTCAATTCTCGTTTCCGGATGATAACTAGAGTTCCTTTAGACCTACAGACCTCAAACTTCATAGGATGATTGGTCTTATTGAGCAGATGATCCCTATTGTTTTTGGGGTCAGTAGTTCAAAGGTCAAGGTCACAGTGACCGTTGGTCAATTTCTCGTTATAATTTGGGGTCACTAACTCAAAGGTCAAGGTCATAAGGGGGGAGACAAGTTTTTTTGTGAAAAACAATCTCTAGTTTTTTTGAGATTTTGACATTTTGTCTGGATGGTAAAAGAAGGACTTAATGATTGATCTATAAGTTAAAATGTCTATTGGCAGGTATTTCCAAGTATTTTCCAGTAATACCCATCTAGGGAAATGATCAAGCAAAGTTTGCCAATGAAGGAAATAGTGGGAAATACTTTTGATTGAATAGATAACTTTCTAAGAGAATTGAATTCAACAAATGCAAACATTATAATGACATACATATTTGAACATCAGATTACCAGTCAGACAAAGTATGATAATTGGTGGAGAAAAAGTTGTGAAATCATGTAACCAGATTCTCTGACCATTTGAAGTGTCAAAAAGTGGTAACAAATTCATATTATCAATAGTCTTCATGATACAGAATCCTATTACCATTTACTTGTGGCCAAAAAATGTGGAAAAAACTTTTATAGTAAACTGATTTGATGTGGAAAAAATATTTTGTAACATGACTAGAATTAGGTATTCCATAATTCAATTGATTTTTAGCTCACCTGGCACAAAGTGCCAGAGTGAGCTGCTAGGATTGCTCTCCGTCCGGGGTCTGTCGTATGTTGTTCCGAAGGTTCGTTCCATTCCATGTCAGAACTCTGGTTGCTAGGGACAAAAGGAAAAATGTTCTTCTCTGCCCTTGCCATGAAGCTCTACAGCATCTCTAGTGGACTTCACCAAGATTATTCACATTACGCCCCCCATGTCAGAACCCTCGTGTGGTTGCTTATGGCAAGGCTATAATAGGAAAAACTTTAAAAATCTTCTTCTCTGAAACCACAAGGCCTAGAGCTTAGATATTTGGCATGTAGCATTAGCTAGTGGACCTCTACCAAGTATGTTCAAATTATGAACCCATGGATCAAAATTGACCCTGCACCGGGGTCACTTAGTTTTACATAGGCTAATATAGGAAAAACTTTTAAAATCTTCCTCTCTGAAACCACAAGGCCTAGAGCTTGGATATTTAGCATGTGGCATTGTCTAGTGGACCTCTAACAAGAGTGTTCAAACCATGAGCCCTGGGTCAAAATTGACCCCGCCCGGGGGGTCTCTTGGTTTTACATAGGCTCATATAGGAAAAACTTACAAAATCTTCTTCTCTGAAACCCCAAGGCCTAGAGCTGAGATATTTAGCATGTAGCATTGTGTAGTGAACCTTTACCAAGATTGTTCAACTCATGACCCCCTGGTCAAAATTAATGGGAAGGCACTTGATTTCACATAAGCTTATATAGGGTAAACTTTAAAAAAAACACAAGGCCAACAGGCAGATAAAAGATATTTGAAATGTTACTTAGCATTGTGTAGTGGACCTCTACAAATTATGTTAGAATCATGACCCCTTTTATTATAGCAAATGGTAGTCAGGTGAGAGATATATGGCCATCATGGCCCTCTTGTTTAATTATTATTTTTTTCCAAATCAATGGTACATAGATCTATTTAGACTAAACTTTGATACTTATATTTTCTTGATGTGGGTTATGATGCCGACTATCTCCTGGGGAAAACCTGTATTTCCCATTGTCCTGGAAAATCTAGTATTTCCAGCTTATATGCCAACCCTGACCTATGGTGATATCTAGCTTTACATAATATACCTAGAAACAGCTGCCATACATGTACATATGTATTTCTGTGTGTGACATTGTGTATTACATTGTTTCTTGCAAATCTCGTATAACGTTCAAATATTAAATCAAAATCAAGTTCAACATTATGCACATCTAAACTTTCAATAATTGATTTAATGAATTACATTTTATGTTCTAATATACCAGAAATACGTCAAAGTCTTCAATTTAGCATTAAATATTGATAATCAACCCAGTCTATTAAAAAAATATGGAGAGCTATAATTACAGTCACTTGTGCGTTGACATTGCTGCTTTGGCTGAAGTTTTGCATGTGAGGGTGACCCTTCTATCATGGATATATCTAAGTAACCACTTATGGGATTGATTTTAAACTTCATTATCTTCAGGGTTGTGTTAAGTAAGATAACTCTTGTATGAATTTAATTCAAATTATGGCCCTTGGTTGACTTAGAAAATTTGCTTAAAGTTTTGCATGCAACTTACTATCAAGCACATATCTGAGTAACCACTCATGGAATTGATTTAAAACTTCAATATGGTCTTTATAGGTATCATAAATCAGATAAGATAACTCCCTACTGATTTGTGATGAATTTTTGCCCTTGTTGAACGTAGAAACTTTGGTTAAAGTTTAGCATGCAAATGAGCCTTCCCTTAACTTGGAAAAAATGCCTTGCCTACATACATGCTAAATAGTAAAGAAATTTTTTGGGAGTGGCATTTCTCAGTATGTAAAAAATAATTCTTACATAAACTTGTTTGCATCTTTCAACATGTTTAAAATGCAAATTTTTCAGTCTTAAAGAATACTTTCTGATTTTGAATAATACTGTTTAAAACACAAACTGTCCTGCTTGCTGCCTCTTTTGGGGGACACCATGTCCTTTTTGTCAGTCTAGAATAATTCCTAATTCAGTAAAAAAAATAAATTTTTTTTCAAAAAAATCAAATTAACTGATTGATAAAAATTCCCCAGTACCGGTATTTAACTATTGAGTCACAAATGTTATAATTTGTATTGTTAATTTAACCGCTGTCTGTCACATGTCTCCATTGTACTGTAGTCACATGTTCAGCTGCATAGTATGTGTAGGCGGGTACAATAGCATGCATGTTGAAATACTCTGAGGTTCTCCAAAAATATGTGTGTTTTACATCTCCTGACTAACCTTAAATTTGAACTGTTGACATCAATTTTTTTTTACAAGTGTTTTAGAGCAAAATCAAAAAATTCCCCTGACGGTAATGTCCCAAAACACACACATTTTTTATTTGGCCCTTTGGGAAAATGATTAGTTTATGATGAAATGCATGAATGTCTTGTCTTATTTCAGACTTGTACAAAGCAAGGATTTCTTCACAAACAGAGCAATTTCCAGGTATGTATGTAGAATATTTTATTGTCCTTACTCAAAATTTCCTGTGGACATTGTTTTCTCACTTATTTAGTCTTATAATTATTATGTCAGGTGTGTCCGGCTCTGTGGTCGGGTGGTTAGAGTGGCTGACTTGAAATCACTGTAGTGTACCTCTCACACAATGTACATGTAGATTGAGGGTCATTGGTAACAAGGGTTTGTGCCCTGCTATATATGGACCATGCCTCTTTACATAGGAAAGTTGACAGTTTCTTTTGTAGGATAGGGATCTAGTACTGGTTCTTCCCAAGAGTGATGGTAAGTTTGACTGACCGCCAGTAAACATGACCAAAATATTGTTGGAATGGGTGTTAAACTCCTACAAAAGTAACAACATTATGTTATGTCAGAGGTTGCACAATCTATTTTTGAAAGGTGTCGCGGGCCCTTTGAATTGGGATAATCATTCCTCTGTATCAAATTAAGAAAATGTCATAAATATCCAGTTCACGAGGAATCGGTTTTAGGTAGAATTTTCGAAGAAAAGAGGAGCTTGTCCACTCACCTTAGCGCAACAACATGGTTAACTTTTCTATACCACCCCGCTGTTTTTAAAAATCATTACAGATATTGCTTTGAAAATTTCAGTACTTATGAACCATCATTACCTTCATCAACTGACAAGAGTGCATAACTCTGAGATAGCTTTTGCCAAAAGTTGTCATGGATAATTTGCTCTTGCTCCCAATAGCTCCCCAATTAATCTCTCTCTCTCGATCCTTTAAACTCCATATAAAATGCTTCTGTCTTGCTCACCTGAATTGCCTTATTGGTGCCTTTCATTTTCTTTCTAAACTTTCCGATGGATGCCAGTGTCTTGCTTACTAGAATTATCCATGGATGCCGATGTCTTACTTACTAGAATCTCCTATGGATGCTGGTGTCTTGCTTAAATTACTAGAATTTCCCATGGATGCCAATGCTTACTTTATAAGTTTCCTGTAGATACCAATGTCTTGCTTACTAGAAGATGCCAATGTCTATCTTACTAGAATTTCCTGTGGATGCCAATGTCTATCTTACAAGAATTTCCTGTGGATGCCAATGTCTATCTTACTAGAATTTCCTGTGGATGCCAATGTCTATCTTACTAGAATTTCCTGTGGATGCCAATGTCTTGCTTACAAGAATTTCCTGTGGATGCCAATGTCTATTTTACTAGAATTTCCTGTGGATGCCAATGTCTATCTTACAAGAATTTCCTGTGGATGCCAATGTCTATCTTACTAGAATTTCCTGTGGATGCCAATGTCTATCTTACTAGAATTTCCTGTGGATGCCAATGTCTATCTTACAAGAATTCCCTATGGATGCCAATGTCTTGCTTACTAGAATTTCCTGTGGATGCCAATGTCTTGCTTACAAGAATTTCCTGTGGATGCCAATGTCTTGCTTACAAGAATTTCCTGTGGATGCCAATGTCTTGCTTACTAGAATTTCCTGTGGATGCCAATGTCTTGCTTACAAGAATTTCCTGTGGATGCCAATGTCTTGCTTACTAGAATTTCCTGTGGATGCCAATGTCTTGCTTACAAGAATTTCCTGTGGATGCCAATGTCTTGCTTACTAGAATTTCCTGTGGATGCCAGTGTCTTGCTTACTAGAATTTCCTGTGGATGCCAATGTCTGGCTTACTAGAATTTCCTGTGGATGCCAATGTCTGGCTTACTAGAATTTCCTGTGGATGCCAATGTCTTGCTTACTAGAATTTCCTGTGGATGCCAATGTCTTGCTTACAAGAATTTCCTGTGGATGCCAATGTCTTGCTTACTAGAATTTCCTGTGGATGCCAATGTCTTGCTTACTAGAATTTCCTGTGGATGCCAATGTCTTGCTTACAAGAATTTCCTGTGGATGCCAATGTCTTGCTTACAAGAATTTCCTGTGGATGCCAATGTCTTGCTTACTAGAATTTCCTGTGGATGCCAGTGTCTTGCTTACTAGAATTTCCTGTGGATGCCAATGTCTTGCTTACAAGAATTTCCTGTGGATGCCAATGTCTTGCTTACAAGAATTTCCTGTGGATGCCAGTGTCTTGCTTACTAGAATTTCCTGTGGATGCCAATGTCTTGCTTACTAGAATTTCCTGTGGATGCCAATGTCTTGCTTACAAGAATTTCCTGTGGATGCCAATGTCTTGCTTACTAGAATTTCCTGTGGATGCCAGTGTCTTGCTTACTAGAATTTCCTGTGGATGCCAATGTCTTGCTTACTAGAATTTCCTGTGGATGCCAATGTCTTGCTTACTAGAATTTCCTGTGGATGCCAATGTCTTGCTTACTAGAATTTCCTATGGATGCCAATGTCTTGCTTACTAGAATTTCCTGTGGATGCCAATGTCTTGCTTACAAGAATTTCCTATGGATGCCAATGTCTTGCTTACAAGAATTTCCTATGGATGCCAATGTCTTGCTTACAAGAATTTCCTGTGGATGCCAGTGTCTTGCTTACTAGAATTTCCTGTGGATGCCAATGTCTTGCTTACTAGAATTTCCTGTGGATGCCAATGTCTTGCTTACTAGAATTTCCTGTGGATGCCAATGTCTTGCTTACTAGAATTTCCTGTGGATGCCAATGTCTTGCTTACTAGAATTTCCTGTGGATGCCAGTGTCTTGCTTACTAGAATTTCCTGTGGATGCCAGTGTCTTGCTTACTAGAATTTCCTGTGGATGCCAATGTCTTGCTTACTAGAATTTCCTGTGGATGCCAATGTCTTGCTTACTAGAATTTCCTGTGGATGCCAATGTCTTGCTTACAAGAATTTCCTGTGGATGCCAGTGTCTTGCTTACAAGAATTTCCTGTGGATGCCAATGTCTTGCTTACTAGAATTTCCTGTGGATGCCAATGTCTTGCTTACTAGAATTTCCTGTGGATGCCAATGTCTTGCTTACTAGAATTTCCTGTGGATGCCAATGTCTTGCTTACAAGAATTTCCTGTGGATGCCAGTGTCTTGCTTACTAGAATTTCCTGTGGATGCCAATGTCTTGCTTACTAGAATTTCCTGTGGATGCCAATGTCTTGCTTACTAGAATTTCCTGTGGATGCCAATGTCTTGCTTACAAGAATTTCCTGTGGATGCCAGTGTCTTGCTTACTAGAATTTCCTGTGGATGCCAATGTCTTGCTTACTAGAATTTCCTGTGGATGCCAATGTCTTGCTTACTAGAATTTCCTGTGGATGCCAATGTCTTGCTTACTAGAATTTCCTGTGGATGCCAATGTCTTGCTTACTAGAATTTCCTGTGGATGCCAATGTCTTGCTTACTAGAATTTCCTGTGGATGCCAATGTCTTGCTTACTAGAATTTCCTGTGGATGCCAATGTCTTGCTTACTAGAATTTCCTGTGGATGCCAATGTCTTGCTTACTAGAATTTCCTGTGGATGCCAATGTCTTGCTTACTAGAATTTCCTGTGGATGCCAATGTCTTGCTTACAAGAATTTCCTATGGATGCCAATGTCTTGCTTACAAGAATTTCCTATGGATGCCAATGTCTTGCTTACAAGAATTTCCTGTGGATGCCAGTGTCTTGCTTACTAGAATTTCCTGTGGATGCCAATGTCTTGCTTACTAGAATTTCCTGTGGATGCCAATGTCTTGCTTACAAGAATTTCCTGTGGATGCCAATGTCTTGCTTACTAGAATTTCCTGTGGATGCCAGTGTCTTGCTTACTAGAATTTCCTGTGGATGCCAATGTCTTGCTTACTAGAATTTCCTGTGGATGCCAATGTCTTGCTTACTAGAATTTCCTGTGGATGCCAATGTCTTGCTTACTAGAATTTCCTGTGGATGCCAATGTCTTGCTTACTAGAATTTCCTGTGGATGCCAATGTCTTGCTTACAAGAATTTCCTATGGATGCCAATGTCTTGCTTACAAGAATTTCCTATGGATGCCAATGTCTTGCTTACAAGAATTTCCTGTGGATGCCAATGTCTTGCTTACTAGAATTTCCTGTGGATGCCAGTGTCTTGCTTACTAGAATTTCCTGTGGATGCCAATGTCTGGCTTACTAGAATTTCCTGTGGATGCCAATGTCTTGCTTACAAGAATTTCCTATGGATGCCAGTGTCTTGCTTACAAGAATTTCCTGTGGATGCCAGTGTCTTGCTTACTAGAATTTCCTGTGGATGCCAATGTCTTGCTTACTAGAATTTCCTGTGGATGCCAATGTCTTGCTTACTAGAATTTCCTGTGGATGCCAATGTCTTGCTTACAAGAATTTCCTATGGATGCCAATGTCTTGCTTACTAGAATTTCCTGTGGATGCCAATGTCTTGCTTACAAGAATTTCCTATGGATGCCAATGTCTTGCTTACTAGAATCCCCTGTGGATGCCAATGTCTGGCTTACTAGAATTTCCTGTGGATGCCAATGTCTTGCTTACAAGAATATCTCATGGATGCCAATGTCTTGCTTACTAGAATTATCCATGGATGCCAATGTCTTACTTACTACAGTTTCCCATGGATACCAGTTTCGTGCTTACTAGAATTTCTTATGGATGCCAATGTCTTTCTTACTAGAATTTCTCATGGATACCAATGTCTGGCTTACTAAAATTTCCTGTAGATACCAGTGTCTTGCTTTCTAAAGTTGCCTATGGGTACTAGTCTCTTGCTTCCCAACATTTCCCATTGGTACTAGTTTCTTGCTTACTTAAATTTCCCATAGATACCAGTGTGTTGCTCCAAAATCTTTATCTTTTCCAGGCTCAAATGTCTCATGGATATCATTGATTTTGCTGACTTAAAGTTCAATTTCCCGTGGGTATCCTACTCTTCCTTACGAACGTTTCTTGTGGCACTGATGTGCTGGTATGAGGGTGTGATTACATCGTTCCTTGAAACTTTCTAAACATGATGCCGCTGAACAATTTTTCAATAAAGACATTGTAATGTTTAGCTAAAAATAGAAGAGTCAAATAGACTGACGTATTATGAATTTTGGATTAACAGGAATCTGAAAATGCATTAATTTGAAATTTAGATCAACAGAAATCTAAAAATGCATGAATTTATAATCATTTTGCTTGCCATTTTAAGACAGATAATTCCAAGTGTTTAAACATTCTTCAATTTCACTTTTTTTCATGTCATTTTTATTTTTTCCCCAGTCTATTGAGTTTCTTTGGTAAGAATGAGTATTAGTGCAGATAAATATTTATGGACTTTTTAAAGCAAAGGTTTCAAAAACTGAAGTGAAGATTTATCAAGTCCATCATGTCCATTATTAATTTGTGTCTTGACATTTTGAGTCCAGGGAATATAATGAGTCTTAAGGGGTTTTTTTTTTGGGTGGGGGGGGGGGGAGAGGGGGTAATTAACATGCTTTCAAACTCTGCAGTCTTTTTCCCTCCACGTAGGATCATTTTGGTGTAGTGCATTGAAATTTTGACAGTTTATGTTTGGATTTTAAGGGTCAAACCTGCCACCAAAAGGGCATTGCATTGAATAAGGGTCATGTGTTTGAGCCCAGATACCTGACCTGACTCTAGCAAGGATGGGCATCTACAGTAGTACTGGTCCTTCCCATGATGCGAGGGTACTAAGGTTTAAATGCCAGTCTAGTTAATAGCTGTGTTACTGTTGGAGTTGGGATTGAACCCACAGGAGAAAATAACAACAGAAAAACCGTACCAATACCACCTACCTATCAATTCTGTCTCTGTTCAAACACTTGTCTGTACACCAAGGAGTGGTAGTGGAAAAAGTTAATGTAGATTGTAAGAATTTTAATGTACAGTTTATATAAAACAAATTCATGTATTGTTAGCTAATGTACTATATATTTGTATTACTGTATTACATGTATATAACATTTTCTATATTTATATGTGAAAGAATTGGAACATACATGATTGTTCACATTGTTTCAATCCGTTATTAATTATTGATGAAGAGAGGAGAAATAAGGCTGGTGATAATATTGGATAAAAGTGGAGAAGGTACTCATCAATATTTGATGCGTCGTCTCAAATGGCACTCTGGTTATTGGTATCCAACATTCTACGTGAATTGAGAGTGCTGCACAGTCTTGTCAATAAAAAAACATAAAAGCCTGGTCTCCTAGAGGGACTAGTCTGTTTATACCTGCTGACTGCATTCTGTACAGTATGATACTCCAGCCATTGGTTACTTGTGTAAGAGCGGGTGGGGATGGAGCTATGATGGTGGGGGGGACGGGAGAGAATGTGCAAGGGAGATAATAAGAAAGGTATTATGGAATCAACTAGATGTCAGCTTTCTCACATAAAGAGACGTAGAGGGTACATGTAGCATGGCTCGAACTCATGACCCTCAATCTATGAGAAGTTATAGTGGTTTCATGTCAGCAACTCTAACCATTTGACCACAGATGCAGACATAACAAACAGATACCGTGTTACAGTTGTTGTCAAGTTTATGAAATTTTAGATTATTACCCACACTTTTTAATCAAATTAAATTTTGAAAGCAATTAAACAAAATAATTATTTTGGTATTTGTATAATTATTTGTTAAACTGGCTATACTTTCCTGTTTTTCAGAGATGGAAGCGGCGGTTTTTCAAACTAAAAGGAAGAAAACTGTACTATGCAAAAGATACAAAGGTAAAGAGAAAGGACATTTTGTTTTATCAGGCAAAAAAAATTGCTTTTTATTTGAAGTGACTTAGGCTGCTGGATATATATATAAACATGTATGCCGATGTCTGTGAGTGAAATTTCACTGTTTATATTTGATGGAACACATGACAGATTTTGGTGAACTAAAAGACAAAATTGTTTATTTCAACATTTTTTGTTAGCATTCTCTTGACAAGATATTAGGGGTAAATCATATTTACTTAATTTGGTTGAGAAATTTGACTTGCATATAAGATGTTATATGTTTGAAATTATATCTCTGTGCAATGAAAGTTGAACATCGAATGAGTCAACATAAGGCACATTGAAGGGGTATGAACCACTTTTAGTAATTGCCTAGTTCAGGAAATTGGAATTGAGAAATAGGGCTAGTACAGTTAATTAAAGATAATGTGACAGCAACACAGCAGAAGAGTCCATTATAATAATTATTGTTTTTTTTATAGATATTTTAAGGGTTAAATTTTCATTCATGCATGAACTGCCTTTTAATGCAGTGATTGTAAACTTTTGTTTAAGCATTTATTACTTAAGTCAGTGTCATATTATCCTGAGTAAACTGTAGTCCAGTGTCACATTATCTTTAATAGACTGTAGTCATATGTCACATTATCCTTAATGAACTGTAGTCAAGTGTCACAATCCCAATGAACTGTAGTCAAGTGTCACATTATCCTGAACTGAACTGTAGTCAAGTGTCACATTATCCTAATGATGCAGTCAGTGTCGCATTATCGAATGAACTGTAGTCAAGTGTCACATTATCCTGAATGAACTGTAAGTCAAGTGTCACATTATCCTGAATGAACTGTAGTCAAGTGTCACATTATCCTGAATGAACTGTAGTCAAGTGTCACATTATCCTGAATGAACTGTAGTCAAGTGTCACATTATCCTGAGTGAACTGTAATCAGGTGTCATATTATCCTGAATGAACTGTAGTCAAGTGTCACATTATCCTTAATGAACTGTAGTCAAATGTCATATTATCCTGAATAAACTGCAGTCAGTGTCACATTATCCTGAATGAACTGTAGTCAAGTGTCACATTATCCTGAATGAACTGCAGTCAGTGTCGCGTTATCCTGAATGAACTGCAGTCAGTGTCGCATTATCCTGAATGAACTGAAGTCAAGTGTCACATTATCCTGAATGAACTGTAGTCAAATGTCACATTATCCTGAATGAACTGTAGTCAAATGTCACATTATCCTGAATGAACTGTAGTCAAGTGTCACATTATCCTGAATGAACTGCAGTCAAGTGTCACATTATCCTGAATGAACTGTAGTCAAATGTCACATTATCCTGAATGAACTGCAGTCAGTGTCGCGTTACTGAATCTGTCAGGTGATTATCCTGAATGAACTGTAGTCAAATGTCACATTATCCTGAATGAACTGTAGTCAAGTTTCACATTATCCTGAATGAACTGAAGTCAAGTGTCACATTATCCTGAATGAACTGTAGTCAAGTGTCACATTATCCTGAATGAACTGTAGTCAAGTGTCACATTATCCTGAGTAAACTGTAATCAAGTGTCATATTATCCTGAATGAACTGTAGTCAAGTGTCACATTATCCTGAGTAAACTGTAATCAAGTGTCATATTATCCTAAATGAACTGTAGTCAAGTGTCACATTATCCTGAGTAAACTGTTATCAAATGTCACATTATCCTGAATGAACTGTAGTCAGATGTCACATTATCCTGGATGAACTATAGTCAAGTGTCACATTATCCTGAATGAACTGAAGTCAGTGTCACATTATCCTGAATGAACTGAAGTCAGGTGTCACATTATCCTGAATGAACTGAAGTCAGTGTCACATTATCCTGAATGAACTGAAGTCAGTGTTACATTATCCTGAATGAACTGAAGTCAAATTTCATATAATCCTAAACCATTTGTAGTCAAGTGTCACATGAACTGTATAATTAAGTACATCATGTATGAAACATTTATTGAAGTAATGTTGTTGTACAAGTTTTACACTCAATAACAACTATTGTTTTTACAGGCGTGTAAATGAGGATAGCATATTATTATAGTTGAAATTTTTATTTTCAGTCATCTATATTTGACGAAATAGAACTAACAGATCTGAGTGTGGCAGAATGCAGTACCAAAAACATCAATCACAGCTTTCAGGTACATACAAATACTGATTATGAGACAGGTTTAGGTAGAACAGTTTTGCAGTCAGAAACTGGTGTGATATTGAATAATACACCATGTGCAATCTTCTGCCTTTGATATTGAAATGCTATGTAAAAATCGAAATTGAAATAAGTTTAAGTAAAGCCCCATAAAATTGAGTATTACACCATGTGATTGTGCAGACATTGCAGAGATCGAGAGATACCATGCAAAAGCTTTCGCATTTGATACTGAAATGCTCTGTATAAATCAAAATTAAATTTCAAGTAAAACCCCACAATTATTTACTATTTCCTTGCAGTCATTTAGTTATGTTTGTGTAAAAAAAATGTGACAGATTGGTTTAGATAAACAGCAGATCCTGACACCAGTTTTCATATATCGGCATCAATTGATACTTGCTTTAGTAGCTTTTCACAGTAAATTCGCACATTTTACATGCTTGTGATTGAAAAGTTACATAAATATGTTTCATGCAATTTTCATACCTTTGGTTCAATCAGTTAAAAAAGTAGGTATGGGGTAAATAATTTGAAATGTAAATGGGCTTCAAGTTTATATCAGTACATTTTGATACATGTTAATTCCTGATTTTGACTTCATCTATCCGCTCCCTGGTAATAAGTCAAAACAGGTCTTTGATTCTTCAGTGTGTACCTAAGGGAGGTAACTGATCAAAACCTGTTGCTGAATGATTGAAAGAGTTGTAGTTCCTGATGACTTAAAAGTTGCAGACAGGTACTGATTTCTGGTCAAACAGTCAGATTTAATGTTGTTATTGATCACAGGGGGCATGTTATTTTACCACCTCTGGAGTCTGTTGATTATTGTTGGTAATTGTTTTCTACAAGTTTGTAATTTGTTTACACTACATAGTATAAGACTATTAGTGATCTATGATACTGTGAACACACCTCAACAGAGCGGTATTTCAGTAATTACATATAATACATACCCAATAAAAGGTCATGGAAAGTTGGTATCAGAATGAAGAAATACACAGAAACGTTGAATATATACAATGTCTATTTATGGTTTGATAAACTGAAGAAATGCTGACAAAATTCATTACTCAAGGAAATATAATCATCGAGATATGGCTGTAGGATTTGAACCTTAGATCTTGTGATCTCATGAAAGTCTGCCTCAGCGGTAGAGTTGTTGACTTGACATCACCATAATCTTTGATTGACTTTTGAAATCACCATAATCTCTCAAAGATTGAGGGTCATGGGGTCGAGTCCAGCTATTGACCATGTTCCTTATGTTAGAAAGTTCGCAGTTTCTTACAGAGGATAGGAGTCTGGAACTGGTTCTTCACTGGAAAGATAGTTAAACTGCCGGTCAGTTAAAATGACCAAATTTGGTTGTAACGGGTATTAAACTCCTACAGCAACATTAGGGTTTAATGACAGAAATCCTCCCCCTATCTGTCAATACTTAACATTGATATGCCGGTTGAAATCTCTGTTGCAGTCGTTTGCTCAGACAGATTGAGGAAAACTAAACTAATCATGCCAGTACAGTGTACTAAGATGTCAATAAAATCTCTTGCACATCCTTCCCTGTCAACATACCGAGTCTATTGAGATTAATGGAACTTTTTTATAACATTTGTTGTTGTATGAGTTTAACACCCGTTTTGATCCTATTTTGGTCATTTAAAACAGGTAGACAGTTTACATATTCATCGTTCCTGGGAAGAATCAGTACTAGACGCATATTCTCCCCCCATTAGAAAGTGCCAACTTTCTCACATAAAGAGACAGTTGATCGCAGGGCTCGAACCTATGACCCTCAATCTATGAGAGATTATGGTGATTTCACGTCAGCGACTCTGACCACTAGATCACAGAAGCAGACTTATAACATTTGTCCAGTATCAATCAGTCAATTTTCAATGACTTGAAACAAATTATGTCAAGGGAATTTCTGCCTATCAAAACTCCTGTTGTAGTCAGAGATAGAAGTTGTCAGAATTTTATTAAAATCGAAGAAATTAAAGACATTAGGGAGTACTTAAGGGGAGCAGTGGTGTAGAGGTTAAGGTGTATGCTGCTCATCCCGGTGGTTGTTGGTTCGAGCCCAACTGGGGTCAAGACCGTACCTCCTCATAATTATGACACCAGTACTGGTTTTTCCAGGAAGCGGACTCAAGAGTGACTTGAAAAGCTTCAAGCTTCCTTCACAATCAAGCTAAAACAAATTAGTATGAACTATAAACTAACTGATTGAAAATGCTTGTACCATAAATTTTAATCTACCTCTCGTTTTAGTTTATACTAATTTATTTTAGCTCGATTGTGAAGAAAGCTTGTAGCTTATCGAGTCACTCTCGAGTCCGCTTCCTGGAAACACCAGTACTGGTGTCGTATTAGGAGGTACGGTCGTGACCTTGGTGGGGCTCGAACCCGCAACCTCCGGGATGAGCGGCAGACACCTTAACCTCTACACCACCGCTCCCCTCTCGTTTTGTATAGCAAAGAATTATAACTGTATTGTGATTGATATAATATTGTGCTCCTCTACTCAGTCACTGTCCGATTATCCTTAATGAACGTTCTGTGCCAACTTAACTATTACTTTTCTGTGCTGGATGGTGTTTGGGGATTTCTATTCATTATTTTTAAGTTAACATTAAATAGTCTGCCGAAGGTACACACATGTCAGAGAATTTCATGTTACCTGTAGTTTGTACCTGCAGTTTGCACCTTTAAAAGTAATTAGTAATTGGCAATTAGTGATTTACTTTTCATATGGAAACCTGTTTGTCTGTAACCACAGATAGAACAGTTACAAGGTAATGATGGAAATACTTGATGGAAACATCACAGTATTGTAGTTCTTGGCAGAGAATTCCTTGTTAATTGAAGGTGTAATCTACACAAGAAATCTTCATTGTCGGTTCTGTTTGAAGGCTTTTACCTACATTGTAGCTGGCTCCTCACTCACAAAGTTGCTGATTTCTCTTCTTTTTTTTTCAATCCCAAATTGGGAAGTCACGGCTGTAAGCAGAGAACATTGAATTTCATGCAAATAATTTGGTGAAAAATTGGTGAAAAAAATAGTCGCAAATAATTTGAAGTACAATGTATTACTAGAGGAGCAGGTTTGGTCATAGAAAAGTGTAGAAATGTCACGGACTAGCAATACTTTCTAGGCCAAAAATATATTCTGTTGAAAAAGAAAATGTGCACTTAGGTTTTTAATTCTAGGTTTTCAATTTTAAACAGAAATTATTAAATGTTGGTATCAAAATTTAGAGCACATTCAATTGATAGCAAATGGTGTATAAAGGTAGTGTTCGAAATTTAAGACTGATATGTACTTTATCAACCCTTTAAAGATATTTATGATGAAACTTCAGACAAACTTTCTTCAGCAACTGACGTATACAATGCTGTTCTGGCTCCTGGCTCAAAGGTCAAGGTGATCACAGTGACATTAACAATGAAAATCTTTTTGCTTCTTTAGCTCTAAAACCACTTTAAAAAATTTTTTGATGCATTTTCAGACAAATGTTTAACTTCAAGGTGACGCAGTAGGTTAACGTTGGCTTGGAGACTATCAAGGTCACATTGTTTGGGCCCTAGGAAAACAGTAAAATCTTAAATTTGCACTCAAGCTCAAACTAAGGTGTTTCCAAGCTCTTAATAGCTGGAGATTATAAGGTTAATCATAGACCTTACAAGGCACTAAACTCATGTATTTGTACGCATTTAGAGCAATACTTGTGATCCATGAGGAAACAACAGATTATCACTCATCTTATTGTACTTTACAGCCCTCCAAGCCAGTTGTGGAACTTTAGACCTTTTGTAGTGATCAACATAAATGGCGTGGGCGTATTTGGAGGGACTTAACTTGTTTAAAATTGCCTTGCCCATTTTAACAATATAAATACAATTTGACCTTATAATACTTGATGTCTCAATGATTGTACCCTAAAACATCTATAGAACCCTCTAAACTTGTTTATTTTAATGGAATTGTTGTCTCATTCTTAAGTATACTCCTTTCAGACAGTTGTTAGCCATTAATCTGCTCACATCGGGTATTCTCATGAATATTATCTTTTCCTTCAGTGTCATATTATAATCTTTGACATAGTTCATTGCAAGCTTCATTCCAAAATTCATACTATAGTATAGAATCAGAACAACATTTTTGAAAACCTGGTTTCGTGGCATTGCCATGTTTCTTGTTGTTAATTGTATGTATTATTTTAAACAGAAATTATTAAATGTTGGTATCAAAATTTAGAGCACATTCAATTATAATGGTGTAAAAGGTACAGTTCGAAATTTGAGACTGATATGTTAATCAAACTAAAGAATTTAAAATAAAAACGCACATTCTGCAACTGAGTATACAATGCAGGTGTTCTGGTCTCCTTAATAAAAGAATTAGTTGATGACGTAATTAAAAAAAATGGTTGTTTAGACTTTGTTTGCTCTAAAATCACTTAAAAAATATCTGATCATTTCTGGCAAAATTGGTTTGGTCAGTATGTTAAGGTTTTGAGAATACACAATTTGTTTGGGCCTTAAAAAAAGTGAATGTTTGATTTGTATGCTCAAAATTGTGTAAAGCCTTAGCTTTATGGGTTTGACAGAGCTCGTGGCTCTATTGTTTGTTTAGTATGGTCTTGCTTTGATCGCCATTGTCTTTAGTGCCATGACATTGTCGTGGTATTTTGTTGTAACAGTAAGTGCGTCTTTTTGGAGGACTTTACTGTTTTATAGCCTTCCCCTAAAATAATACAAATTGACATTTTGTTCACAACTCTTTACCCTAAATACCCTTATAAATTTTTTAAATGGATTTGTCCATCTTTCTTTTCAGACAGTGCCATTAGTTGTTCACAGGGGTGTTTATGAAATTTTTATTAAGACCAGTGCAGATCATGATCAGACATAGTGGATGTGCAGGCTGATTATTATCTGCACTGGTTGCAAAGGCAGAGTGTAAGATTTAAAACTAAAGGAATCAATCTTGTTAAGTGTGAAGATAAGCCAGAAATAATTTATTGGCAACGTGAATTGGTGCTATTAAGCCACCTAAAGAATCCACAAAAGTGGTTGTGCATGACAGGTGGTTGCCTAATGTTAAAAGTGGTATTAATTCTAAAACTGGTTTTTTTAGACAGTTGTTGCCTATATTTATAAACATAGTTGACCCTCTGTTGCACTGGTAGTCTTATTTTGAATACAGTTAGGACCGTAATAAAGTTGTAGAATTGCTAAGCTTCTTTGTTGACAGGTGGTCTTTGTTGACAAATGGTCTTTGTTGACAGATTGTCTTTGTTGACAGTTGGTCTTTGTTGAAAGATGGTTTTTGTTAACAGATTGTTTTTGTTGATATATGGTCTTTGTTGAAAGATGGTCTTTGTTGATAGATGGTCTTTGTTGACAGATGCTCTTTGTTAACAGATTGTCTTTGTTGATAGATGGTCTTTGTTGATAGATGGTCTTTGTTGACAGGTGGTCTTTTTTGACAGATGGTCTTTGTTGTAAGATGGTCTTTGTTGACAGATGTTTTTTGTTGACAGATGGTCTTTGTTGTAAAGATGGTCATTGTTGACAGGTAGTCTTTGTTGACAGATGGACTTTGTTGACGGATGGTCTTTGTTGACAGATTGTTTTTGTTAACAGATTGTCTTTGTTGACAGATGGACTTTGTTGATAGATGGTCTTTGTTGACAGATGGTTTTTGTTAACAGATTGTCTTTGTTGACAGATGGACTTTGTTGACAGATGGTCTTTGTTGTCAAGATTGTCTTTGTTGACATGTGGTCTTTGTTGACAGATGGACTTTCTTGACATGTAGTCTTTGTTGACATGTGGTCTTTGTTGACAGATGGTCTTTGTTGTCAAGATGGTTTTTGTTGTCAAGATGGTCTTTGTTGTCAAGATGGTCTTTGTTGACAGATGGTTTTTGTTGACAAATGGTCTTTGTTGTCAAGATGGTCTTTGTTGACAGATGGTTTTTGTTGACAGATGGTCTTTGTTGTGAAGATGGTCATTGTTGACAGATGGTCTTTGTTGACAGATGGTCTTTGTTGTTAAGATGGTCTTTGTTGACAAGATGGTCTTTGTTGACAGATGGTCTTTGTTGTCAAGATGGTCCTTGTTGACAAGATGGTCTTTGTTGACAAGATGGTCATTGTTGTCAAGATGGTCTTTTTTGACCAGATGGTCTTTGTTGACAAGATGGTCTTTGTTGACAGATGGTCTTTTGTGGGAATTGTTTTTGAACCTGATTATAATAGTCTCTTTTTCCTGATGGTCCATATTGACAGGATGGCATTTATGGGGGAGATGGTCTAATTTGTATTGTATGTTTGACTATGGTCTTTTTCAAATCAAAGTGGTCTTTGATAAAGGTTTGACTATGGAATTTGTCGAGGTGGTCTTTGTTGACACAGGTTGGTCTATGGTTGATTCGAGGTGGTATTGACCGTTTGACTTGGGAATTGTTTTTGAACCTGGTTTTATAATGGTCCCTATGGAATTTCCTAGGAGGTGGATTTGACACATTTGACTATGGCATTTATGGGGAGATGGTTATATTGACATAGGTTTGACTATATCTTTATTCAGAGGTGGTCTTTAACACAGGTTTGACTATGGAATTTTTTCAAGGTGGTATTTGACACAGGTTTGACTATGGCTTATATTCAGAAGTGGTCTTAACCACACTTGGGTTGACTAGGGTGTTCATCAAAAGGTGGTCTTTTAAACAAGTTTGACAATATATACTAAGTTTAGAGGATTTGAAAGATGTGATAATGATCATTAAGAGACTTAGGTTAATTTGTAGCAGATTTTTTGCAGTTATTTAATTTGAGTAACAACAACAACAACAAATATGGCGGTGTTGCTATTATGCAATGATATAATAAAATTATAAACGCACAGCTGAATGACCTGAAATTTAATAATTTTCTTGCAAAGAAACATTTTGAAATTCATCAGATCATCAGAATGACTTCCAACTGAAAATCATGAAGTTGCAGAAATATATAATAGATCTACCATATGAAAAGCACCTAGGGAACTATAATACTACTAGTAGAAGAGATACTCGGAAGGAATATCATGCCTGATTGATATCTATGTATTTTTGGCAGAAGCCAATGTGATAAGAGAAATAACTTGGCTTTTATGTCAGGAGTGTAGTCTACTTTAACACTCGGTGGGATAGCAGTTTCTTGCCGGATTCATTTTATGTACTGGAATACTTTTTTTTTCTTTCTTTCTTTTTTTGTCAAAGAGGTTAGTGAAAGTGGATAGTGAAGTTAATGATTTATTTGGTTTTTGTTTTGTAAGGAAGTAAGTGTTGTACAGTAAAGTTGTGTTGAGACAGAGGAAGTTTATTTTATTAAGTGAGAAGATAAGAATGTGAAGGTAAGAGGGTGGGGGTGGGGGTGGGGATTGGGGGAGAGAAGAGGAATTTTATAAAATGTGAGGATGTAAAGCAAGCGGGGTAGGAGTCAGATGTAGGGTAGTAATTTACCCTTTGTAACCTGTTGTACTTAGACCATAGTTCGGAGACAAATGTCAGTGTGGTGTATCTAGCATAATCAAGAACTGGACACATCGGCCTGTAATTATGGTTCTGTGGTAAATTTCTTAAATAGACTGGTCCATCTTTCAATTTGGACAGTGCCATTAATTGATCAAAGGGTGATAAGTAAAATATCACTGACTGAATAGTGTACAGTGCAGATTGTGATCATGCAGACTTCACGGATGTACAAGCTGATCATGATCTTCACTGTCTACAAGAATTTTTTGCCGTCAGTAGTCAGAAGGGTATTAGAATTAATATCTGAGTTTGGGTTGCTCATTTTCTTCTTTGAGTCAGTGCAGAACTATTGGATCAGTGTAAGGTCAAGGTCAATTGAAAAATGAAAATGAAATGGTCTCAGGATGCAGTGGTGTCATGTACTTGTTTGAAATATGATTTGATCCTGGAAAATCTAGGTCAGTAGGTAATATTCTGCGCAAGGTTTAGATCTGTTTCTTTAAATCTGCAGTTCAGTGGAACAGTTTTGACGGCAAACACTTCTGATTTTGCGACTAGTGTAGATCATGATCTTGAGTCTGTAAATTTTCAAAGGGCACCCCTTCAAACAATTAATGGTATTGCCCAAATAGAAAAAATGGACAAGTTCATTTTAGAAATTTAGCATGGTCAGGGTTAATATAAAAATGTTTAGCGGTCCTCAGTGTCAGTGAACTGTTCTTATAATTGTAGGTTAGTTTTGAATAAGACACATGCCAAGACTTGGGTTAAGTATTATGGAGGTGGTATTGATGTAAAAATATTTGTGGCATAAATCTCTAATACATCATGTTTTCTATTACTAGGTTGTAACAAAGAAATTTCCATAATTCTGATTTTCTTTGAGCCCAGGCTTTGAATATAAGAAAGGAGATCAAAAAAGGCGGTTGACCTTTATTGATAAGCAGAATTATTTCGAAGTGGCGGTTCCTTTTGATAGTCGGAATATGAAAGAGTTTCCCTGACTTAATCTTTGACTGATGTAATGAAGAGAATATGCGTAAATAATATGGTATTTGTGAGGAAGAAATTGCCATAGTGAGGAAGTCTTTTTCTTAAAGAATGCTGAGAATGTCAAACACTGAGATGTGGGTTTTTAAGGTAGATGTGTTGTAGAATATGGATTAAAAAAATTGAGGCGACTGTGTAAGTGAAATACTTTCAGTTTTTTTTAACACTCTGCATGGTTTATGGGATTTCTAATGGTTGAATTTCTAAAAACAGATTCTTTAGTAGAAACTAAACAGTTGAAAATTTAAACCATCGTCAGACTGAATTCGTGTTTCAGCTGATCATAGTCTATACTGGTTATGGTCTGCAGAAGAAAAGTTAGGAATATACAGTTAAGCCTGTGAACAAAGGCCATGGGGCTAAACAGACCATTGTTGACAGTTTGTCTGTATTGAGAGAGGTTTGTATGTAGATGAAATCTGAAATTGTTTTCTCAGAGGAGGTTTTCAATTTGTTGTGTGACTGTATATTACACTTACAGTTGTTAATGTGTCAGATAGCCAAAAGTATCAATTTAAAAACAGGTGGCTGCTGAATACAGGGCTGTCATCAACATTAACATGTGAAGGACTGACTGCGTACGATAGGTGAATGTTTAATTGGAGAGGTTTCTGAAACAGTTCCTACTGTACATGCTTGCTGGCCCAGAAAACATGAATTCTTTACATATGGAATACATTTAAATCTGTGTTAGTCATTAACTCAATTAAGCAGGCAAAATGATGGTGTATCCCAATTGGCCATTTTTAATTACAGTCATACTTGTGAACAAAGACCACTGATTGGATGAAGCTTTAACAGTCTGTCTTGACAGGTGGTCTTTAATCACAGGTGTTTCTATATTGTAGCTGAAAAATGCAAGGACTTCTCCTTGCTGGTCTTTATTCAGAGTCGGTCTTTAACACAGCTTTAACTGTAGTTGTGTTGTTTTAGGCAGCTATCTTTTGAATTATTATTAGTTGCCAATTTTGATGCGTCTTCTGACCATGTTCATGGCTTCCTTGAGACTCAGGTTTGACTGTATGGCCTCTACTGCTGACTATTATACATGTATAGAAAATAATATCCTTAGTGTCCTCACAGTTTTCCCGGGGTATTTATTTGACTGGCTGTATATGGATAGGCAGATTACTTATATAAGACATTTATATAGACATTATTTAGGAGTGTACCCACATGGAGAGTTTTCATTCAACACAATTTCTTGTACTGTATCTCTTGTTCACTACCTTTCCTCAAAGTTTGAGGAATTGTACTTCAATGAATGGTTGTTGCCTTTAATTCATGACTAAGGACCGTCCTGGTTTTGAGCCCTGATACCGTACATACCTCGTTATGTAAGATGTTTTAGTACCGGTTCTTCACACGAACGATAGTTAGGTTAAAATTGCTGGCTTGTAAAAATGGCTGAAATATCATGAAATAGAGAAACAAACTTCACAAAGTTACAGAGCGCTAGTGGAGGATATTTATGTCAACCGAAAACTCTTCAATCAGTCATAAAAGAAATTGTTCATACCAGACGGAGTAATTACTTAACCTTATTTTCTTTGTGATGGCGGAGTTTTAACTGTATAGTAAGTCTACTGGCATTATAATGAATGGAACAATGATGACAATTGTCCAAAATCTTCCCATGTTTTTGTGAGAATGGTACTGTTGTACAGTTCATTGAGGATAATGTGATAGTGATACAGCTAGAGAGTTTAGCAGTAGTATACTGTTCAGTACAGTATCCAATTGGTTATGCTGCATGGGTTGCAAAAAATTGCATGAATAAAAACAAGAGAGCCAGGATAGCTTATATTAGCTTGACCTTCAGCCTAAAGTACAGACATGCAAATGGACCAACGACGGACATACAAACTTCCAGGAACAGTGATGGGACCTGTAGAAAAGTTCGGTTTTGGAAGTTTCCGGTATTTGGAAGTCTGGGGTGATTTGGACTGATTAAGGGAGAAATAATCAAGGTTCTCATGGTTTGGAAAATCCCTTATTTTTAATGCATAGAAGTGATTGTGACCCTTGCTTAGTATCATGCAACAATATTAAACACTTTTTAATTTATTTAACAATATAAAATGACAAAAATAAAGCATCAAATAAGATACACTTGTACTTCAAGAAAACGATTTTTCAATCAACATCATGTTAAACAAATTTCAAAATAAACACACACCTTAAGAGTTGGTTTTGGAACGACTTCAGACTCACAAATTATTTAAATTATGTTTTCTTGGGCTTTTCCCCAAAGATGTCCTTATTTTATTGATATTTTCTCAATATAAATCTGCTCAATTTTCACTCAACTATCATTAATCCGCTGATCCTTTTGTTTATTCGATATCATCATCTAATAATTACAGTCTTGTGTTACTTCTTAATCCTTTGATTGGCAGGTTGTGATTCTAACAAGTGTCAAAATAACGATAACCGTAATGGCCAAACAATGGCAATCTTTTGCCAGAAGCAATTAATTTTTGATCCGAAGTGTTTATTGTGTCCGGTTTTGGAAGACAATTTGTACTGTACCGAGGTTAATTTACAAAATTCGTCCGGTATCGAATTTGGAAGTTCCCGGATCCGTTTTACATAGAAAATAGAGGAGGAAATTTGACTTAACAAATCGTCCGTTTTTCAGAAGTTTCCGGTATTTGGAAGGTCCGGTTTTTGGAAGTTCCACTGTATAATGTATATTTAAGGTCCATGATGTAGATAAGAGAAAGTTCCCACTAGTAAAGAAATTCGTTTTTAGTTATGTGTAGTTGCTGCATATAGCAAAGCGAGTTTTTCAAATCAAAGTCTGACCTATACATTATTGACAAGTTCTAAAAATAGATGTACTGGGTAGTATAGAACGAAGCTTTGATAGATATATTAAAGCACTTGGAGGATAGGAGCTTTGATGATTGACTATGTGCATAAAGGAAACTCGCCACTGTACTGGGTGATGCCCTCGGACATAATTCAAAATTCGTTGGATAATGTAAATTATAATTTTTTCCTGCGCACATGATCTACCTTTTTATGTAAAATATTGTATACTTTTGAGTACACGTAATAATTCGAAGGTGCAACGCCTTTATTTTATACCCTTCCTTATATCTTTGAAGTCACTGTCACAGTATCCTTTATGCACTGTATATTTTCAAGAGTTGTGGCACAGTTAGGGGTGTGATTTATAGGATGATTGATCATGGTGCTTAGAAATCGTGGAAGATTTTACCAACTTTAATGATTAGTTACACAATCAATATGGAGGCAGAAATTACACCCTTGGAGAAAGTGCTGGTGAAATGTAGAGAAAAGCGCTACAGAAATTGCCAATTAACACATCTTGTCTTTGTCTGATATGTACATCAGAGTGAGTTGATGTTTTTTTACGTTTGTTAGGAATATTGTCTTCTAGCATATTTAGTGCAAAAGTTTTATCAGTTGTTGTAATGTTCAGACTCCCTGACCTACATGGTAAGACATTATTTTCACCCAAGATGTCTGTTCTTCTAAGCCTTGCCACCAGGCTAGATGATAATAATACCAGTATATTTTCGTTATTTTAGAATATTTTCTTGCCCATATCTACTTATGGCAGCAAAGGGAGTTAATTGAGTAAGAAATGAATGGACAGACAATCATAAAATAGATTAGTAACGACCCAGTCAGTCTTCAAACTTCATAGAATGATTGGTCTTACTGAGCAGATGATCCCTACTGTTTTTAGACCGGTGGATCAAGGTTAAGGTCACAGTAACCTCTTATCTTTTCCTTGAGAACATTGCGAAAGATTTTCACAAAACTTACTCATAACAGTCCAGCTTAACTGAAAATTAATAAGTTGTGAATACAGTGAAGATTAATTAGTCATGACTATTGATTTGGTTATGGTATATTATCATCTAGCCTGATGGTGAAGCTATAGTCATTTCAATTTGAGTTCTTGCAGTCTGATTGCAGTCACTGGACAAAAAAAGGTTTGTGGTAATAGATAACTAGGAGATAGAATCAGCAGTTTGAAGTTTACTGATAGTCTCAGAGCTCTTGGACCAGAAGTATAAACATGCCTCACAAAATGTCTGCTGATTGCTTATCTCTGGAGAGCATCTTCATAGTTCTAGTGATAGATATATATCAGAGAGAACAGATATATATCAGAGGGATTTGGCTGTGAGAAAAGATTATACAGAGATTAACTAAATTTATAATCTCAGGTAGAAAATCTGCTCCGGTAATCACGGTAATCACCGGTAATCACGTGCCTATCCTGGGGTGCATAAAGAAGTTAGTTTTTTGCTTTGGCGTTGTTTATTGTTTCTTTCAGCCAATAATTTTAGTTGCACACAGGTGGGCAGTTTGTGACTTTGTCTAGCCGTCATACATCATCTGTATAAAAATACCTGCAGTTATCTGTTGTACATAGATCAGGTGAGGTGCATCATTACTGAATTCAATCACTGAGAATGAGTCGTTTAGATCAATCTCTATTCAAGAAAAAGAAGTGTTGAAATTTAAGCAGTTTTTGACCAAGAATTGTAAATGGAAAAAAAATTGTATTAGCAGTTTCTGACCAAGAATTGTAAATGGAAAAATAATTTAACCACCTGTACTATTTGTAAATGGAAAGAAATTTGGAATATTAGCAGGTTTTTTTTACCAAGAATTGTGAATGGTCAAGGAAAGTTTGAAATAGTATCAGTTGTTGACCAGTGTGATCGAGTGAAGTTTTTGTTTACCATTAAGCACTGTAAATGAAAAGGGAGAGTTGAAATTTTTTTAGATGAGAAAAATGGCCACAAAATTACAAGCTTCTTCTTGATCTTGATTCATTTTAGGATCAGTTGTTAATTTGTGTTTTAAATGCAAATAATCTGGTACAGCCTTATTGATAGATTTATATGTAAATGTTTTGTTGTCTCCTAAGTATTTAGATTAATGCATAAATAATGATTTCTCCCAAGGCAAAATCTATTGCTATGATTTTTGACTGAAACAATGTTTTTTTTTCCTTCAAGATGGTTGGAATTTTATTTTGCTTAAAAACTTTAGATCGGTGGATATTTGTAATATTCATTTCAGAGATTTTGTGAAGTTTTTGGGGTACAAGGTATCTGTATGAATGACCATTGGATTTAAGTCTGCTATATAACTGTATTAAACTTTAGGCAAGTATTCCATGTCTCTGTGTTCTGCGGGAAGAACGAACAAGTTAAAAACTATTGTGTCTGAATATTTTTTTCAATTCCTTGTGGTCATGATTTGCGTCCACTGTCTGTGTCAGAGTGGAATCACGCAGAGAGCTATTTTTAGCTGACGGGGAAGCATACATAGACAGGATTTCAGCATGAAGTAAGGCAAGCAGTCAAGCTCTGAAGTAACCAAAATCATTGAAATAGTTCAGGAAAATTTTGAAGTTTTTAACCAGAGGCTCCCAGAATACAAAGAACTCTCTTATCAAATGATAGGAAGTCCCATAAGTAAAGCTATTTCATCTACCATCTGTCCTAACATTTGAATTTGAGGATAGTAAAACTAGCAGCAGCTATTGTCAAGAAATGACTCGATTTCCTGTCATAGATATATTTTTTTACTGAATGCGTGCAGACACGTGGATTATAAAGTATCGGATTTTTAGCTCGACTATTCGGAGAATATGGAGAGCTATTACAGTCACTTGTGTGTCGGCGTCGGCGTTGCTTCTTTGGTTAAAGTTTTGCCTGCTAAGTACTATCATGCACATATCTCAGTAACCACTTATGATATTGACTTGAAACTTTGTTCATGTCTTTAGGGGTGTCATACAATCAAGTCAGATAACTCTTGTATAAATTTAGTACAAATTATGGCCCTTGTTTGACTTTGAAAATTTGGTTAAAGTTTTGCCTGCTAGGTACTATCATGCACATATTTCAGTAACCACTTATGATATTGACTTGAAACTTCGTTAATGTCTCTAGGGGTGTCACACAGTCAAGTCAGATAACTCTTGTATAAATTTAGTACAAATTATGGCCCTTGTTTGACTTTAAAAATTTGGTTAAAGTTTTGCCTGCTAGGTACTAAATTTGGTTAAAGTTTTGCCAGCTAGGTACTATCATGCACATATCTCAGTAACCACTTGTGATATTGACTTGAAACTTTGTAAATGTCTTTAGGAGTGTCACACAGTCAAGACAGATAACTCTTGTATAAATTTAGTGCAAATTATGGCCCTTGTTTGACTTTGAAAATTTGGTTAAAGTTTTGCCTGCTAGGTACTATCATGCACATATCTCAGTAACCACTTATGATATTGACTTGAACTTTGTTAATGTCTTAAGGGGCGTCACACAGTCAAGTCACATAACTCGTGTTTAAATTTAGTACAAATTATGGCCCTTGTTTGACTTTGAAAATTTGGTTAAAGTTTTGCCTGCTACTGGTACTATCATGTACATATCTCAGTTACCACTAATGATATTGACTTGGACTTTGTTTATGTCTTAAGGGGTGTCGCACACTCAAGTCAGATAACTCTTGCATAAATTTGATACAAATTATGGCCCTTGTTTGACTTTGAAAATTTGGTTAAGTTTTGCCTGCTAGGTACTGTCATGCACATATCTCAGTAACCACTTATGATATTAACTTGAAACTTTGATAATGTCTTAGCGGTGTCACACAGTCAAGACAGATAACTCTTGTTTAAATTTAGTGCAAATTATGGCCCTTGTTTGACTTTGAAAATTTGGTTAAAGTTTTGCATGCAAGGTACTATCATGCACATATCTCAGTAACCACTTATGGTAGTTATATCAAACTTAGCAATAGTGTTCAGGGGTATATTTTGTATCAAACAATTAATTTACCAAAAATTAAATATATAGTGATAGATTTTGACTTTTTTTATGATTCAACTTTCCTAGTTTATACTTAATAGTTAGCAGAATTTTGTTTTGCTATTATACTGATAAAAGTTTTGTTTTATTAGCAAACACCCACAATAGTCGAGCTTGCTGTCTTATGGACAGCTCTTGTTTAAATTAGAGCAGTTTTTGGAAACGGAAATCGAAAGTGAACACGAAACCCAGACACTGGACACTGAGACATCATTGGGGATTGGGGTATTAGGGTATCCGTTTTGAAACACACAAAGAGCCGTTTTAGGAATCAGACATGGAACGCAAACAGGAGACACAGAGACATGGAATACCAGCTTTACCCTGGTTAGTGGTAAATAATTCTGCCTATGCTACGAGTGTAGATCATGATCAGCCGTCACATGGTTCCGTGCAGGGTGAGACTGATCATGATGAAGTTAGCACTGTTTGCAGTTTCCAGAATCACTCCGTAGAACAGCAAATGTTAACGGTCCAAGTTGAAAGATGGACCAGTCAGATTTAGAAATTAAGTAGGACAAGGTTTTAGAACTCCAATGGTTTATTCTAATGACAAAATGGTTCTTCATTGGCTGTCATAATCTGTATGAATGAAAACTGAATTCCGAAAATAGGCCAGGTAGAGAAATTCAGTGCATTTGAAGGTAGACAGATCAGTGGCACGTTTTCAAGTGCCTTTCATGTTAAGCATTGATGAGAAATCTGTGGGAGGCAGACGGTAATACAGGGCAATAGCACAGAAGCTGTGGGAGGCAGACAGTAATACAGGGCAATAGCACAGAAGCTTAATATTTTTTAATAAAAAAATAGAAGACTGAGAATTGTTAGGGAACCATGCTGACATCAGTGTGATAAAGTCAAATAGATGTTTCATTACTGTATGTGTTTCCAAAACGAGGGGTTATGTGCTGTTCATTTGAAGCCAGAGAGAATGATTATGTCATTTTATGAAACATAGTATTGAATTGTAGATGTATCTATTCAATTTGTAGAGCATTTTTTAATTGGGAATGAGGGGTTTTAACGCTTGTTTCAACAATATTACAGGTGTTTTTTGTTTAACACTTTTGTGTTTACACAAATGTTTTTTTTTAAACATTTTAGCTCAACCATTGCATCTAGTCAGCCAAATTTGACTGTCATCCCCACAATCTGTACTTCTTTTAACAGAGATTTGGTCGGCGAACACTGTTAGTCTTCCTGAAAAGTGTCAGGCAGACAAAAGTTTTGCCGGACAGGCAAATTTTTTATTGCTTTTTGACCGAATGTCAGTCACTTTATGGCATTACCAAAATTTTACACAATTAGAGTTTCTGTTGTTCGGTCAGGCAGAAATTTCAGTGGTCAGGGAAAGTTTATATAGGGTTTGCCTGTCACAGAATGTCCGGCACTGTTAAACACTTTTCGGAATGACTGCAAACAGTAGTAACTGTTCTAGGTAGGTTGTAAAACTATTTAAGGACAAACTGTACAATGGACGTAAAATAAAAAGGTAAATTTAGCTTGGATACTATCACCGAAAACATTTTCCTATGGAACTTACAAAAGTTTCCCAGGCCCATTCAAGTTCACTGCTGTATTGAAAACTGTGAAATCATTCTCTGGCACTCACCATTGATAAATTTGGAGCAGGAAAAAAAAAAAACAGTGCGGGATTCCAATCTTGGCTTCAGGAATCTATAGAACTGTAGGAGGGTGGAGAAAATATGTTATAAATAATTTACTGCACTACACTATTTGGGGGAAAAGTCTGACCCAATAGTGATTGTAGATAGTGGCATTTTGTGAGATTGGGAACAGATTTCTGTATTCAGTCACACTTGGTGATGATTATTTATTCAGATGTGTCATCATCACCAGGTTTGTTTCTGGGACTTTTTCAGAACTTATGGATTATTTAAGCTTTATCATTTTCATCCCCAAATACATTATTTCTGACCACATATACCCATTTTTTGTGGAAGAACCTTTTACTCCGTACTTAACCTGCATTATTTTGTAATGCATATAAAATCATCAGACTATAATAAGTGACTGACGGACGATAGGACAAACATGAAGAACTGACTGACTGAATGAATGAAGGAGAATAAATAAATGATTGAAGGAGAATGAATGAATGAAGGAGATTGAAGATAGGAATCAATGATAGAATGAATGAATGAATGAAGGAAGGAAGGAAGAAAAGAAATCAATGAATGCTGGAAGGAAGAAATCAATGTAAGAACTATCCAAGGAAAGAAGGTAAGGGAGGATAAATGTTTACTTTAAATGGATTGAATTTCTCAGAAATCATGGTGTACAAAATGTACTTAGCTGGCCATCATGGAGATCAGGTTAGCTGGTGTATAACATGCTTCTGGAAAGTCTGAATGTTTACATTTGTGTCATTAAATTGTATCGTTGTTTATTTAGCACCCTTCCTGTTTGTCTCAAAGTAGGTGGCATCATGTTGGTTGAGATTTAGGGGAGTGTAATTCTCAGAATTTAATTGTGAGAAAAAAAAAAGAGGAAAAGATAGAGGTGTGTGGAATCTGAAGACAGATAAATTTGAAAACCATCCTCTTTTCTCCAGTTTCTATATCCTGGCACAAGTTTTAATATCAGATTTTGCAAAGTTGATTCTGCTAATAATTCTGTTTTTAAGGAACTGTGGTGGTAAATATTAAAGTGCTTGAAATATTTTTAGTTTTTAATTGAAAACAAACAATCTGCAGTGATTTCAAGGTACTTCAACTTTATTATTAAATTTTCATTCCGGGATGAAGTTGACTGACAGTATTTTCAGTAGCTGCATCGATGTTATCTGTTAGTTGTGTCATCGGACTGGTGCAAAGACCAGGTACCAGTACTGAAGCACAGAATAGGTACCAGTCTGCTGACATATCAAGTGGTACAAGTTTTCACTTAGACATCAGTTATGGACCAATAATGCACCAGTCCGATGTTCAAAGTTTCATCGGTGGACTGGTTTGCAATACTATCAACAGACTGGTACCCTTATGTAGCCCATTTGACCTAGTGTTTGTTATATTACACACAAGACTGGTAACTAGTCTGTGCATCTTCAGAATGGTGAAAAATTGTCATCTTAGAGCAGAAATGTGAAATTAGGGATATTTCACACAGTTTTGATCTATGTTTTTTTCCTGACACTTCTGTTCTTCAACCTAATGTTATATAAATTTTCTCATAACATGCATCTCATTTTCTAATAAGTGAAAGTTGGAACTGGGCAGAGTTTTGACATCGACCAATCAGAAACTAGGTTTCTGAGGGATTTTGGGTACAGATAATTATTTACTTTCACAACTAGAAACTTGTCTTATGAAAATGTCTTATCTCTATACTTACAGGTGATAACTCCATTCCGAAATCTTGTTTTATGTGCAGAAAGTCGAAAAGAAATGGAGGAGTGGATCTCTGCTCTCAAACAGTCGTCAAAGCGAGAATATGTTGAGGTATGTTACCATTAGGGGGTGGGAGGGAATATGGAGGTATGTTGCCCTTGCCATGAGGGAAATAGTTAGGTACTATGTTGCCCTTTTATTGGGGGATTATGTTGAAGTATGGCACCCTTAAAATTGGGGTAATTTGAAGAGGTATGTTATGTTCTGGTATATAGCCCATATTACAGGATAATAATGAGGTATGTCACCCTAAAAATGGGAAAACATCTTTTAGGTCTGTCACCCTTCATGTGGAATTTGTTAAGGTTATATATATCAGTCTTATCATGGGGGAAGTAATGAGGAAATCACCCTATTCATGAGGAGGGGGTATGTATTGTGGTATATCACACTTATTAAATGGGAAATGAGACTATATTTTGTTCAAACAGCATTGAGTCAGAAACTGTTTGTTTTCTCTATTAAAGAATAGACAGTCAATGGTTATAAACATTTCCTTTGTGACCAGTGCAGATCATGATCAGCCTGCAAATCCTGTCAGTAAATTTTCTGTGAGCACCCCTTTAAATTATTTGTACTGTCCAAATAAAAAGACGGACAAGTTCATCATAGAAATTGATTTGGACGGGGTCAAGGTTCAAGATTATAATTATATTATATTGATGATTATCTGCAGACATATTACTGCAGGTTTTGACCTCTGGCAATGTTTTCAGTACATGTGTACTAAATGCACAGTTGGTAAGCGATCCCAGACACCTGTGGTCAATTAATGGAACTGGAAATCAAGGGATTTACAGTTATATATGTATATCCACTGTTAATTGACTGATTCTCGTTGAGAAAAACTTTGTGAAATCTGTAATTTACATGCTGGAGGTACATTTACAGTATTTGAGGGGATAGTAACTTGTATGGAATTTATCATAACATGCATAAAAGGGATTGAACAATTTGAAATTGTTTACGTCCAGCTTTTGTTTGGTTATGAATAGCTACCCATTATGTTGCAGTTATTGTTGGAACATAGATATGTGTTATAATTATGTTGGCTGGAAGTTTTTAAGTTTTACATGTTTATAAAATTGCAAAATTTTGAATTTTAATTTTGGGTGATATTATTAGTTATTGGGTTTGTTACTGACCCACTACGGAAATATAGGGGGTCTGTAGGATTAATAGGGGGCGAGGCGATAGCTGAGTCCCCCTATTCATCGAACAGACCCCTATCATTTCTGTAGTGGGTCAGTAACAAACCCAAAACTGATTTATTTCATTGACCACCTTCCGTTACTTATCTTCACCCAGATGAGTTGGGTGGGGTAAAAAACCATAATAACCTTTTTTTATAAACCAGATTCAAAGTCAAATATTCATGTACATCATATTCGTCAACATTATAATGATTTTTTTAAAGCCGCCTTTCCTCCTGTTCAGCTGCTGAAGTTGTTCTTAATCTGCTTGCGAAGGCCATTGTCAGATTGTTTTCATTTCGTCTGCTGTTGATTGAAAGGTGAAGGTCTTAAAGGGAAATAACTCGGTTGTTCCTAACCCGTACCGACCCGTACTGTTAATAAGTTTGTTTAAAACGGGCAACGGTACCAACCGAATTTTGTTAAAATTTGTATTGTTGTGGGGAAATGATTAAAAGCGATTTTTGTTGAATGGCAGCCTTTTGTTTTATGTGCCAATAGTGGGTCAGCTTCTAACCCACTATGAAATAGTGGGTCACCATGTGACTTCTCTTATCCAATGAAAAGACCAGAAACTAGTGGGAGGTGAAATATAAAGTGACTAAAGGTTAAGTATGATTTAATTAGGTTGATTGACTTTGTAATGTATTCCATGTGTTTAAACTGGTGAAACTGGACAGGGAGTGCAACCTAAAATTTGTATTCAAATACTATACTAACGCACTACTGATTGGCTACTTCATTTAGATTTACGACTGTTAAACAACATATTTACAGTTAAAAAAATTGAACAGTCTTTAATTATTGTAATATTAGAGTATTGTGCATTAGAATATGGTTGACAGTTTAGTGATTTTGTCAGGTATGTGAATTACAGAATGTGAAGAACATTTCCAAGTGACTTTGGTGTCATAAGTTACCTCAGTTTAATAGCGTGTATTGATGTCCATGTTTTATTTTAGGGCAATGATACTCAGAGAGAGATGATGTCGGGACTGCATAACTGGTACACATGTTCGCATGCACGTCCCACATACTGTAATGTTTGTAGGGAAGCCCTCTCTGGAGTTACGTCACATGGTCTTTCATGCGAAGGTTTGTAGAAGTTTCATTTTTTGGTGAAAGATTGTTTTTCTTTTGTCAGGACTTAGTGGTGCAGTGTACGTATGGGCGTTACATGATAGACAGCTGCCTGGTTTGATTGAGAGCCCATTTAAGTCATAGCAGAGAATTATGTGGAGTGGGTGAATACTTGTTATGACCTTGACCTTTTGCCCTGTGACCTTAAAATGAATAAGGTTCATCTGAGTAAAAAAAGAAAACTTTCTATGTTTAACTGAAATAGTGAGAACTGCCATGGCCCAGTGATAGCATGTTTGCCTCAGGATCAGTGTGTCTCAGGTTCGATCCCAAACAAGGCCATGGTGGTAGAGTCCTTACGCAAAACGCAGATATTTCCACATGGCTACTGTCTTTTAGGTCAGTTTCATCTGAACTGAGTCGCAAGAGTTGACAGAAGTTATAAGATCTTTGCAATCAAGAATAAATAAATGATTGTGAATGAATGAAAATAATGTTGATCTAAGTCGAAACAGGTGACAAAATTGTTCATTTTTTAAACAGAATTTGAATAAAGCTATAGCTATATAGGAATAGAAGAATGTTGATATTTTAGACATTTTATTTCCTGCCGAATAATTTACATGAACTTTTAGTGTAGAATAATGCCAGGCATATTTCTATTTTCAGTTTGTAAATTTAAAGCGCATAAGCGCTGTGCAGTTAAGGCGCAGGCAAACTGCAAATGGACGACTCTGGCAGCTATAGGATCGGAAATTATAGAAGATGAAGATGGGGTAAGTATACTTAACATCTTTAAAAACACAACCGAGCTTTGACAGGTTTTTGTCATAATTGCAAGTGGGAATTGGAAAACTCACGAACACCATGTTTTTGGTCATTTTTGTTGTTTTTTTCAGCAAGTTCATTACAAAATTCAAACATTATTCCATCTTAACATGATTAGAAAATGTAAAAACAGCAATTTTTCCCACTGGTTTATTAAAAAGATAGAGTTTTTAAAGTTGTTGAATAAATTTCATAAAAAATCACTATTTGTGTGATATAGGTTTTGTCCAGTTCTTCTTCTCCCTTGGCCACTAGCTAGCCTGTTATTGTTGTACAATGTTGGCTTAGCAACCTGAAGATCCCAAGTTAGAGTCTTGCTTTGGGCATAGGATTTCCATGGTTACATATAATTACAGTGCCGTTTCTAAGGAAGTTGACTAAATGATTACTTGATCTGCTTAAAGCTTTCTTCACAATTGATTGAAAAAACAAATTCTTCAAACTAAATCGAATTATGTGAAACTATTGCAAAACTACTTTCTCTTGATATAAAACCCCAAGTAGAGTAGGCATTTAAGTGCAACGATGTGATTTGCCAAAATAGAATTAGCAACTGTTGTTGCACAGGTGTTTCATTTTTCACTTATCTAAATACCACAGGTGTTGGTGTTTCACTGATGTTTATACCACAGGTGATTGTATTTCTGATTGCCACAATACCTAAAATCTTTATAGTAAGCCTATCTGGAAAAAATGCCACCAAATGGACCACCAAATAAGCCACCAAATTCTTTACCCCCCAAAAAATCCATGGCTTATCAAGATTTTAAGGTATTTAGGACACTGTTTTATGGATTTTGTTTTGCAGGTGACCATGCCACATCAGTGGTTAGAAGGTAATCTGAACGTTAGTTCTAGATGTGCTGTATGTGATAAGATTTGTGGAAGTGTCCGAAAGCTTCAAGATTGGCGTTGTCTGTGGTGCAAAACTACTGTAAGTATCTGGGTTGTATTTCGTAATGCAAGCTTTGATGTTTCTTTGTTTCGCAGTCTAGTGGTTGAAGTTGTTGGATTGAAGTAACATTATCTGTCACTGACTTAGGGTCATTGATAAGCCCCGCTACCAAAGGCAGGGTGAGCTCTGGTAGTAGCCAATGTCAAAATTGGCTACAAAAAAGGTTGAATTGGCTCAAAGAAAATTGAATGGGCTACAGCTTCAAAATACAGAATGCGCTAAGTTAACAGCACTACTAGGAAAAAATGGCTCAATGAAGAGGGCCAAGTACATGTACCTAGTTGAACAACCATGAACTCTTCAGTTTTTAGAGAGCATGTAAAGTCTTAAACAAGTCATGGTCATTTACGCAAGTCACATGACTTCAAATTAGTGTTGGCGCAAAACTTTTGACCATTTTCTTTATAAGATTAATTAGAACATTATATATGTATATTTACAGGTACATTCCACGTGTAGAGATCAGTTACCAAAGAAGTGTCCATTTTCTCAGTGTCGTGTTTCTATATTACCTCCTACATCAATAGACAACATAGATTCTGACGGTTACTGGGAGGCTAGGAGACCTCCGGGAACCAGTCCACTTCTTGTGTTTGTAAATACAAAATCGGGTGATAATCAGGTAAAAAAACAAAACATGTACATTGATCTTGATTACTTGATTGAATAATGAAAAAATTCTCTAAGAGAATAATCTGAATTTGGAATAAACTGCCTTACTGGAAGAGTGGTTAGTCAACGACTTGAAATCACTACAACCTCTCATTGATTGAAGGACACGGGTTTGAGCCTGCTACCGACTATGTCTCTATTATGTGAGAAAAGTGACAGCTTCTTATAGAGGATAGGAGTCTGGCACTGGTTTTTCTAAGGAACAATGGTTAGGTAAACTGCTTTCCTGTGAAATTGAATTAAGTTTGGAATGGGTGTTAAAGTATACAACATAAAAATAGTAGGCAGCATGTAAAAACTTGTAGAAAATGAACTGACTGATTTTGTACAGCAAATGGTAATATTTACCAAACCCATTACTGTCTGATTGAATAAATGATTGATTGACTGATTGATTACCTGACTGACTGACCAATTGATTGACTGACCAATGGGTCAAATACCAAAAAGTTAACAAATGATCATTTGAATTTGATTGAATGATTAATTTATCGATTGATTGATTGAATGAATTAATTAGACCAAAACATGGGCAAAATGCTTTTGGATCAGGCAAAATGCTTTTATGTGACTTTTGTTAACATTTAGACGATAGTATATAAGTATAACAGTATTTATTTACTTGTTGCAGGGTGTAAAATTTCTTCGAAGATTCAAGCAGCTATTGAATCCAGCACAGGTGTTTGATTTAATGAACGGCGGACCTCATCCTGGGTTTGTATAGTTAAGAATATATTTTGTTAATTAAATGGAAAATCTGCCTTGTCTTTAAATGCTCTGTTTACAATACCTTGCTTGAAGTGTTAGATTATTTTTGTTTTGTTCCAGTTTGAAGATATCATGGAATGCCTGGTGTCCTTACAATATGTGCTAAAGCTGAGCTAGTGTATAGCATATACTGAGATTTATGCTTAAGTTACTCTCTCTTTTTCTGGGGAAAAGGGACAAGGGACCTCAGAAGGTGGATTTGACTTGATTGTGTAGAGATGTTTAAAGAAAACTTCAAATATTTTATTGATAAACTTGCTAATTTTGGGTTTATTAGAAAGGTTTGCGATGTATACATTGTCACAAATATCTTTGTGTTCGAGTGGTTAGAGTCGCTGACTTAAAACCACTGTAACCTCTCATAGATTGAGGGTCATGAGATTGGGCCCTGCTAACAACCATGTCCCTTTATTGGTGAAAATTGTCAGTTTCAAGAATGTTAGGGTCTAGTTTGGGTTCTTCCCAGGAACTACGGTTAGGTAAACTGACCAATTGTAAAAATGACTGAAATACTGTTGAAACAGACGTCAAACTTGTACAACAACAGCAACTTTGTCACAAGTTTTTGCCTAGCAACTACTGCATTCTGAAGAAGTCCAAGGTTGCTGAATTATAATAGTAATATTTTTTGTGTTTTTCAGATTACGGTTATTCCAGAAGTTCGATCAGTTTCGAATTCTTGTTTGTGGCGGAGACGGCAGCATAGGCTGGGTGCTGTCAGAAATTGATAAAATGGATTTACATAGACAGGTACTCTTTCATACAAGTCATTCTAGGAATCTAATTAACCATTTGCACACAAAAATTGCAAGTGAAACCAAGAAAATGCTAGTTCGTTTCACTGCCGACAAACTCACAAAAGTGCAGTAAATGGACGGTTTATTACACTACAATTTTATGCAGTAGAGATTTTAACAATTAAATAAACATGTATACACATATTATTGACACTGAATACTTACTTTTGTTTTTGCGCTGGATGTTTACAACAGTTACTAATCTATGTAATTGTTGGTGCTTATTCTGCTGTCCAGCATGATTCTTCTCTTCTAACTAAACTGGAGTTACTGACACAGTGATCTGTTTTGAAATGTACTTTATAGTTCTTGGTTTGAGAGCCATGTAAATAATTAAATGATAGTTTATCTAGTATATAATTGTTCATGCATAATGGTTGATCTTTCAGTGTCAGATAGGTGTTCTACCATTCGGAACGGGAAATGATCTGGCACGTGTTCTCGGATGGGGATCGGCATTTGACGACGATACTCAGCTCCCCGCCATACTTGAAAAGATGGAACATTCACAGATTAAGATGCTGGATAGGTAAGATAAGGTTATTTCAAAGTTATGTGACATCCTGGTCACGGCACCAGAAAATGTGAGTAGGAAATCGTAGAGTAAGCAAGGCATTGTGCTCAGTTTGTTTCCTATATTATGTCTGATGTAAAAAACAAGCATAGAATAGGAAGTGAGGTTATAATAAGGGTTAATGCCCTCACAAAGTTGCAGTCGTATAAAGTTGGTCAGGTTGCTGTTTTATTGTTAATATTTAAGCTGCAGTGTGCACTTTGTCTGCTGCCTTCTGTGCGTAGTTGGAAGATTCATTCTTTAGCATGTAAGTCTTGATTGTTGAGGAGTGCTGTGTTTGGTTTAAACAGTATTTTATTGATAAATCACAATGTAATACATATATACTATAACACAACAGCATAAAGGATTCAGTAGAAAGCTAGGTAAATGTGCTGTGTTTGTTGGTGTGTAGGGAGTTCTTCAGTTCTTTATCTTTTCCTATTAGTAAGTCTTACGTCTATTTGTACGTCCTTAAAATCCTGTGTCTGTCCAAGACTGCAAATCTTCTTGGGAAGGTTTGCTTTAAATTTTCACAAAATCGTAATGGATGAGAAAACGGTTATTAAGAAAGGTCGGCCGTGACTATTGTGTTTATAAAGTGATATGCTGAAATGTATATAAATGAACTGTTTAGGGTTATTTACACAGGTCTTAAAGAAAGGGATTTCTGCTAGCATTGATTATGCTGATATGATTGCTTTCAGATCTCCAAAGCATTGTTAATTAGAAAAATAAACAATATTTGAATGGATATTTCTTTTACGAAACGCAGAAACCCTCTTAACTGAAAATTGTTTTCGTCCTTTTCATACTGTTGGAATTTTATTCCGAGAGTTTTTCATTTCAGATGGAGTATATGGACTTACGAAGGCTACATGCCGCCTCCAAGAAAACTTTCTCAACAGGTGGGTAGGGTCTAGATTTGTTTTAAGCCTTATGGGGCTAACCGCCCTAAGGGGGCTATCTTAGCTTATTTAAGTCAAATGATGAGTAAAGTGGTTATTGCTGTAAAATGAGGTTGTGAGAAGTTTAAAATTCTCAGTATTTGAAGTGATAAAGATCGTACTACAGACTATTACCTTTCCTGTTTTCTCGGTCTGACCCTACTCAGTTGTTTAAGTGGTTGAGATTGCGACTTAATTTTCTTTTACTTTTTTGATCGAGGGTCAGGTGGTTGATCGGTACTACTAACCAGGTTCTTAATGTGAGAAAGGTGGCAGTTTCTTTTGGAGGATGGTAGCCTAGTTTGACGGGCATTAAATCCACAGGACAGGAATTGATAACAAAAAATGAAGATTTTTCTTCTATTCTTGTAATGGCCTGTACTTGACCACAGAAATTGGTCAAAAAGCTCTTCCACTATTTAAGAAGCTGTTGTCAGTAACGAGAATTTCAAACCTCAAAGTCATACAGTAAACTCTTTATATAATGACTCCGGATATAGCGAAATTTCAGATATAAGGAATACATGTTTTTCTTCAGTTTATGTAATATGAAAATGCGTTATGGATATAACATACATCGGATATAAGGAACAAATTGAAATGGTTCAAAGGAGTTTGTTATATATGGAATGTACTGTAATGGACTAAAACATTAGTTGATGGGATGGATGAAAATTTTTATTTTATTGTTAACTCACAAAAAAGTAGGACCTGTTTTATTTCATGACATGTTACGAACATGAAGTACACCATTTAATTTCTGTGTTTTCAGTTTGACCCTATATCACAGTATGAGGACTCTGTAGCCAATCATCTGTCAAAGATTCTACACTCGGAAGACCATTCCACTGTGATATCCTCAGCCAAGTAAGTCATATATGCTGTTAATGCTCTTGACTAGAAGTCCTTGGTTCAAATCCCTGTCGGGGCATTGGAAATTTCAGGAACACTTTTCAGTGTTTCCCACCCATCTTGAGATGAACTGGTTAGAAACCCAGAGGTAGTCTCACGTGTATCGGTGCTATACACTGGGCACATAAAAGAACCAGAAGGTCTGTTCGTAAAGAGTAGGGTCTGGTAACCAAATTCCCTTGTATCTGAATCTGTCTTTTATCAGGGTTCTTGAAAGTTTCACCTGAGGAGAAATCCTAGGGTGGGCAGGGGTTACAATGTATAAACAATTTAAAAGAAAAATGAGGGTGGTGAGACTTCCTACTGTAGGAATCACCTTACCAGCAGCTATGGTGAGACAAATTGCTCACCTGTAAGTAATATAAATACAGATGAAATGGGCATTAAGTCTTAAGTAGAAGAAGTAGGGGCGCCATTAATTTCATTTTATAATGGCAGGAACAGCTGAAAATGTGCCTGTCATTTAGTGATATAAAATCATTTTGGGTATTGGTAACTGGTGGTGGAGGGGAGTTAACCCAAGGTATAACAAATGGTTTGATAAATCTTAAGTTGTTCCCCTTCATTTTTTTTTTTTGGACAGAGTTCTTTGTGAAACCGTCAAAGATTTTGTAGCCAAAGTTGGGAAAGCACACAGTGAGAAGAGTGATGATTCAGATATAGCTGACAAGGTAAACAATTGGTTATTTGTAGATCAATTACTAGTTATTATAGTCACTAACCTGTTTACCTTGAAATTGCATCGTTGTTAAAAGTTTTCTGTGCAATGTACTGCCATGCACGTATTTCATGTTTCAGTATTAAATTCGATTACTTTTAAATCAAATTTTAAACTTGCTTAAAATCTATAGTGCCCGTCAACACCAAGTTAAGATAACTCTTAATTGAATTTAATACACGTTACATGTAAAGCACTTGTTTGACTTGAATCTGATTAAAGTTCGGTGTTCAAAGAACTGTCAAACTCAGTTATAACATATCACCCTCTATCCAACTTGTAAAGTTTAGGTTTCGGCTAGTGTACATATTAATCAATGCAGACAGAACATAAAAATGGCGGTAAAATGTATCTATTAATAGAACTGATGTAATAATGCTTATGTCTTTATGGTTTTCAGTGTGCCATATTAAACGAGAAATTGGAAAGTTTGCTCAAAACATTGAAGGAAGAGGCTCAAGCATCATCACAGGTAAAGGAAAACCTTCACTAGATGACAAGTTAAATACGCAAAACTTAAAGTTGTTGTTGGATGTGTCTTAACGCCCGTTTCAACCATATTTCAGTCATTTTTACAGTCGGGTAGGAAGGACCAGTAGTAGACCAATCCTCCAAAAGAAACTGCCAACTTAAACACATAAAGAGATATGGTCAGTAGCAGGGCTCGAACCCATGATCCTAATCCATGAAAGGTTATGGTGATTTCAAGTCAGCGAGTAATTGCTTGACCACGGAGGCGGACGCTTCAACCCTTGTAACATCTTATCCTGAGAAAGACTTACTGCTTGTTGAATGAATGGTTTTGATAAACTTTCCTTGTCAAGGGAGTTGTTCTCTCAATGTCAGCATAAAAAAGTTTATTTTGTACCAGTTTATTTTAAGCCAAATTAGGGAAGGGTCCACCTGCTTGACAAAAACAAAACTTGGGCTGCTGTGTTATAGATAGATTGGGGGATTAACCGGAGTTGGCATTGTATCTGCTTGTAGTGTGAACTTCTGAGGTGGGTCCTTGGGCAAGACACCTAAAGCAACGTATGCCTCATTCTCAGGTGCAAATGTGTACCAGTAATGTAAATTGTCAGCTCCCTCTGATAAGCGATTGGGTACATCAAGGTTCAACTTGGCATCTTGAGACAAATTTATAGAAGTTGAGAGTTGAGATAGCATGTTGCTCAATCGGGCTGAAACAATTTAGCATTAGACATAACTGGTTGTTGAAGTAATGTGTTACATAATCATATGATGAGCCTTCGTTGCATCAGTTATATACATGAAGTACATACATACATGTATGTAAGATATGGTTCATTCAGTCTGTTGTATTTGTTTTTACTGCATGAAAGATTTTTTCATCGTTTTTCAGCTGGATAATGATGATGCAGATTTGCATAATGATCCAGAAAGCATTAGATCTGACCTCTCAGTGACCCCTGACAACAGTGTTGCCAGTGACAACAAAGACATCGATAGCGACAACCTTGACCTTTCTTATCCATTAGACAATCGATTAACAGAAACTGTAACAGTTGATAGTAGAGATATTTATGTTACCATGGATAATACACCCGTTTCCAATGGCAACAGAAAAAGTGGTAATATTGACAATAGGAATATTAGTGTTGTTAAGGAAAGTTGTTACCATGACAACCGTGAAGTGACGGTAACATTTGGCAGCAGAGAAACAGCTAGAAACATGGACAGAATGAGAGTTCAGGGCCCTCTAGCCTCCAGTATGAAACCCAAACCAGTACGTACATGAAATACTTTTTGATGGAATAGTTTTTAGTTTTATACTGCACAGTAGAAACAACTTTTTCCAAATGTGTGTTCGAAAATATAGAAATGTCTTCTCTTCTTAGGAAACCTTGTAAAAATATTTGAAAAATGCTGAGCTTACCTTCACTGAATTGAAAAGAAAAGAATTGGAATATATTTTTTTTAATCAGTCCTTTTCGGTAAGCGAACAAAAAGCTAAGTAAAATGTATGAAAAGCCTTAATTGGAATGGAATGAAATGAATTTAGCAGCTTGTTTTCTTGACTCTTTTCCAGACAATATTTAAACCTCGTGATGCGCTGATGTCCAGAGCCAATAGTCTGAAAAAAGCAATAAGACAGATTATAGAACACACTGAGCGAGGTAAGAAATTGCATCATATTGTACATTGCATCATCAGTATATGTTGATGCATCATCATTATATGTTGCACAGTATACATTGCATCATGGATAAACATAGCATCATTAGTATACATTGTATCATCAGTATACACTGCATCATCAGTATACATAGCATAAATTGCAGCATAGATTGCATCATCGTTACACATTGCATCATCATCGGTATTTACTGCATTTTCTATTTTACTTATTGTATTCCTGCACGAAAATTTGTGTGTCTTAAATATTTAATGCTTCAATGTTAAAAACTTCTTAAAAAACCTTCCTTGAAAACTGCTTCTTCTTTTGGTATATAAAAACGATACCAAATAATCCTATGCTTTGCATACTTGTAAAAATGTAATCCATGGACAGAACTTTGGTGGTAGAAGTGAACTAAGGGAAATATTTATTTAGTGAGACATTGATCAATCATACCATTGGGTGTGATGAGATTAGATCGTAACAGTTCTGTTAGGGTGTTATATTTATGGAAAATTGTAATAGAAGGATGAACGTTTTCTTCTTTCAGCGGTAGATGAACAAAATGCACAAACAGCGGAACAAACTCGTCTTCTTCGCGGTACGTCGGGAAGCTCTATAGATCTTGTGGAACCTTTTAAGCAGTGTGGTCTACAGGCAGGCAGCCCTAACTCACGCTCAGCACCCAGTTTCTCGGTGTTTACCTCCGAGGTGGCACAGAAATCACCAGAGCTTGATATAAAAAAGTTTGGCCCAGGTAAAAAAAGCCTGTTTGATTCTTTTTACACAACAGCAAGTTTAGCTTTTTACTTTACCATATCTTTCTCAACTTTTTCTGTGATTCTACTCTCTTGTACATGTTTTTATCTTGGCATGTTCACGTCTTTTAGTAAATTCACTTTTTCTTAAAATATGTACAAAAGAACTCTTGCACAAGTGTTAAGATATAACTCTGCCCTCTTCTTAATTTCTAAAATGGACAAATACAGATTTCATTTATAACAGAATTTATCCAGGTTTCTTTACTAAATTACTATTTCAGGGCTCTTTTTCAAAATTAAATTTATAAGATTTTTGAAAAGGACTAACCCAGGTTTCATTACTTCATCAAACTTTATTTCGAAACTGGATTGATTGAAGAAGATTCTGTCACCTTAAAAATGGACTTATTCAGGTTTCATCACGAAAGTGGACTTATCCAGACTTCAGTTATAAAATGAACTAGTCCAGGATTCATTTCTAATGGAGATGCATCTAGAATTAACTATTTTAGTTTTAATTGGACTGATCCGGGTTTCATTTCTGAGAGTCTGAGAGAGGTACCCATAGCAGGCTCGCTGCCCAGCTCCTCCACTAACATAACTATTGGTCCTTGGGGTGAGACTTTAAACCGAGGTCCGATGGATTATTGATATCACTGTGGGGGGGTGTGACAAAAAAAACCCCAACAAAAAAACCACCACCCCAAAATACATAATTATGTGAAAGTCTATACATTGGGCATGTTAAAGAACCAGGGAGTGTTTTACCCCCTTATACTATGGAAGTTGGAAAGATAAGCATTCTGTATTGAAATCAAATCCTACTTTTCCACCATAGAAACCTAAAAGTACTGTCCCCTGTTGGAGTTTCTACCTCCCCCCCCCCCCCCCCCCCCCAACCCCCCCCCCCCCCCCCCCCCCCCACCCCCCCCCCCCCCCCCCCCCCTCTTGGAGCTGAGATCTGTTAAATAAACTTCTGTGATTGTTCTAGTAAAGGCAGTTTCTCCAGGAATAAGATAATGACCTGTCTTGAAGTGTATTTCCACCATAATTCTTGAGGCTTGCACAACACTTTCAGCAATATGCTTTACTGTCACCTGAATGTTGTATGCTTTACACATTTTACACAGTTTGTAAGAGTTTCAAACAGTGTGCCCTACATAGTTTCATGTTGTGCTTTATTTACACATTATTTCAGAGGGCTCACATTCACCGCCTGTTTGTAGCTCACGTCGCATCAGCAGCATGTCCACGTTCAACAAGTCTGCTAGCGTAGGCTCGAATCTCGACTACGATCCATCGGCAAAAGAAAACATTCCACGGCGCAGTGGTCTTCCGCCATTTCCGTTTGCAAATTATCCAATGCTGCCTAGTATGTATGTTTATTGTTGGGCTGAAACTGCACATTATAAGAATTCATTTACTGTAAATTGGGTAACTTTCATGTGACGAAAATTTCGCAATTTTGTGAGCAGACACGGTAACACGCAAATTTTAAATTCGTGAAAATTAATTTTCTTATAGTAAGTCTATGTGAAAGAAATCCTTTGGGTGATTTTTAAAATAAGCGAAGTGGGAATTTCACAAAAATAGCGAAAATTATATCATTGCGAATAGTACCCAATTTATAGTTATACTGTGAAACTGTAAGCACAAAATTTCGTTGATTTTGTAGGATGCATCGTTCCTTGACAAAAAACTGTTTGACATTAACTTGTATCATTATTATTGAAAAATAAGAAAATGAATCAAGAAGCCATGATGTTGCATTTTATTCCAATTCTATGATATTTTATGCCGCCAATTTTGTATGCATTCGCATTATTCATTTAAAAATAGATTGATTGAACCTATTTCAATGGCAGCATGCTTTTAGGAATTTCTTTTTTGTTTGTACATTAACAGGTATAATTAATTTTTGATTAACTGCCAAAATGTTGATGCAACATTTATGATTTGATTTCTAATAGAAATTTTTTGACATACACTTAAAATATGCTCAACACAGAAAAATACATGTATTTAGTGAAAAACTAATAAGTTAAGCGTTGTGACAGGTCATTTACACTGAAAATTTGATATTTTCACAAGCAATGGAAGGCAAATTTAATATGATTGAATTAAGAAATAATATCCATTCACTATTGTTTATCAATTCATAAACAATTCTTTCGGGGTTCAGTGCTTATTTATTACTGAGCATCAGAACAACAAACCATTGTTAATTAGCAGAAAGATAATGTTAAAAAAGATACTGTTTCAATTTTTACATTACAAGAAAAAACACAAAAGGAAAAAAAAGATTCAACAGTTTATTGTTAAAGTCCCAGGATCTGTTTTAATTTACTGATATTGTAACATAAATATACTGATTGGATAATGATACAACCATGTTTTATTCACTATAAAACAATGTTCACATATTCATTTCTTTTGTATTAAAGTGTTGTTTTTTTCACGAAAAAGAGTTGCCAGGAATCCTTTTTTATTTTCATTGAAAAAGATACAGCTCTATATTTCTAACATGTACATCGATTTTTAAAGTAAAGTTATTGATGTTTTTGGTACAAATAAAGGTCATTTCCGCTGGAAAGACTTTTTTTCTTGGTAAAATAAGAGCTACTTGTAAATGTGGTCCTGGGACTTAAGCTGATATATACTCCTGCAACACATGGCACAATTTGACATCATTTTAATTTGATATTTTAATGGTCTTTAACCGGTCCATGCATCAGTTTGTTTATTGTAGAACACTTGATTTCTTTCCTTGTTTAAATGACAAATGTTTATAATATGATAGAATAATACATAGTGTGTGTACAATTTTAGGTTTAAGCAGTTCTATAGCAGGGAAACTTGCAGGAGGAAGTTTTATCAGCAAAGTTCTGCTCGCCAATGCGGACGCCCTCTGTGCTGCAGCTTCACCTCTCCTGGAAGAGGAAATTCCCCTGTGAGTACAGTCCCTTAGATTTGGGGCGAAACTTCTCTTAATGAGCAGTGATTAAACGAGTATTTAATGTTGGGCTTTTTGACAAAATGTAGCTCCAGTCTGGTCTGAAGCCAGTTTGTTTGTATATCCATCAGTGACAATATCATGTACTAGGTAGCATAAAAATATCTATTGCAAACAGTGTATACCATATTATATCCATGGATAACGTTCGTCGTTTTTATAAGAGGCCATTTTTGGTTTGCTTTTCCTTTTTGTGTCCCTAGTTTGACTGATATACAGACTACATGTATATAGTTTGTTTTTTTAAAAAAAAAAAAAAAAGAGTAGAATTTTATTGCTGGAGTAGGGTACTAATGAAGAAGAAACTTGGAAGAGATGGGAAAGAGACAGGCACCATCTGTTTCATGGAAGTCAGTAGAACAGTAGTAGCTTATGTTTCAATATGCCATGTCCCAATACTTGAAGTTAAAACTAAGCTATCAAATATACTTATTCAAAGTGCAGATCATGACTTTGTGTGTAACATTGATATTGTGTATATTGAATATCAGTTTATATGTTGCAGGGAGGAGTACACGGAGAAATGTGTAATGAACAACTACCTTGGTATAGGTCTGGATGCTAAGATCACTCTAGACTTCCAGAACAAACGGGAAGAACATCCGGAGAAATGCAGGTAAGAGGGTTGATCCTGGTTCACTGTAGACATTTCTATAAGTTAAATGACCCAGTTATGTGATTGGGGGTTATGGTTGCTATGTAGTAGTCACTGATCAAGGGTCATTGTTTCGAGCCCAACTTCAGACTTTCCACAAATCAATGGTCATTGTTTCAAGCCCAACTTCAGACTTTACACAAATCAATGGTCATTGTTTCAAACCCAACTTTAGACTTTACACAAATCAATGGTCATTGTTTCGAGTCCAACTTCAGACTTTCCACAAATCAATGGTCATTGTTTCGAGCCCAACTACAGACTTTCCACAAATCAATGGTCATTGTTTCGAGCCCAACTACAGACTTTCCACAAATCAATGGTCATTGTTTCAAACCCAACTTTAGACTTTACACAAATCAATGGTCATTGTTTCGAGCCCAACTACAGACTTTCCACAAATCAATGGTCATTGTTTCAAACCCAACTTTAGACTTTACACAAATCAATGGTCATTGTTTCGAGCCCAACTACAGACTTTCCACAAATCAATGGTCATTGTTTCAAACCAAACTTCAGACTTTCCACAAATCAATGGTCATTGTTTCGAGCCCAACTACAGACTTTCCACAAATCAAGGGTCATTGTTTCGAGCCAAACTACAGACTTTCCACAAATCAATGGTCATTGTTTTGAGCCCAACTTCAGACTTTCCACAAATCAATGGTCATTGTTTCGAGCCCAACTACAGACTTTCCACAAATCAATGGTCATTGTTTCGAGCCCAACTACAGACTTTCCACAAATCAATGGTCATTGTTTCGAGCCCTACTTCAGACTTTCCACAAATCAATGGTCATTGTTTCGAGCCCAACTACAGACTTTCCACAAATCAATGGTCATTGTTTCGAGCCCAACTTCAGACTTTCCACAAATCAATGGTCATTGTTTCGAGCCCTACTTCAGACTTTCCACAAATCAATGGTCATTGTTTCGAGCCCTACTTCAGAATTTCCACAAATCAATGGTCATTGTTTCGAGCCCTACTTCAGACTTTCCACAAATCAATGGTCATTGTTTCGAGCCCAACTACAGACTTTCCACAAATCAATGGTCATTGTTTCGAGCCCTACTTCAGACTTTCCACAAATCAATAGTCATTGTTTCGAGCCCTACTTCAGACTTTCCACAAATCAATGGTCATTGTTTTCGAGCCCTACTTCAGACTTTCCACAAATCAAGGGTCATTGGTTCGAAACCCTCCAACTGACTTTACACTGAATCAAATGAAAATTTATTAACATTTTTTAATGATCTTTATTTTCTCATTTCAAAGTGCTAGTTAAAAGGCTTTAGTGTTTTGTACCTGTATAACAATGCATTCTGGTCTAGATTGGTCTCAGACTTTCAAGGGCCAGATATTGTACTGGTAAACTAATTTGTCACCCCTTTGCAGCATTAACCAGACAACTTGAAATAAACCCAAGATAAAAATTTGTTTCAGAACTCGAACAAAGAACTGGATGTGGTATGGTATGTTGGGAGGGAAGGAGATTTTTCAGAAAACGTTTAAAAATCTTGATCAACGGGTCCAGCTTGAGTGTGATGGTCAACGAATTCCACTACCCAGTCTTCAGGGAATTGTTATTCTCAATATTCCAAGGTATATGTCAATTAAGGATTGTTACTCTCGATATTTCAAGGTTTGTTTTATATTGAGTAGATTTCAGTCAAAATAGAGACAGGAATTTATTTACAAGACTAGTATGTGATTAAAGGCATTCTTTTGAACTATAGATACATGTGCTATGTAAGACAGTAAACTAGAGTCTGAGATCTCCCAAGGGTTGTAGTGTTACATGTTGACTTGACAGGCATTATTGTCATGAAAATAAGATGTGCAATAAATATTTTCTTTAGTGCCTCGTTCAATGCTTGCCAGAGTTATTGCTCTTAGGCGTAGACGGTTTTGTTTACTATTCTAATGTTGTTGGGTGGGTGGTAACATAGCTATATTGACAACTGTAATTTAAGTTTCTTTCATGTATATTATGTGTGTATGTTGTGAGTTTCATTTGTAAAATTTAAAACTATTTTGTACATGTATTTATTATTAGTTCATGTATTTATATTACATTTTTATTTTTCAGTTTTGGTGGCGGATCAAACTTTTGGGGCGGTACGAAGGAGGTTGATGTAAGTAGTACCTTGAATGTGACATCATGTCTGTGACATAATTTTCTCAGGTTATAGACCAGTCTAAAAGTTGTTGCTTCTGATTGGTTAGAAATGTGTTTATTTCAAAATTTGCCCAATGAGAAGCCAGGGATTAGAGTCTGGTTTCAGACTGAATGTTTTTATGACAAGAGAACGTTACCTCATTTCATGTGTACATTTTTAAAGTGTTTATATGAGTATATTGAAATGAATAAAAAGTGGTTGATATTGAGAATGTTTCAGATCTATTGCACGTGCATTGACTTCTAATTGGAGTAGAGTGGTGTTTTAGTTTGAAAATTGAGAGTAGATCTGAGTTTTTACAATATAAGTGAACTAGTTTCAATAACTTCCTCATGGAGATCTTACTAGAACTCATGCCAAATAAATGATTGTTTAACTTGCTGTCAAATTTACCTGACAGATTTTAAACCATCAACCTGGTATGGATTCTGACCCCTACAGCATGATGCCTCATAGGTTTGATATAGCCTTTCAGCTGTTATTGTCCGGACAAATTAACCTGATCCTGACCATTATGCTAATAGAGGTCAGGAGGATTGGGTTAAGTTGTCTGAGTAATAAAAGTGCTGGCATCAATGTTTTGTAAAGTGTATATGCAATAAAACTGGGTCAGGTGTGCAGAGATCAGCAAACACCACAACAATAAAGCAATGATACAAACTCTTAAACTTAGTATGTATTTGCTTTCAGGCTTTCTCAGCTCCGAGTTTTGATGATAAGATTCTAGAAGTTGTGGCAGTATTTGGGAGTACACAGCTGGCTGTGTCCCGAGTACTTGATCTGCAACATCATAGAATTGCCCAGGTACGACTTTATTTAATAAATGATAAATGTGTCCCTGTGTTTTGTCGTTGATTACAGTCAGGAGTTTGGATGCAATATTAAGATACTTTCACTTGTGAACACCAAAAGTAGTTATATTCATTCAAGGCTGCGCCACTCATGAGAAACACTTGTGGTGCCCACTCGGTGAAATTATAACGTGGTATTACACCAGAACCAACAATTATCCTCTATATGTTTTTAAAGGTCTCAATTTCTTTTTTCATGTAGAAGAAATTGTTTGTGACTTGTGAAAACCATGTATACTGCTGCAGGTGTCAAAAGCTCTAAATTGTTAACCCTAACAAACAATGCAGTAAAATGCAAAAATTAAAAATCATCTAATATTGGGACTGAATGAACATTATTTTACAGTTACAAATTTAAATGACTACCTAACAGAATTGATGTTACTGTTGTTCATTGTTGATGTGTCTATAAACGAGTATGAGGCTTATAAGCCAGTGTGTCTTATAAGCGGTTATATATGGTAAACTGAAGTGTGTTAGAATAATTAATATATCTTACTAAATCTATGCAGAAAAAAGTTTTACTCATTGAATGTTTCGTTTACCATTAGTGTCGGACAGTGAAGATTATGATCATGGGGGACGAGGGAGTCCCGGTGCAGGTTGACGGAGAGGCCTGGATCCAACCTCCTGGTTATATACGTATTGTCCATAAGAACAGAGCACAAATGCTAACCAGGGATAGGGTAAATGCAACATCATTTTGAGCATTTTCAAGTTAGAAGTTTTTAGACTTTTTACTTAGTACTTTAGAATGTTGCCATCAATTGAAGACAATAGCTGTTGAATGTTGTTGTATATTTAAGATGCTTAGACACTGTTATCAGGTTGAACTGTTTTGGGAACTGCCATGGAGTATTGGTAGAACCTTTGCCTTGGCGATCAAAGGGTCCCAGGTGCAAGCTACACCAGTGTTGTGTAGGGGTATTGTCTTAATGCAAGACACAATAATCCCACCTTGCCTTCCTCTCGCTCTTCGAGGTTTATTTGATCTGGAGTGAATCTCGGGAGCAATTAATGTAAGTGGTAAGAATTTGTTTTGCAATGGAGAAGAAATAAATCAAAATAAACAACGTTAACTGTTATTGCAGTCGTTCGAAACAGTATTAAAGTCTTGGTCCGAGAAACAGAAGCTAGAGCCGACGGCAATGCAGAGACCTGACTCCCTAAACCTGGAGGAGACAGAAGCCCTACAGAAGTTTGTTGAGGTCGCATCGGCCCTGATCAAACTGTGAGTAGTCTCCCTTTAATGCTAAATTCTTGTGTTCGGTAGGATATGGTTTATCCAATAATTAAAGGTTGTCAATAAATTCTATATACATGTGCTCTGTGTTAGTCTTAAACTGTGGAAAAGTTCATGAAATTTTAATTGTGAAATTTGTATTTGCACTGTTTTGCCCTTTGTTCATATTTTCTTTGAAATCATTTAAAGGTCCATTACTAAGGCCAAATAGTATTTTCTGGAATTGTAACAGGGAAATACAGTTTGAAACTGGCTTCTAAAACTTTACAATAGCCGTGGAGTATTTCCCTGTTTGAAATACTGCTGCAGAAAAACGAGTGAATGTTTTTGTATTTCCTTAGATTGACCTGGGTGGTCTTTTTGTCCTACTTTCACTTTATTGCATGTTGTCAACAGTCAGATATATACGTTGCAGGTCATTGGAAGTGAAATTCTTTCAACATTTTTAGAAAATAGGCATGCTTTTTCATATACAACCTATTTACAGCCTCTTTCTGTGAGATTTTTGGAAAATTACAAAGATTTTTGAAAACTGGAAAATCTACTTACGTTTTTGAAAATGCAAAATATAATTTATTAATTCTTTTGTTAAAATCAAATTTTCAACACAATATGGTCACATTTGATGCAGTATGTCATATTTTCCTTCTGAGAAGACGCCTGTTACAATTCAGGATTAAAAGAAAATTAAAAGATTTGGTCTTTTCTTTAGTTGTATAAATCATTTCTTAATAGATGGCTTATTGCATGTTCTTTTTCCAGAGTAAAGGTTGCTGCACTAACTTACAGTGCTGTTGAACAAGAGTTGTTTCCCCTGGCTACAAGAGCTTCAGAGTATCTGGACAGATTATACCCATCAGGACGGCTCTCAGAGGTATGTTACGGGTTTGAATCCCTCCATCTCACTGACTGTGCTCTCCTGAGATTTTCTCACTGGAATTGCACTCTTTTTTTTTTTTAGCTACCCCACTCTACTAATTTCCTAAGTTTTGGATGAAAAAGTGATTCAGTGTATACAGTATTGTATGTTTACCTCTCGGGACCACGATAGTAGTTAAGCCTATATATATAATTTACGTGGTCATTTCACAATGTCAGGAATGATACAATGTTAATCGAAACATTACTAGCAATTGTACGTAGAGACATAAAATTTCAAATGAAAACTGAGGACGGAATTAATCTTCTTACACTTTGCAGACTTGGACAGTATTGTGATATAGTTTTGACAATATTTTTTGTACATTAATAAAATAGTAATATTTTTCATTGATAAAAATCGAGCGGCAAACAACTCTTTTATTTACTACTGTAAAAGTCGCTTTTTTTTCGCAAGCTTTTTATTTTCGCTAATTTTTGTGAATGAAGATGCTCACAAATTCATCAATGTCACTAAAATAAGACAATGAAAATTTGAACATCGCGAAATAGACAACTTGTGAATATAAAGACTTTTACAGTATATCATCTTTTCAAATGTTAATTTTTTATCGTTCACTATTTAAGCCAACTTACATCTTTTTTATTTCTAATTTTCTATACATTTACTTAAAAAAAATGTCCTCTTTATTCTATACATTTACCTTAAAAAGTATTTCCTCTAGGTATTTTTCACTTGTATATCTGTTTAAAATATAGTTCCTTATTTTCAATCAATCTTAAACTCTTCATTGTTTCCCAGATTCTTCTGTTGAGCACAACATTTTACCAAAACTCTGTTATTTGCTGTAAAACTTTGTTTTAAAAGCAGGCATAAAGTTGGAGAAAATAGAAAATATACTACCAGAGCTTAAAAATAAACAACTTGTCACTGACCAATTGCCTTTATTTCATGTATGTAAGGAAGACAAATATTGAGTGCTCAAGGTTTTATTTTAAGTAACGGCAGAAATCATTGCACGATTTAAGTCGGGTATTTGAACCTTTGCTTCTACCGTAGTGTAGACTATGATTTGCCTATATATCATTATGCAGTCTAATCATGGTCTGCACTGTTGACTGTTAAGATGAATTTTTAATGCCCCTCATTTAAGTTATGGAACTGTCTAAAGAAATAGGCTACACGGATCTTACTTTGGAAGTATAGTAAGAGATATAATTCAGTTTTCTCCAGCTTGGTGTTTGTCTTTTCTTAACATCATGTTCAACCTATAGTGTTACCCCTAAATACAGTGTTAATCACAAGTTTCACCTTTTTTATCACTTTACTTTTTAATTGTCTCCCTTGATTGTAGTTGGAAGAAAGGAAAATAGAGAGGCGCCAGGTTTTATAATTATATAATATACAATCATTTTTTTGTAGTATTGTTTAACAGTATAGTGCCTGTTTCGTGAATGTACGTGTTTACTTAATTCCTTCTTTTCCCACCCCACCCACCCTTATCTACATCATGCCAATTTAGTATTGTATGTCTCCCATCTGTTGCCTTTAAAAATGATTTGTTGTTTTTATTTTAAAGCTGCTTTCTCACAGATATTGCTTAAAAATTAAGTTTCTTCAAAAACATCTTAAAAATCTGTAAATCAGAATTAGGCACCTATGTAAAACTGACTTATCGATAAATGGTGTAGAATTTTATTTAATATAGCTTTTTAATGGAAAAACACACCTTAAAATGACAGATAGTGTTGCAAACACTTTTGAATTTATTACATTTTTTTACAATTTCAAAGTATTTTAAGTAAAAATTAGCTTTTCTTCCGTATTTGTCTTTTATTTTATAAGTTGTACGCTTCAACTTGATACTTGAGATCTGAATACCATGTGGGGAAGAAAATGATTTCCCTCCCAATTTTTGCCTCAATTGTGAGTGAGCAGCTTTTAACATGATTTTAGGTTGGAGTTGAGAGAGAAAATCAAATTAAATTTTGGATTGTTATTGAAAGTCTCTTTAAATAAAATGAAATAGAATGATAAATTTTACCTGAACTTTAAAAAAAAATCATGTTGTAATGAAAAGGGAGTATTTAAAGGCAGCTTCCATGTTATCCTTTATTTAGTGTATACATATCAGACATTGTTTATTTCAACTTCATGTACAACTGCTGGTTCTATCACAAAATTCGGCAGAGATTGATAATGTACAAAAAAAAACCACCTCAGAGGGCGGAGTTTTAAGGTCATTTAATTAGTTCAGTTCAAAATTATTTAATATACATCAATTGTAGAACACGTTTCTTGCAATTTATATATTAACTACTCTCAATAACTGCTTTCTGGGGTTCAAATCTGTTCTCGTGCAGAAAGAAGGGATTGCGGAGGTCACAGGATTTGATCCCACAACCTCCGGGTTAGGACAAGTAATTGGTATCGCTAAACCTCCTCAGGGTCATGTGTTTGAGCCCTGCTACTAATCTGGCTCTTGATCTGTAACAGCTGGCAGCTTTTTGAAACATTGGAGTGTTGCTAGTAGTCCCTTTGAGGATGGCTAGGTGAACTGCCAGTCTGTAATTTACCTATAATTGTTGGATGGGGTGGTAAAACCCAGGAAAAGGAACCAGAAAATAGTAAAATTTGCTTTACAAACAGAATTCCTAGAAAGCCTGGCTGAGCTCAGGTACTTGCAGAAACCTGTACCATCTTGTTAAATGTTATAAAAGAGAAATGCTTTATTTGTTGAGTAGTGAAATACATGTATTGTATATGACTTTTTGTTACAATTCTCAGTGTATCATTATGCAGTTATGTCATTTCGTTGAAGAGTTTTCTGAGTATTTCCAGTTGAAAGTGACAGTAAAAATGGTATCTGGATTTTCATTGGTAGTTTCACATGGAGAGCTGATTTCCAAACATGTGGAAGGAAACACAAACCTAGCATATTACTCATTTTTCACATACAGGTCTAACATAGCTTGACCCTTTTTAATGTTAAACAGAGAAAGAAATTAGGCATTGTATATTCTTCATTAAACAATGTTACTACACAGAGACCGCTATCATTTAGAAAATAACAAACAGATGAAAAGATATTTTTAATAGTAGGTATTGTTTTTAAATGGAATTTCAGATGTGGTGTGATTTTACAGCACGTCACAATATGGAAAAATTTATCATTGAACCATTCTAGTCATCTGATTTTGTGAATAGGAGAGGATATTTAATGAATAGGAGAGGATATTGAATGAAGTAAAGTATTGAAAATCCAGATATGATATTTATTTGCCTCTTGTAGAAACTTCAGTTCTTAGATCTGTATTACATGTAAAAGTTTTGTTGTTTCATTATGTATAGGTCATGTTACTTCATTATTTACAGGATTGTTGTGTTGTTTCATGATGTATAAGTCATGTTACTTCATTATTTATATGATTGTGATGTTGTTTCATTATGTATAGGTCATATTACTTCATTATTTGCAGGATTGTTGCGTTGTTTCATTACATGTAGGTCATGTTACTTCATTTATTTGTAGGATTGTTATGTTGTTTCATTATGTATAGGTCATGTAACTTCATTATTTATAGGGTTATGCATATATCATATATAGAAGTTTCATGAAGATCTGATAAATCACATACCATTTTATATACTGTTAAAAGTTGCAACAGGGCTTCCAGGGGGATGACAATTGCCACAAGGTTGTTGATTAGCTATTTCTAGCTCACCTGGACAAAGTCCAACAGAACTTATGCCATGGTGGTTCGTCTGTCCATCCACTTAGTTTTCCTTACCTGCAACCTGTAGATGATCTGTATAGATATTGAGCCAAGCTGTGCGAAATCCAACAGTACTAGAGCCGATTATTGTAATACCATGTTATCACTCAAGGTCACATTTTCGAATGGATTTTCACAAACTTACTCAGAAGATTACCTGTAACCTGTAGATGGTCTGTATAGAAATTGAGACAAGCTTTGTGAAAACCAACCGCGCTACAGCCAATTATTGTAAAACCTCGATTACACTCTACAGGTCCCAATGGATTTTCGCAAAACTTGCTTAGAAGGTTGGCTGCAATCTGTAGATGATCTTTATAGAAATTGAGCCACACTATGGGAAAATAAATTGTGCTACAGCCAATAATTCTAAAACCTTGATAACAGGTCACATTTTATCAATAGATTTTCACAAAACTTACTCAGAGCAGTCCAGTCAGTCCAGTAGAGTGATACGGGATTGCTTGTAATCTTTTTATCGCAGTATCATTTATATATCTTGCAAAAAATCTTCCATATTGTATTTAAGTGATTACTGAACTGCATTTTAAGCTGTAGTCCTTCTTCAGAATAATTGCTCCTAGCAGGACATTCATTAGACAAGGAGTTTCTTTCTATTGCAACCTTTATGGTGTTTTATACATTTTTATAGTTGTATATGTATATACAACTAGACTCAATGGAAGGACATTTTAATGTAGGGATAAAACATGACTTGCTATGTATGTTTAGGCAAACTTGCAAACCTGCTTCTGAGGAGTTCTTTACAGAATGTCGAGTGTTTTTTCTTTTATAATATTTGCAGTTTTTGAGGTCACTTTGTCAAAGGTCAAAGTGACGATAACATTATTGACAGTTTGACCATCTCCTTCTAACTGACTGAATACAGGAAGGTTATAGGATTTTAGTTTTACCGACACCTCTAGTTACTATGGTTACACTATATATTTTATGTTAGTCTTTTTTATTGCAGCCTACCCTCAGATGTCAGGTTATAGACTTTGTACACAGTGTTCGACATCTGACAAGTGAAACAAGTATATTCTTAACTGATCGAGCTCCAGAGCTGGTAAATGTATACATTTTAGCATAGATTTGGACTATGTATGTTAAAAACTTGATCATAACACTTGGCATTCTAGATTTTTTAAATGGACTTGTACTTTTGTCTATTTGTACAGAACATGTAGGTGTGACTTTGGAAAATTTACTGGCTGAAAAGCGGACAGTAGATATCGTGATTAGACTGCACAGAATAAAATGGTCTGTCTCCGTGGTAAAGTGGTTAGAGTCACTGACTTGAAATCACTGTAACCTTTCATTGAGTGAGGGTCATGAGTTTGAGCCCTGCCACCAACCATGTCTCTTTATGTGAGAAAGTTGGAAGTACCAGACTGGTCTCTGAATTAAAACTTAGAACCAGACTGATCTCTGAAATAAAACTTAGAACCAGACTGACTTCAGAGTTAAAACTTAGAACCAGACTGGTCTCAGAGTTAAAACTTAGAACCAGACTGATCTCAAAATTGCAGAAAGTTAAGTTTAAACGTGGTTAATAATAACTCAGTTTAGTCATGTAAGAGTGGTACCGGTATCTCTTTGACCCATTTCATGGATGTTTCATCATTAATCTTCTATATTTACAGAGACTGCGTATTGACATTGAAGAGAAACTTAATCATTCCTTGTCTCAAGTGGAGGAGGAGACAAAACATGTGATGGAAATGTGCAATATTCCTTCTACACCTATATCTCAGGAAGAGGTAAGTTTCTGTGTACACCTATGTCTTACTAACATGTGATGGAAATGTGCAATATTCCTTCTACACCTATATCTCAGGAAGAGGTAAGTTTCTGTGTACACCTATGTCTTACTAACATGTGATGGAAATGTGCAATATTCCTTCTACACCTATATCTCAGGAAGAGGTAAGTTTCTGTGTACACCTATGTCTTACTAACATGTGATGGAAATGTGCAATATTCCTTCTACACCTATATCTCAGGAAGAGGTAAGTTTCTGTGTACACCTATGTCTTACTAACATGTGATGGAAATGTGCAATATTCCTTCTACACCTATATCTCAGGAAGAGGTAAGTTTCTGTGTACACCTATGTCGTACTAACATGTGATGGAAATGTGCAATATTCCTTCTACACCTATATCTCAGGAAGAGGTAAGTTCCTGTGTACACCTATGTCATACTCGTTCTACACCTTTATTTGAAGAGAAATTGTTCTGCCCACATATATTTGTTAAGAAAAGTTGTTCTATCTACACCTATGTCTCAGGAAAAGTTCTTCTATATACACCTATATCTCAGGAAAAGTTCTATATACACCTATATCTCTGGAATAGTTGTTCTATATACACCTATATCTCTGGAAAAGTTCTGTTTACATCTATGTCTCAGGAAAAGTTGGTCTGTTAGTAGCAAATAAAGCAAATGTTCTTTGCTATTTTCAAAAGCAAAATATTTTGAAGGTATAAACATTAAAACTCATTTGTGTCTAGTGTCTACTAAAATATAAACCTTTTCACACAGATACTCTCCAAAGCAGACGACACATACAATGTCGTCTGATCAGGATTTAAGTTGTTAGCTTTTTGATCACAACTCTGCAAAACACCCCTATTTCTAGATATAGACTTGTCCAAATTGGAAGTTAGATTTTCAGAACATCCCATTGTGAAAATCTAGGTATAAAATGGGTAAATTTGCATGTTTTCGATGTTTTCAGTTGCTGGCAAGTGTAGAGATTAAGCCTAGACCGAAGCCAGGCAAGTTTAAGCAAGTTGTGAGTAAATTGAAAGGGAAGAAAGACAAGGAGAAACCTTACATTCCATTATGTAAGTCAGACATTTTGTTTCTATTTATAGAGATGATTCAAAGTAGGTTTATTTCTGTTAAATATAGAGTAAATGCTTCTCAAAAAATAGTGGCTAATTGATAATCTATGCTAAAATGAAATGAGTCCCCATAAATATGACTTCTTAGTGAGGTTTAAGGGGGTTGCAGTGGAACTTAGGTTAGCAATAAAGGGGTATCATTACTCTCTTTTCTTAAACCAACATGTATTTAAGATCATTATAAAAAATGTTTGTGTTCACATAATATTTGATAGTCTATCTGGGATGTGTCATGGTGTAGAGGTGGGGTGTCGGACTTCTATGTCCGAGGTGTGGGGTTTGAATTCCATCAGACTGTTGTTTGTCTGAACTCTAAGAATAAGTGATTATACCCCCGAAACGAAGTTTAGGGGGGTATATAGGAGTCACCCGGTGGTTGGTCGGTCGGGCGGTCTGTTGCATTTTCCTTGTCCGGAGCATAACTTGAAAACTACTGGTTGGAATCCAAAACAATTTCATACAATGATCAAGCACAATCAGTGGAAGTGTAGTGCACAAGAACTATAACTCCATCTTGAATAATTACAGAGTTATTGCCCTTTCTTACTTTTCCTTGTCCGGAGCATAACTTGAAAACTACTTGTTGGAATTCAATACAACCTCATACAATGGTCAAGTACATTGAGAGGAAGTGCAGTGCATAGGAACCATAACTCTATCTTGACACATTACAGATGTATTGCCCTTTGTTACTTTTCCTTGTCCAAAGCATAATTCAAAAACTAATAGTTGCAATTCAATACAACTTCATACAATGGTCAAGCACAATGAGAGGAAGTGCAGTGCTCAGGAACCATAACTCCATTTTGACTAATTACAGAGTTATTGCCCTTTGTTACTTTTACTTGTCCGGAGCATAATTCGAAAACTATTGGTTGGAATTCACTACACCTTCATACAATGGTCAAGCACATTGAGACGAAGTCTAATGTACAAGAACCATAACTCTATCTTGACAAATTACAGAATTATTGCTAAGAACAATATCTCTTTTTAGTTTGTTTGCAAGGTATTCTGTTACTACAAACTTCCTCAGTTTATAAAGCAGTCTTTCCGGGGTATTAATCACATTTAGTGATAGCTCTAGTTTATATTTGTTAATATAAGTCACAAAACACACGAGTATACAATTGATTTTGCATATATAAGTTAAATCTTACGTTAAAACTGTCTGATTATGTTACAGTATACAACGTAAACTCATGGACAGCAGAGGACGTGGGACAGTGGTTAGACAATTTGTCACTTTCAGAATACAGGGACTCTTTTATCAGACATGAGATTCGGGGAACAGAACTTCTTAGTCTAGACAAAACAGATATACAGGTACACTTTCAGTGCCTTTCTGGTACGCTTTCAGTGCCTTACTGGTATGCTTTCAGTGCCTTTCTGGTACGCTTTCAGTTCGGAACTGTCCGCTTTCTGTGCTTTACAGGACTGGTGCACTTTCCTTGCTGAATACCATTATGTAAATACAAAATTTTGTTTTACCTGTCAGCTTTGCCTGTATATTTTCATTTACTTAGCCAAACTGTGTGAAATGTCAGTAGCCAAAAGTGTTAAAGCTTATAAATGAGGCAGGCATTTCCAGCTTAAGTTAAAAAAAAAACCACCATGTTCTTTTACCAAAGTTTTTGTAGATGTGCCAATATTACAAAAAAATATAAATTTCTGAAATATGATATTGTTTTAAAGCCACATTTTCACTTTAAATCTTGTATCTAGAATAATGAACTAACAGATATAATAGTGATGGAACTTTGTTTTATTTACTCTAAAAACCATATTTACATGTATATTATTTTACAAATACTTTTCTTTTCTATTTTTTTTCACAGTAGAGAATTATCAGATAGCTGTTTTATCGTTTGCAGCATCATTGAAAAAAAAAATGGACTGCTATATAGCATGTACTTTCAAATGATAAAATCTTACGAATATTTTTGGAACAAATAACCGTCAATTTCACCAGTTTGACATCTTTCATGGTAATAACTACATGTAATTTTACATCAAACGTGGCCATGTGACATTGATGACTGTTACAAATTTTCTGATAAGATTAATTTTTTTATTTTAAGATTTTTTGTTGTCACAGGAATTATTGATAATTTTCTCTTTCTTTTTTTATAGGACCTTGGTGTGCATAAAGTGGGTCATCTAAAACGAATACAACATGGAATTAAAGAACTAGCAACCAGAATGTCTGCAATGGAAAAATACTGCCACTATTAAATTCTGCAATGGAAAAATACTGCCACTAGTAAATTCTACAATGGAAAAATACTGCCACTACTAAATTCTACAATGGAAAAATACTGCCACTATTAAATTCTGCGATGGAAAAATACTGCCACATTAAATTTGACATTGCAATGTCTTCTGAGTGATGCATAGTAATACTTATAAGTTAAACTTTAGATGGAAAAGAATTTTGCAGTCATTGAAGTTAAACATTTCTAAGTTTACATCTTAAGAGAAAAGTCCATTGACATTCATGTTGTAGTAGGGAAGTTTGCCTATACTAAAGTAAGCATGTGATATGTTCACAGAAATTTTTTTGCAAACAAGTCGATATAAAAATTACTAAATATTCAATGATTTTTTAATTTTTTTTTAATTTTAAGTTAACTTATAAGGGCAGTTTATAAATTTATTTGTTAAAAGGTTATAAATGAGTTAGTGTTTTGTTTTTTTATTTTCTTAGGCTTTTTTTCCAAAAGGTCAGTATATAATCACCTCTAAATTAGAAATTGGTTGTTTTGTTTTATTCAAATTTCATGTTGTTTTATTTAAAGTTGTTCCAAATTGTCTTAACATTAAAAGGTAGTTCTTAATTTTCTAGACATTGAAAAGTAGTTCCTTCTTGTCTAGGCATTGAAAAGTAGTTCCTAAAAGTGTCAAGACATTGAAAAGTAGTTCTTAATTGTCTTGTAGTAAAGAACCTGTCTCATGCTGGATAGTTCCTTTTTTTCATATTTTTGTTGTATTGTTCTATACACATGTATTGTTCTATACAAATGTAGTTAGCTTTAGAAATATTATTAGATATAACTATCTAATGTAAGGCCAAAAGAAGAGTCTATGTATCAGCCTCTGTTGTTACAGTGGTTGAAGTCTTTGGTTTGAAACGACAAACACACTCATTGATTGAGGGTCATTTGTTTGAATCCTGCTACTGGCTTGACTATTTTATATGAGAAAGTTAGCAGTTTTATGGATGATATGAGTAAAAGATGAGATATTATAATTTTGCATAATACCTTGGAACTGACAATGGCTGCTTCTAGTAAGTTGGGAAGATGTATATTGTATACATGTACATTGTATTCAGAAACTTTAGTTTGATAGGAACCCCAGATAAAACTGTTGATAGAATTTGTTGGGGTAATATTTTCCTATTTAAAAGTTTTTAAAAAATTGACTCTGTACTAAGAAATGTTTAAGCCATTATTGAAAACAGATTTGGTTTATGTAACTGAATTCAGTTTAAAATTTGTTGTTATTTGAAGAAAATCTGACATACATGTATATAGTAATTTTCAGTAATAATTTATTATGTCACTGGAAAAATTGCTATTGAAACATATTAATTCTAAATATGTTTATGTAGATTTATTTAATGCTGAAAATACCCCTAGTTTTCTATGTTCATACTTGAACTATAGTTAGGATTCTAAAGAAACTGTACATTTTGCAGTGAAAGATCAAATTCTATGTAGATAGGTTGTTTGGGGTTAAAATTAAATATAACTCTTTTATTTAAATTTTTGGCAATATTGCCTTTTTCATTTCTACGCTTGTCATAAAGATGGAAAATCTGTAGAAAACAAAAGTGCTAACAATATATCTTGAAAAAAGGCATATTGCCGAAAATTTGAATAAAAGAGTTGTTTTTAATAGAAGAAATATTTAGAGTTATTATTCTCTGTGCAATAATTTGATACGAATTGATTGTAAAAATCAATACTCTGAATGTAAGACTGCACGAAATGAAATGTAAGACTGCACGAAACTAAATATTCACTTCTTTTGGCCTTGCATTTTAGATGAAGATAGTACATAGGAGAATCATTTCAGTTACCTGTGAAAAATGATAATCATCATGTAAGTTATCTACAGTTTTTGTAGAATGTTAAATGGCAACTTTGAAAATTGTCTACTCCGCCTTAAACACTTTGTTAATTTTTTTATATACTTTTGTAGTGTTTCATGGTAAGAACCCTGTACTTATTTTGCCTTGTGAGTACACAGTTATATACTGTATATGCTAAACCTGTTCCAGTGTCGCATAATTTACATAACGCAAATGATGCGATAAACTTGTCCCCTTTGTTGATGTTGGAGTATTTATAACGAAAGAATCCATTCAAACCTTATCCATGTGCATTTACTTGTCGTAGGTCAAGTTCAATTTTGATTGGTGTTGAAATCACTTGACTGACACTTGGCGTCATGTTAATTCAGAGTGTCAAGTAAAAGTATAGGCAAACCCATCTTTGGGAGCCAGCCAAGGGATATACAGTCAAACCTGTGAATAAAGACCACTGAGCGGAAGAAGCTCAGTCATTGTTGACAGGTGGTCTTTATTCACAGGTGGTCTTAATTCATGGGTGTTTCAACTACAGTGCAATGTGTTATTTGTGCTGGTCTTGCAGGGTGGTCTGTGTTCAGAGGTGATCTTTAACACAGATTTGATTGGCGACAAAGTTACCATTATATGCAGGTATCTGGTTAATACAAGTTTATTTAATAGAAGAAAATGAATAGGAAATCATCAACTTTCTTCGTTTCACATGGGTTTAACTGTACCACATTTTCAAACTTTGAGATGCTGGTTGATGGTCTTTTAGGCTAAAGAGAGAGGATTTTTTTTATCAAGTTACTATTTTCTGCGCTGTACATTCAGTTTTCTCCTATTTTCGTAAAGGAGTAACTCCCAACAGCTTCAAGCACAAGTCCAATGGAAATAGCTATCACACAAAAAAATTGACATTTGATGGGTTAAGCCCGGCATATACAGTATTTACCCACTGTGTCTACACAAGACATTCATGGGGCTCTAACTGCAGTCACCCTGGTTGTTTACTTTGCAAAAAGTGAGCCAGATAACATATAAATGTACAACACTTTAGTACTACTGGCCAGTCATATACACTAGTAGGTGGCTGGGTGAATGAATTGTAAACTATTTTTTTTATAACTGTTAATGTTGTTATTGAAGTAGATATGATAAATATTTACATGTTGAATTTTATACCTATGTATTTAAAGTTAGCACTAAAAGTGAAAAAGAAACGTATAGTAGTACCCTAAGGCATTCAGTAGATTTTATATTAATTTTTTGCAGCATTTATAGAGCTTGCTAGTACATGTATCAGCTAAAAATAGAATTTCCATTAATGTCTAAGCATCAATTCAAGATATTAACATGTGCAAATAGCTGATTTTTAATATTTTTCCTAACTTTTTGTCCTCGTTTTTATCTCTTGAGTTATATGCTTATTCCTAGTCAAGTTTGAGGTTTACAATATTACTTTTATTTAATTCCATGTAAATTTAACTATATATTTTACCTTATGGATTTTCTTGAAAATTCAGCCCAAATATTTTCAAGTTCTGTATGTTTTAAAGCTGTAATACCTTTCATTGTTGCCATCATGATTTGGAGAAAGGAACACTGATTTATACATTATTTTTTATAAAAAAAAACAACAACAAAATGTATACTGCAGATATGGGAAATAACTTTGTCAAAAGTAGTTTCTCATGTGTTTTCAATGCATTCATTGTGTTTAAAAGAGGCACACCCTAAAACTGTATGCATTTTCAAATAATTCAAAAACTTTCAGTAATGCATAAATGGAAAGAATATGAAAGATCTATTTTGAAAAAGCGGTAGTAAATGGTGAAAATTAATGAAATAAGACGTGTTGTACTGCCGTCAAACCTTTATTTAGTTTGTTTTAATTTTTAGGTGGATAAAAGGTCGCTATATTGGCATTTTGAGCAGCAAAGGGACATTTCTTGATGTATATTCTTGCAAAATGCATTTGTTTATTATTTTACATACATTTAGCCAATTTGAAATACATTTTAAGAAAATGATCTTTTAGTTCTAGGGTAATGCCCCTTTAAATTTCGTAATTCAACATAAATGCAGTAGGACCCTTCTTTCATGGGTAATGTAACATTAATTGTGTACCATGGCATTATTTGAGTTCATTTACAATCACATTGATGAGAAAACTGATTTAGAAAGTTGCTGTATATAATTGTTAATTTCTGTAGGAAATGTCAGCAAAAGTATAAAATTCAAAATGAAACTTATTTATTATCTCTTTCTTAGATGAAAGAAATTATTATACACATTCATATAATGCTTTATATATAGTGATATATGTGTTCTCTCCCTTTGATAGTATACTGTTTATAGAGGTATTTTTCTACAAATGTCTGCAAATTTGTGTCATTTAAATTATTTTGTATTTGTTATTATAAGATTGTATTCTCTTTTTTGTCATCTTGAATGTATGTTTATTTTTTTTGTATTTTTGATAACTATTCCAAGAACGGATTCAGCATTAAATTGTATGTATATATGCTGCCATATATGAAAGGAGGTAAGACAATGTAAAGAACTGAGGTTGAATACATTTTTAAAGTACACTTGCCCTATAAAAATAAGAAAAAATACATGAAATATATTGAATTTTACAGTATCTTTGAATTATTCACAACCAGCCTCCATGGTTGAGTGGCTAAGGTTGCGGACCTCTTGCTGGTTGAGTGGCTAAAGTCGCATACCTCTCACTGGTTGAGTGGCTACGGTCGCGGACCTCTCGCTGGTTGAGTGGCTAAGGTCACATACCTCTCGCTGGTTGAGTGGCTATGGTCGCGGACCTCTCACTGGTTGAGTGGCTACGGTCGCGGACCTCTCACTGGTTGAGGGTAATGAGTTTGAGTCTGCTGCAGACCTGATTCTGTAAGATAAAAAACTAATGGTTTCATATAAAGAATGTGAGTTTTCCCCATGGTTAATGCCTCATGGTAAGGTTAACTGTCTAGTTGTATGACTTTAATGCCGGTTTTAACCATATTATTAGTCCTTTTTACAGACAGGCAGTTTAAATAACCCATTGTTCCTGGGAAGAACCAGTACTAGAACCTTATCCTCTGTAAGAAACTGCCAATTTTCTCACATGAAGAGACATGGTTGATAGCAAGTCTCGAACCCATGACCCTCCATAACCTGTCGACCACTGAGGCAGATTATTACCAAATGCTCACGGGACTTTAAAGATGGTTTCTGATTCTGAAGCTCATAATACATGTAGATGCATCTGAATTCGCAATGAGGTTTTTAGATTTTATTTAGCGTTTTAGATTTTCTTTTCATGTCTCTTACAAGTTGTTAATACAGTGCAAAAGTGTCTGTAGTTTTGTTGGAGGTGCTATATGTAGTTGCTACTCTCATGTTATAGGTGCAATATTTACCATTCTTAAGTTTTTCTGATCGCATTATTTATTTTGTCTCATTTGCAGCTGTTTTTGTCCAAAAATGTACATTTAGTTTTACGCAATAACATTTTTGTTGCACATTTTATCAAAAGTATATAGAAATTTAAAATACAATAAAAAATTTGAATATTCTTAATTACGTCGAACTTGCCCATGCGACCACGTGTATTAGGCACCTTTGTCTTAAGCGACTGCTTTTGAATCCCCCAAGCGTTTTCACTGTTTTGCTATTGCTTAAGCGACTTTTGTCTAACGCGCCCCCCCCCCAGTAATTAGCGACCAATAATCGGTCTTTTGTTTGTATTAGGCCCCCCCACCATTTATGTGCAAACGATCATTTCTATGGAAACGACCGCTTTAAAGTTGCTTTAACATCCCAATAGGCACGGGGTGTCAAATCCCCTAAGGATACCCCCCCCCTTTTTCCCCCCCTGTGTTGGCGGGGGGGTTTTCCCTCGCCCACCTTTTTTCCCCCATGTTTTTTTTCCCCCCCCCCCCCCCCCCCCCCTCCTGCCTCCTTCCAAGTACAAACTATTTTGCTTTTTTGGAAAATAACCACGTGGCAAGTTCGATTTTAGGGAAACGGTTGCCTCTCCGGTGTGCTTTGTATTAAGGACCGTTTTATTAAGCGACCGGTTTTGGCCTTTCCCTTGGGCGGTCTCTTATGTATGTTTAATTTTTTTCATAGCAGTTTATTTAATATAATTTTGGTCATGGTATATTTTTAAATAAAGAATGGTTTCCTAACTATTTCAAGAACTGTCTATTTAGCCAATAACTCACATTTTTGCAGGATATATATTTCATTTACGTATTTTCTAAGTCTGCTTCAGAAATTTGGGGTTGTAAAGGAAGTACACTGTCTATTGCATTCACCTGTCATGCCCTTTATCTCCAGAGCTAAATGAAACTGGAATTTTCTGTTTCATGTTAAAATTATTTTGAGAGAGAAAAAAAAAAAAAAAAAAAAAAAAAATGCCACATACCAAAAACGCAGCCTCCCCAAAACGAGCCCCACAGCACCCAGAAGTGCACACCACCACAGAAGTTCTGTAACAGTGATATTGTTTTATAATGTATTACATGTACTGTCATACAGTAGGTAAAATGTAGATGTGTTCATGATTGAAATGTTATTTCACCATGTATGTGTTTCAGAATATAGTTGTTGGGGCATTCATAGCTTAGCTATGGACATGGTTATATTTCAGTCAATTAAAATGAATAGAATTGGGCAAATATGTTTGCATTTCAACACAGCGACTGATAGATCATGTGTACTTCTATTTGTTCGTGTTTTGGGATGCTACTCCTTCAAAGTTGAGATGTCTCTTTACATTTGCTATGTTACATTTTATCATGGAGTCATGTAAACACACATACTTATTGATTTTTTTCCATTTTACATATGCCACAGCGTTAATTCTGTGACACATACTTTTGGAAATTGAAAAAAAGGATACATTATGGCACATTGGTTTAACTTTGTCCGACCCCCTAGCTATTACAATTGATACTAGGCAATGAATTACTAGTACCTTTGCTTCAAAATTAAGACAATTGGCATGATTAAGTGAACTTTAACATGCTCGATTTGTAGTGTTGCAAATCCTTTTTACTTCTTTTGAAATATTTTTTGGTAAATGCGAAAAATTAACTCTACGCAAGTTGTTTCAGTTAAAGCCTTTAACAATGTATATGATAAACAAGGCTGTCCCTTAAACTGAGCTTAGGATAAGGAGCCATCATGGTTCAGTTGTAACACGTTCACCTCAGAATCAGAGGGTCCCGGGTTTGGCTTTGTTCCACACTGCCCTTACTCTTCAAGGTTGATTCCAGCGAGTATCGAGAGCGATTAACATAAGAATTTTAGTCACAGTCAAGTGTAAGTACATTTGTATAGATCACACTTTGAATGAGTAGCATTACTATACATGTTTTCATGTATTCTTGAGAGAAAAAGTAAGGTTATCTTCTATAGTATATATATTTTTCCTTCAATGCATTTTGTACTTCTCAGCTTAGGGATAGTGTTTTTTTACAACTTTTGTAGTCATATGCCATAAACTTGATCATTCCAAAGAATCTATTTTTTCATTCTTATCTGTTCTTTGTATGTACTGTCCTGTTGTAAATTACCCAGAATGCAAGTTTGGTGTGTTGGTTGTAACAGCGAGTGACATTGTTAAGGTTTAGCAAGGAACACGCAAAGATTGTATGTTAAAGATGCATCTTGTGTGATAATGTAGGTCATATGCCATACTGGCAGTTAAAGATGTACTTAATGACATGGTTTTTGTAGTACGGAGGTTGTTTGTGTGATTGGTTATTGTTGTTTTGTAAAGTAGGTAGGTAAAATTATGTTCAATGTTTGTGACAGTGTTTTATATAAAAACAATGACATACTTGTACAGATTGAAAACGTCTTGGCAGATACGGGTGTTCATGGCAATCTACATTCTCGCAGTACTAATCGAATTTCAAACCATTGCAGTAACTCGAAGCCCTGGGCAATTAGCGGTATTAAGCCTTGCCCTGCAAAATTTCTAAAATGGACTTGCCCATTTTTAGCTCACCTTGTTACGCCAGGGTGAGCTTTTCTGATCGATGATTGTCCGTCGTCCGTCAACATTTTGATTCAAATGACATCTCCTCTGAAACCTCTAGGCCAATGTTGATAAAACTATGCAGGAATGTTCCTTGCATGAAGCTCTACCAAAATTGTTCAAAGAATTCCATTCCATGCAGAACTCTGGTTGCTAGGGCAAAAAAATAGGAAAAACTTTAAAAATCTTCTCCTCTGAAACCACAAGGCCTAGAGCTTAGATATTTGGCATGTAGCATTGTCTAGTGGACCTCTACCAAGATTGTTCAAATTATGACCCCCGGGTCAAAATTGACCCCATGCGGGTGGGCCCTTAGTTTTTGCATAGGCATATATAGGAAAAACTTTAAAAATCTTCTTCTCTGAAACCACAAGGCCTAGAGCTTAGAGATATTTGGCATGTAGCATTGGCTAGTGGACCTCTACTAAGATTGTTCAAATTATGACCCCCGGGTCAAAATTGACACCGCACGGGGGGTCACTTAGTTTTGCTTAGGCATATATAGGAAAAACTTTAAAAATCTTTTTCTCTGAAACCACAAGGCCTAGAGCTTAGAGATATTTGGCATGTAGCATTGCCTAGTAGACCTCTTCAAAGTTTGTTCAAATTATGCCCCTGGGGTCAAAATTGACCTTGCCCGGGGGTCACTTGTTTTACAAAGGCGTATATAGGAAAACCTATTTGGTATATAACATTATCTAGTGATCTTCCACCAGGCAAGTGGACTTGTACCAAGGTGAGCGATATAGGGCCATCTTGGCCCTCTTGTTCAATTTGGACTGTACCATTAGATATTCAAAAGGGTATTTGGTGAAAATTTAGTGCAGAGAGTGCAGATTGGGATCAGACTGCATGTGCGATACTGATCATGATATACACTAGCAACTAGGGCGGCCACAAGCATGGTAAGATATTGACACTATTGAAGTGTTCTATCAGGAAAGTTCTCAAAGAAGGACATATAAATGATAATTCTTATGAACATTTTATGTCCAAATAGACCATGGAGAATTACAGTCTTTTCCAGACCTATCATGCTAGGGTTTGTTTTACATGAATATAATTGTGCACATCAGGTTTGTTAGGGATGGCCTTCTATTATATAGGCTCGTTGTAAAACCATTTTGAATACAGGCATATTTTTTACCGAGAATATCTTTAACATTATCCATACACATATTGTGTAATGCACATTTTACCCTACGAAAAAGGCACTCGTTCTTTGTAAGTCAATGCTGATTAATCCATTAGGGCATTGGATCAGGATTTATTATACCCTCAAAACGAAGTTTTAAAGGGTTTAGTACAGCATTCACCAGTGTATGTACGATCCCTGATTGGTTTAGTTCGTGGTCCAGTGGTGTGTTGTTGCATTTTCCTTGTCCGGGCATAACTTGAAAACTACTAGTTGGAATTCAATACAACTTCATACAATGGTCAAGCACATTGAGAGGAAGTGCAGTGCACAAGAACTATAACTCCATCTTGACTAATTACAGAGTTATTGCCCTTTGTTACTTTTCCTTGTCCGGAGCATAACTTGAAAACTACTAGTTGGAATTCAATACAACTTCATACAATGGTCAAGCACATTGAGAGGAAGTGCAGTGCACAAGAACCATAACTCCATCTTGACTAATTACAGAGTTATTGCCCTTTGTTACTTTTCCTTGTCCGGGCATAACTTGAAAACTACTTGTTGGAATTCAATACAACTTCATACAATGGTCAAGCACACTCAGAGGAAGTGCAGTGTACAAGAACTATAACTCTATCTTGAGTATTTACTGAGTTATTGCCCTTTGTTAGTTTTCCTTGTCCAAGGCATAACTTGAAAACTACTGGTTGGAATTCAATACAACTTCATACAATGGTCAAGCACATTGAGAGGAAGTGCAGTGCACAAGAACTATAACTCCATCTTGACTAATTACAGAGTTATTGCCCTTTGTTACTTTTCCTTGTCCGGAGCATAACTTGAAAACTACTGGTTGGAATTCAATACAACTTCATACAATGATCAAGCACACTCAGAGGAAGTGCAGTGTACAAGAACTATAACTCTATCTTGAGTATTTACTGAGTTATTGCCCTTTGTTAGTTTTCCTTGTCCAAAGCATAACTTGAAAACTACTAGTTGGAATTCAGTACAACCTCATACAATGGTCAAGTACATTTAGAGGAAGTGCAGTGCACAGGAACCATAACTCCATCTTGACTCATTACAGAGTTATTACCCTTTGTTACTTTTCCTTGTCCGGAGCATTACTTGAAAACTTCTGGTTGGAATTCAATACAACTTCATACAATGGTCAAGCACAGTGAGAGGGAGTGCAGTGCACAGGAACCATAACTCTATCTTGACTAATTACAGGGTTATTGCCCTTTGTTACTTTTCCCTGTCTGGAGCATTTTTCGAAAACTACAAGTTGGAATTCAATACAACTTCATACAATGGTCAAGCACAATGAGAGGAACTGCTAAGAACAATATCTCTTTTTAGTTTGTTTGCAAGGTATTATGTTACTACGAACTTCTTCAGTTTATAAAGCAATCCTTTTGGGGGTATTAATCACATTTAGTGATAGCTCTAGTTATATCTGAGAGCGAGCAGCTTTAAATTATTTAGGACAGCATTACAAAAGAAATGTATATACGATCCCTGATTGGATTTACAAGTTTCAAAGTGGTCACAGTGGGTGTGATTGTTGCAATTTGTGTTATTGGTCATAATTATGTAGTACACATTTTGTTTATTAATGCAAAGAACAACTTTGGTATAGTTTTAATATTGCAATAGGTCACATATATTATAGCGCCTCAAACTTCGGGTAACCGCAAATTTGATGTAAAATCTGCAATTCCTGAATTCGACATGTATATTTATTGCACGGATCGTTCTGGTAAACAGGTTAAAACATCGAGTATTTCATTCGATTGTATAGACCGATTTACCACAGTAAGTTATTCTGAAAGTTAATGCCCGTATGAATACGTTGAAAATTGTAAAATGGCACAGTTAAGTTGGTACACGGTCTGCTAGATTGTTGTGAAATCGATGTGCAAGTACTTTGTATTTTTCAAGATGCGCTTGTCAATCTTGTAAGAACATACTCAATATCGAATAAAGCACCCAGTAAGACCGGCTTGTGTAATGTTTAATCGTGCTAAATTTTTTAGCAGTTGATAGGTCTTTATGTAAGTTTGAAGTTGGACTACTGTCTGATGGTCAGTAATTGTACGTGTTTGGTGTAATACATAGTATGTTAGTGACGTGTTGTTAATGTTGTTAGTGTATAAGGTTTCTATGCACCTATGTGTAATCATAGCACACTTTTTATAGAATTGTCCATTTTATCCTGACACACACGTGTTTACACAACTTTTTATAAATCTGTAAAATCAGTAATCATTCTCAACATGTTCGTCTACAGTTTAGTGTGTTCCTCATATTTTAATATAATTTCTATGTTGTTAAAAAATAAAAGGATTACTTTTATCTGCCGTTTCGTTATTTCTTCAGTACACACGCACACGACCCATAGCACACCGCACTTCACACATCACATAAATCCAATAAACACGCATCGCTTGTCCCTTAGAGATATCACATCAATCCAATAAATACGCATTGCTTGTCTCTCAGAGATATCACATCAATCCAATAAACACGTATCGCTTGTCCCTCAGAGATATCATGTAAATCCAATAAACACGCATTGCTTGTCTCTCAGAGATTTCACGTCAATCCAGTAAACACTCCTCGCTTGTCCCTCAGAAATATCACGTCAATCCAATAAATACGCATCACTTGTCTCTCAGAGATATCACATAAATCCAATAAACACGCATCGCTTGTCTCTCAGAGATATCACATAACCAATAAATACTGATCGCTTGTCTCTCGGGGATATCACATAAATCCAATAAACACGCATCACTTGTCCCTCAGAGATATCACATAAATCCAATAAACACGCATTGCTTGTCTCACAGAGATATCACATAAATCCAATAAACAGGCATCGCTTGTCCCTCAGAGATATCACGTCAATACAATAAACACGCATCGCTTGTCCCTCAGAGATATCGAGTCAATTCAATAAACACGCATCGCTTGTCCCTCAGAGATATCAAGTAAATCCAATATTTGTATAATATTATGTACATGACGAAATCAGCTATACCTTCCGTTGGCCATGCTTTTGACGAACCACCTCGGGACATACCTATTATTCTTGTCAATTCAAATAATTTGAAAAGAAGTGTCTAGCGCACTGGAAATGGTTCCCTAGACAGCGGCCTTAGCGAACCGGAATTAATATGCGGACGAAAATAATTCCGGTTCGCTAGTGTATATACGGATATAGGCTAGAGAACCGATTCTGGTTCGCTAAGGTCGTTGTCTAGGGAACCGGTACTGGTTCGCTAGACACTGCCAATTTAAAAAGCTAAGGATTTGTTTCAGAGTAAATTCTTAAAACACAGACTTTTCGCTATTCCTTCGTTTTATACAACAAGTTCATTACAAAATTCAAGCATAATTTAAACGAAACATGATTTTATAATGGAAAAAGAGTAATTTTACTCACTGCTCAAAATGTATGACTTATTAAAATGGTTGCGTTTTTAAAGTTGTTAAGTACATATAAAGCAATATTGCAGTCCTTAACAAATACTGAATATGTTGTGCAATGACCTAATCGCTCAGCCTAGAACAGGGTCCGTATATTGTAATATACGGACCTTGCCTAGAAGTACGATTTTGTAAAGCCATGTCCTATCTTTATTTCATTCATACGGCAGAAAAAGTGCCAACCGCTATATCAGCTGACAATCGATAAGTATTGGGGATTAGAAGTTAACGGAAACAACTACGGTTCGGTAATATCCGTAAATAACGGACAGGGTCATAAATCATTGATTATCGATTGTACTTGAATATTGCCTAAGGGAGATATTGAACTTGACATGTTACTTTTGTGCGTAAAGGGGATAATCTTCTGCTTAAATTTTACCATTTCTACCAGAAGATAAAGAACATTCAACAGTATCATTCACATTACTCGCAATTAATGATAATAATAATGATAATAATAATAATAATGATAATAATGATAATAATGATTTAACTAGAGAGCACTTCTTCATTACAGTCAAATGTTCAGTCATTAAGGAGTTTAATGTAAAATAACGGATGTAGAAAATAGAATTCATTGGAAGTAATTGTTGACAATAGTCACAGATTAATCCAAAAGCTACAACATTCGTGAATTTTGACATGATAATGGGAATGAATCTAGTGTGCACTCGATTTTTCTTATTCGGCTGATCCCTTTACACGTGCGTAATGTTTGCTCGTGAGAATTGTTGAAAATTGTAGACCTGCAATTTTCAAGTACAGACGCACACGGCAAATATGTTGCAAAAGCATGCGCAAGTACTGGTTCCATAAGGACACAGACTGTGAGACACCTCTTTGGAGGCATTCGTCACTTATGAGGGACAGCTCTTGTTTTGAAATATCATTGAAAAAATACTGCGCTATATTTCAAACATGTACTTACGATTAATAAAATGCAAATTGGAAATGTTTTTGGTACAAATAAAGGTCATTTCCGCTGGTAAGACATCTTTCTTGGTAAAATAAGAGTTACATTTAATTGTGCTACTGAGTCTTTAACATCATTTGAGAGATATCTTTCTATTTTTGAAAGATATCTCTCACAGTTACAGACATATCTCTCTAAAGTTAAGACATATCTCTGTATTTTAAACAGATGACTCGTTTCATAGATATCTTTTTATGTTGGAGAGATATCTCTTTACGGTTAAGAGATATATCTACTACACTGAGAGATATCTCTTTAGTATTGTGAAATATCTTTCAAAAATTAGATATCTTTATGATAGACATCTCCTTATTTACAGAGATATTTTTTAATTTAATAAATATATCCCCTTTGTTATAATAAGAAAATAATCTCTTTTTTATAAAATAGTAAATTGGCTTGCCATAATGACTTTAGTTAAATTAACAGCTCAAAACCAGCAAAACATACCTAATTCAATATTACTTTAAAACCATCTTAACATAGATGAAAATATAGATATTGCAAGAGTTATGATGCATTTTGATTAATTATGGATAGATGGCAGACATGAATATGTGCAGATTGGTTTAAATAATAATGACACATTCTATTTTGGGAAGGTTACGTAGGCGAAAGTACACTCTTAGCAAACCCCAAGAAAACGATGCATTTTATTTCATACATATCCTGATTAATATTGATAACAACATTCGTCATGTCTCTTTTTTTGCAAATGCATGTGATTGTATCAGTTAGATATCCTTGTACGCAAATTTATATATTATGTGCTCTTACAAGAAAAAGAAGATTAATTGCCAATAGTCACAGATTAATCCAAAAGCTACAACATTCGTGAATTTTGACATGATAATGGGAATGAATCTAGTGTGCACTTGATTTTTCTTATTCGGCTGATCCCTTTACACGTGCGTAATGTTTGCTCGTGAGAATTGTTGAAAATTGTAGACCTACAATTTTCAAGTACAGACGCACACGGCAAATATGTTGCAAAAGCATGGTGTGCTTTTAAAACGTAAATGGGCGACCGCGTTAAATAGTACGTCGACTTGTTTATTTCCCAATTAGTTATTCCTGATCTGATAAAAACTAACGTTTGATTTCTGTAGGCTTTTTTAAGTTGAGAAATAGCACCGTTTCCTTTTCATAATATCAATAGATTTTACATACTCTAGTAAACGCTTGGTGTTGAATGTCGTAAAAAGAATGTGGTTTTTCAGTTTCAAACCATATGGTCAAATATATTTTTCCTTCAAAATTACCGCTGGATTGTAACACTGTCCACATTGCTTGAAATTATAATTAACATTAAGAAGAAATAAGGATTTAATGTGGTAAAAAACTTTTCCATTTTTGCAGTAGAATAATACCTGTTAAATTTTACAGATGGTGTCATTTAATACTCTGCACACCGATCAAACCTTGCGTGTTTTTTTCTCTTTTTGTTAATGTAATAATTAGTTTATTTCTTCAGGGTGAAATAAAAGACAAAAGATTCGAGGGATCAGACAACCTGGTTTTATCTGTGTATTTTGAATCTGGAAGAAACCTATAAAATGACACTAATTTCAGCGGAGCGAATGCTTGCCTTTCACTCGAGACAAAGAAAAATGTGAAACAAAATAAAATACCCCGTGCAAGTGCTTCGAAATAAAAATGCATGCAAAGTGAATCTTTTATGTGTTGCAAATTAACATCAAAAGCTAAATAATATTATTGATAATTATACTGAAAATTTCAGGGATCTTCCCTATAAAGACGATATCATGTATATCCGGTTTCAATGAAAGGTTTTGCCTTTTTATTAACAAAAACTGAAGATTCTCACCCAGTTTGTATTTTAATGTAAAATAAAACCCAATATACAACGTTTTAAAGATCATGATAAATGTAACGTAATGTCCGGCCATAAAACTTATCGATGGCCTGAAGCAGTTAGATAAATCATTCGGAAGTGTTCGGCCAGCATTACGGAAGCAACCGAGCTCCGATCGTAAAAATAAGATTATATACCTGTTAAGCAAAACCTTAAAAAAAGACCATTCTCTTCTTTCTTTATTTTTATATAAAATATATCACTTAAATGTAGAATGATTGTTTTATTCAATCCCGTTTGTGATTCTAAAATAAGTGTTATAGTTTTTTAACAAATTGAAGATAAACTGCAAAATTTTCACTTAAAATTGTCACATTTTGGGCGGTTTACTATATATTATATAGTAAAACGACGGGTAGAGTTTTTAAGTTAAAAAAAGACCAAACAAATAAAGTCTCAGAAAAATAAAACAATATTCATTAAAAAGGGGAAATGTTATATTTTATCATCCCGTTTGTGATTTTAAAATAACTTTATTAGTTAAAATGTTATCGCAAGTTAATGACAGCGCTCCTATATAAACCTATAGTAAATTTGTGGCGTGTATTGGCCCTGGCTGTGACACTTTTTCTGCCACATGGCATGAATAGAAAATCACACTAAAAACAGTCACATCAAAAGAAAACAAAAGCATAATACATTAAACAAAGAAACGTTATAATGTGTATATGAATTATACGATGATATGTACTACCTATTAAAATGAAAGGGGATTACATAATACGAAAACATACAGACGACGTATGAAAAAAATATAAGAAATAATAACCAAGATACAAGTCATTCACATTTCTCTCCTTTTTTGTATGGAAATGAAATCCTATGGGGTTAACGGCTTCTCATAGACAACAAGTTCAACGTACTGCTCCTTTCTTGATCCCTTTGTAAGCCTGTTCACATCAAGTTCTCCCATAAGTTTATCTAGTACAGAGCTCTCAAAACCTTTTGTTGTAAAAACTCTCAAATTGATATTTTCCAGTTCCTTTGCTTGAATTAGTTTCAGGTGAAACGTCAGATGTTCACCTATAGAATGGTAATCAGTTCCGAAAATATCGAGATTACAAGAAACATCCAGATCAAGGTGCGCCTTGAAGATCGTGCTTGCAGAAAAGAGGCCTTTTACTTCATATGTAGTCTTTTGATGCATAGATGTTTCTTTAATGGAGACGTCGGAATAGAATGTTGTACCATTGCCTTGGAAGAGTGGAATATTTGCCAATGAAGGACGAAAAGGGAGCCAGTCTACGATGATACGACCTTCCGGAAAGAGATAGTTACAATATGGTGGAGACAGATATTTACTCGGTATATTGTCCACTTTCCCGCCTTTTCTTACAGAAGTGTCTTCCAAGCAAGTAAGCTTGTTTGCAATGTTGCTCTTTTGGTATTCAAAGAAATGTATCTCCTAGAAATATACAAATTACCGTATGATTCTGCAAAAGACATATTTGATAACTACATATGATTCTGAAATAAGATAATTAGCCGTAGCTTTACAAAGCTATTTAAAACACATATCACTTGAAAATACATGTACCGGCATTTCCCTTGAAAATACCGGCATATACATTGACCATACCGGCATATCCATTGAATATAACGGCATATATATTGAAAATACCGGTATATACATTGAATAAGTACTAAAATCAGGATAAAAACTACAAACGACCAGTAACGACTCTAATCAAAGCAATTGCCATCATTTACCTTATATTTCATCCGGTTATCTTGACAAATGTATGTATTTACAATGTCATCAACCGCATTAATCCTACATTTCATCCGGTTATTTTGTGTATATTTACCGGTTATATTGTGTATATTTATATTTTCATCATTTACCCTACATTTCATCTGGCTATCTTGTATATATTTACCAGATATCTTGTACATATGTACAAGTTGTGTGTTATCGGAAGCCTTACTACGAGTACATGAAAACCCAATATACTGCATTTTTGTGTCTTGTTTCAAAAGTTTTAATTTGTCTATTTGTTTCTTATTTTGCATGTACCCACCTTGGCTGCAACTGGTTGGTAGGACCGCAGGAAACTGTCTGACGGTGGTTCACTCTTTGTAAGCGCATGATATTTAGCCACGGTATGATCTTTATGAAGAGTTTCTACTTCATTAATTAGATGTTTGTACACATGCTTCCCCTGGTGTTCGGGACTTACACGTGCAGCCCTTGTTACAATAGTTTCCCCATCATCCACTCGGCAACATGCAACATAAGCAATCTTCAAATAATAAACATTATTTATGTATAACTTTTAGTTTAGAAAAATAGCAAATATAAAAAGTTCAAACTAAATGAAAACATAGTAAATCGTTGTTTTTATCACCAGGGGGTCGGACGTAAACGATGTATATCGGGGCTTTAAGCGAGAATTTGATGTAGTTCTGGTCAAAATGGCGGAAATTTAATGTTTATTTTGGGAGACGGATTAACGACCGATTTATCCCTTCAATAACTTTTTTATTTTTAGGTCCACGATCCAAAACGGATGTGACGATTTCATATATTATATGTGGCTATACAAATGGCATGATAACAGTTCGATCAAAGTAAAAATAAACATTTCCTTACCAATTTTCTTATCCGTCTCCCCCCAAAAAACTTTAAATTTCCGCCATTTTGACCAGGACTACATCAAATTCTCGCTTAAAGCCCCGAGATACATCGTTTACGTCCGACCCCCTGATCACGGTATCAACTATTTTGTTGATTTGTCACACCAGATCCTTTGTCACGCAAAGGTTTAATGTGGAAGTTTGGTGAAGTGTAATACAAATTTGGAAACATAGATTACACTTACAAAACAAATGCACAGTTGCTCATGTAAATCGCATTTTCAAAGCAAACTATTTGGGTTACACATATACTTACAATATTACCCTTCTCTGTACATACGTACGGTGTTACGTGTTTGCAGTTTTGAAAAAAGTCAAAATATTCCGGTAGATAGTCCAGTCCTTCATATATATTGCTGTTGATGTGTAACACTGATGTTTTGTCCCTAAGGACTGCTTCACGAACACAATACTCCATGATTAAATAAATAAAATACTTTCAAATATTACTTAAGTAAAGTAGGTACAATTGTCAAAATGTTCACGTTCTAAATTTCATGTTATCAAATTACATCCGTGACACCTAAATGAACCGCATTCATTTAACACATTTTCAATACACATATGTTAAACTCTTTATCTTCAGTGTGTTAAATCTTTATACCAATTAAATCGTATCAGGCTACTTTGTACTGATGTCTATATGTTAAACATTATTCCTGTCGCGTTACCAGCTCCGCTCTCACCAAAACACTCCAAAGTAAATGGGCGTGTCATACAGATATTCTTTTTCACCTTTATGCATTACTACATAGACAAGTAGTTTTTTAAACCCTTTCTATCACAGTTGTATGTGGCCTTTTCATTTTCATTGTAAAAAAATAAATAGATAATGTCACTTAATTAGACTGGCACCGACGTTACAGTCTTCACTTCATATCTTCTCTTGATATTTTGCAACATCTCCTTTACAATATCTCCTTCCTCTCACCAAAGATATACTTAAGGTCTTTGTTTAGACTCTGTTGAGATGAGCGTTGGCAGCTTCTACATAGTTTTCTTTAGAAAAAAGTAATCTTACCAAACCAGATAACCTTGAGGGATATATACACACAAGCAAACAGGCGACCAGAAATTTCGCACACAGGAACAGTGACACACACAAAAGAATTCGAAACACACACACGAACCGGGATGTTTTAGAGGCTGATAGGACTTTAAGTAACTTTGAACCTAGACTACTGTCCGATGGTCAGTAATTGTACGTGTTTGGTGTAAAACATATCATGTTAGTGACGTGTTGTTAATGTTGTTAGTGAATAAGGTTTCTATGCACCTATGTGTAATCAAAGCACACTTTTTATAGAATTGCCCATTTTATCCAGACACACACGTGTTTACAAAACTTTTGATAAATCTGTAAAATCAGTAATTTTCAACATGTTCGTCTACAGTTTAGTGTGTTCCTCATATTTTAATATAATTTCTATGTTGTTAAAAAATAAAAGGATTACTTTTATCTGCCGTTTTGTTATTTCTTCAGTACACAAGCACACAACCCATAGCACACCGCACTTAACACATCACATAAATCCAATAAACGCGCATCGCCTGTCTCAGAGATATCACATCAATCCAATTAATACACATCTCTTGTCTCTCAGAGATATCACATCAATCCAATAAACACGCATCGCTTGTCCCTCCGAGATTCACATCAATCCAATAAACACGCATCGCCTGTTCGTCATAGATATAACATCAATCCAATAAACACGTATTGCTTGTCTCTCAGAGATATCACGTCGATCCAATAAACACTCATCGCTTGTCTCTTAGATCCAATAAACGCGCATCGCTTGTCCCTCAGAGATATCACATCAATCAAATATTTGTATAATAGTATGTACTACTGGTATGTACATGACGAAATCAGCTAGACCTTCCGTCGGCCATGCTTTTGACGAACCACCCAAGGCCATAACTTGTTCTTGTCAAGTCAAATAATTTGAAAAGCTAACGATTTGTTTCAGAGTAAATTCTAAAAAAATCAGTATAGCAACACAGTGAAGCAATGTTTTTTACGAATGTGAATATCGGATAGAAAAACAATAATGGAAGGGTCCAAAAAAGAACATTTCTTTGAAATTAGCATGGGAATGGGTCAGTTTCCCGCAGTTACCCTTGTAACAAGAGTTCTCCATGGAATGGAGTTCTTACGAATAAATTGTAAGAAGACCGCAAAGTCACTCTTTGAAGTTTTGTAGAAATTGGACTTTTGGTAAGAACGGCGTTGAATGAATGTTAAATGAGCGACGGACTGTATTCGCCATTTTTTAGGTTAGCTAAAATAGGAAATATATAAAGCAATATTGCAGTCCTTAACAAATACTGAACATGTTGCGCAATGACCTAATCGCTCAGCGTAGAACAGGGTCCGTATATAAACGGACCCTGCCTAGAAGTACGATTTTGTAAAGCCAGGTCATAACTGTATTTCATTTCATGAATAGAAAATCACACTCAAAACAGTCACATCAAAAGAAACAAAATCGTAATACATTAAACAAAGAGACGTTATAATGTGTATATGAATTATACGATGATATGTACTACCTATTAAAAGGAAAGGGGATTACATAATACGAAAACATACAGACGACGTATGAAAAAATATAAAAATAAATAATAACCAAGATGTTAGTCATTTACATTTTCTCCTTTTTCCTATTGGGCGAATGGCTTCTCATAGACAACAAGTTCAACGTACTGCTCCTTTCTTGATCCCTTTGTAAGCCTATTCATACCAAGTTCTCCCATAAGTTTATCTAGTACAGAACTCTCAAAACCTTTTGTTGTAAAAACACTCAAATTGATATTTTTCAGTTCCTTTACTTGAATTAGTTTCAGGTGAAACGTCAGATGTTCAAATACAGAATGGAAATCAGTTCCGAAAATATCGAGATTACAAGAAACATCCAGATCATGGTGCGCCTTGAAGATCGTGCTTGCAGACAAGAGGCCTTTTACATCATATGTAGTCTTTTGATGCATAGATGTTGCTTTAAGGGAGACGTCGGAATAGAATGTTGTGCCATTGCCTTGAAAGAGTGGAATATTTGCCAACGAAGGACGAAAAGGTAGCCAGTCTACGATGATACGACCTTCCGGAAAGAGATAGTTACAATATGGTGGAGACAGATATTTACTCGGTATATTGTCCACTTTCCCGCCTTTTCTTACAGAAGTGTCTTCCAAGGAAGAAAGCTTGTTTGCAATGTTGCTCTTTTGGTATTCAAAGAAATGTATCTCCTAGAAATATACAAATTACCGTTTGATTCTGCAAAAGAAATATTTGATAACTACATATGATTCTGAAATAAGATAATTAGCCGTAGCTTTTCTAAGCTATTTAAGACACATACGACTTAAAAATACCGACATATCCCTTGAAAATACCGGCATATCCCTTGAAAATACCGGCATATATGCATTGAAAATACCGGCATATGCATTGAAAATACCGGCATATCCCTTGAAAATACCGGCATATGCAATGAAAATACCGGCATATGCATTGAAAATACCGGCATATCCCTTGAAAATACCGGCATATGCATTGAAAATACTGGCATAATATATACATTGAAAATACCGGCATATACATTGAAAATACTGGCATATACATTGAAAATACCGGCATATCCCTTGAAAATACCGGCATATGCAGTGAAAATAACGGCATATATATAGGAAATACCGGCATATACATTGAAAATACCTGCATATTCAAGAAAAAAGTATTAAAATCAGGATAAGAACTACAAACGATTTATAACGACTCTAATCATAGCAAATGCCATCATTCACCCTATATTTCATCCGGTTATCTTGTATGTAGTTACAATGTCATCTGCTGCATTCACCCTATATTTCAGCCGGTTATCTTGTATATATTTACGATATTATCATTTGCCCTGTATCCGGTTATCTTATACATATTTATATTTTCATCATGTATTCTATATTTCATCCGGTTATCATGTACATATGTACAAGTTGTTTGTTATCGAAAGCCTTATCACGAGTACATGAAAACCAAACATACTGCATTTTTGCATCTCATTTCAAAAGTTCTAATTTGTCTATTTGTATCTTATATTGCATGTACCCACCTTGGCCGCAACTGGTTGGTAGGACCGCAGGAAACTTTCTGACGGTGGTTTAACCTTTGTAAGCGCATGATATTTAGCCATGGTACGATCTTTATGAAGAATTTCTACTTCATTAATAAGATGTTTGTACACGTGTTTCCCCTGATGTTCAGGACTTACACGTGCTGCCCTCGTTACTAGTGTCTCCCCGTCGTCAACTCGGGAACATGCAACATAAGCAATCTTAAAAGTAAAGTCATTGTTAATGTATTACTTCAAGAAGGATATTTGGCATAATAGCGAACATAAAAAACTCAACGTAAGTAATAAATACAGTACGAGTTATATTGTAAAAGTGTTTTCGTACAACCGTAAGAAGTACACTTTATACACAAACGCAACCAAATTGTCTGAGGCGAACGTTGCGCTTGTGTATAAAGTATATTTCTTATGGCTTAAGATGACACTTTTACAAGAAAACGAATACATGTGTCTTACTTATGTATTTTTCGCACGGGGAATCCGTCCCTGTTTCACAGAAGCGGGTTTAGATTTCTTGCATCATCGAAAAAAGGTGTGTTTGAAGAGAAAATCTGATTGTCCTACGCTGTGTCAAATAATTATATTTCTATACAAACTTTATCTTTTACAAATGTATTATCAAGAAAGTAAAATCATACGGATTTGGACGATAACATAAAATCAACTATCAGAACTTGCCTAGATTGTCAACATAAATGTTTATGTTAACCAATGAAATGAACGGAACTGGTAGTTTCTTACAACAACATCAGAAAGGATTTTTGGGAATGTTGTCGACAGACAGCCGACCCAGAGTGAACAAACGAGACAATTAGCATAAACGGAATTTCGGAGATACGAGGATCCTAAAAACACAAACAACTCCGCTGAAACAAGCACTTCGAAGCCGAACAAATAGTTCGAAGCACAGTAATTTCTTTGCAGAACAGATCATGTGATGTATATCCTGTGATGAAACTATTTTTGTGACGGTAATCATGCGTTTTCTGCGTTTTTGACGCAATTGAAATGTGTATGCCCAAACTAGTACTACTACAAAAATAACTATTTAAAAACCTATCAAAACGGCGTCGAAATGCAAGACAAATTGTTTAAAATACGCTTCCGGTTTATGATATGTCTAATTTTGACCCTATTTTGCGTCGTTGTCGTCTCATTTCGGAGAATTTTTTAATTAATAGATCTTCTATTTGACATATGATACACCATAAGTGTGTAAATGCAACATTTTATGGAGTTTAGGCTTCCATAATTAGTTGCAGTTTATGTATATAGTTGCCAAACCTCAGAGAAAGCGCACATCCAAAAACTATCTCGCTGGTTTCAACGTCGAATTAATAAGACTACATATAGTCATGCCTTAGATCTCTTTACACCTTGAAGAGTGTGACCCAAGGAATTTGTAAATGACTCCAAAATTCTGATAAAGGGGGTCACGAATGACCTCCTTAAATTTATAGCTTGCAAAACACTCGGTTATGTACATGTATACGCATTTGAGAACTGTATATAACCTGTACTGCGCGAGCGCATTTGCTATAATATTATGTAGAAGTGGGCTTTGTATTTGTCTGTTTTGATGTTCTTCATGCTTTGTTTGTGCTTTTTCCGACAACTTGAATGGAACCAAAAGTATTTTCGAGTAGAAAAATGTTTCCAATCGTAATTTGAATTTAAAATAGCTGTCGCTGTGGTCCAACTTTATTCTCGACTTAGCATCGACACTCGCAGCAGACGTGAAAAATATGGCCAGTCATAAAGGATGACAAATTTTTAAATGATAACTGTCACATTTTAGTGAATAAACAAGAAACGATAAAAACGAAATAAGTGAAACAAAGGGACTCTAAGTTGACTTGAATACATGTATGTTCTTCTATTTGACATGTGCTACACCAAAAGCGCGTAAATGCAACACTGAATGGAGTTTAGGCTTACATAATTAGTTGCAGTTAATGTATTTAATAGTATCAGTCCTATATTTGTCAAACTAGCGTAAACAAATTTATTGAAAGCAATTTCAGACATAAGCTACTGTAGCGGACCGCATTTTGCATTAAATCATTGATATAATTTATGTCATGATTAAATGTAGATACATTCTCCAAATTTAAATTGTTAGACTCGCTGCGTTTAGACTTCCATAGCAAATTTTAATTTTGCTTTTAGAAGTGTTTTTGGAAAAAACAAAACGAGAGACCTGCGCATGTGTTGGGCGCAAGGTAAGATTTTCATCTAAGTCGTAAAAGATAAATAGTTATTCTAAAGACCTAAACAACCCTTTATGCGTACACCAACCCAAGCTATAACAATTATTGGTTGCTAGTCAGTACCAGATGAAACAGAGTCCAACAAAAATATAGCATTCTTGCATGTTCCAAGTGGGGGTTAAGTGGCTATGGCAACAATAGGTAACAGTAAATTCTCTTTGATGTCATTCATTCCGTATGTCTTATGTGGCTTTCTGGGGGCTTATGTGGCTAAAAAGCACTATAGAGAGAACAAAAACAGCCATACAACTTTCAAATTTAGTACGTCCTTACAGTTTCATTAACCGAACTAAAGTCACTTTCCGTATTCACTAGCTACTTCCGGCTTGCAAAAAAAGTCAGCACAGGTCAAATTTTCATTACCGAACTGAAAACATTTTAGGTATGCATTAACCATTTCCGGTTTGCAATAGACATCGGTACAGGTACATTTCTGTATGAAGACTTTCAAGATTTTACTTATTATGATTTAACTCATTTAGTGTTTGTGTACTATCTGTGCCCGTGGGTTACACGCGGCTGATTTAACTAGTTATACAATGTACAATTCTGACTGATATTAATTTGTTCAAACTAAACATTAGCTGTTTAGTACTACCTTTTTAGCGCTGAGTCATTGCAAATTCATTACAAATTTGCAATCTGAAACACAGGTTTGTGAAAACTGCTAATCATTTTTCTTGCCTAAATTTAATTACACATGCCATGAAAAGTTGGGTGAAGTGTAATTGGAAGCATAGATTACATTTACAATGACGTACCGTCAAAAGCTACGACCCACGCTAATTTGTGTAAGTCATCAGTTTATTTTTATGAAAAAGGGCGTAATGAATAAACGGATTTTCATGCAATACAATATTTAAATATATTATTTTGAATTTGCTATAAAATGATATTATACTGAGCCATTTCGAAACAAAAATAAACGTTAAAACATCATGGGGTATGCAACCTGTAACAAAAACGCTTGACGCTTTTATTGCCTACAGTATACAATAAATAGTTTGTGTCCAAACAACATGAAAACTCATCACTAATGTCCTTTGGTATGCATATCTTATTCCTTTCAATTTGACAGTTAAGGGTGACAAAATAAAAAGGAAAGAAGGGCTTTCCGGAACGGGTAAACTGTGTAACTCTCGTTAAATTTGTACTTTTCTTTATGAGCGTCAATTTGGTAGGTAGTAGGTAGTTGGTAGTTGGATATTCGAATAACCAACTACCTACTAGTTGGTAGTTGGTTATTAGTAATTCCAAACTATATAACATCTGGTAGTTGGTAACTCAATACACTATCACCAGAATGAAATGTTCAAACACACAATACCCCTTCCTTAACACAGAATAAAGCAGGGGACCTAGTTGGTTATTCGTGTGAATCTCCAACTACCAACCAGAAAGTAGTTGGTAATTCGAACTTTGCATGTATTCCTCTCAAAAAAGAAGGTATTTTTCCGGAAGAAATGTAACTGATATATAACAAGATAGATGTGTTCTACAACATGGTAACACGCCCTTCTCCCTACGTCCACGAGGGGACTCAGTTGGTTATTCGCGTGAATCCCCAACTACCAACCAGAAGGTAGTTGGTAATTCGAACTTTGCATGTTTTCCCGTCAAAATAGAAAGTATTTTTCCGGAATAAATGTAACGGATATATAACAATATACATGTGTTCTACAACATGGCAACACCCCCTTTTCCCTGTGTGACCTAGGGGACTCAGTTGGTTATTCACGTGAATCCCCAACTACCAACCAGAAGGTAGTTGGTAATTCGAGCTCTGCATGTATTCCCGTCAAAAAAGAAAATATTTTTTCGGAATAAATGTAACGGATATATAACAAGATAGATATGTTCTACAACATGGTAACACCCCTTTCTCCCTACGTCCACCAGGGGACTCAGTTGGTTATTCGCGTGAATCCCCAACTACCAACCAGAAGGTAGTTGGTAATTCGAATTTCGCATGTTTTCCCGTCAAAATAGAAAGTATTTTTCCGGAATAAATGTTACGGATTAACAAGATAGATGTGTTCTACAACATGGCAACACCCCCTTCTCCCTACGTCCACGAGGAGACTCAGTTGGTTATGCGCGTGAATCCCCAACTACCAACCAGAAGGTAATTGGTAATTCGAACTTTGCATGTATTCCTCTCAAAATAGAAAGTATTTTTCTGGAAGAAATCTAACTGATATATAACAAGATAGATGTGTTCTACAACATGGCAACACCCCCTTCTCCCTGTGTGCACTAGGGGACTCAGTTGGTTATTCGCGTGAATCCCCAACTACCAACCAGAAGGTAGTTGGTAATTCGAACTTTGCATGTTTTCCTCTCAAAATAGAAAGTATTTTTCCGGAATAAATGTAACGGAAATATAACAAGATAGATGTGTTCTACAACATGATAACACTCCCTTCTCCCTACGTCCACCAGGGGACTCAGTTGGTTATTCGCGTGAATCCCCAACTACCAACCAGAAGGTAGTTGGTAATTCGAACTTTGCATGTATTCCTCTCAAAAAAGAAAGTATTTTTCCGGAAGAAATGTAACTGATATATAACAAGATAGCTGTGTTCTACAACATGGCAACACCCCCTTCTCCCTGTGTGCACTTGAGGACTCAGTTGGTTATTCGCGTGAATCCCCAACTGCCAACCAGAAGGTAGTTGGTAATTCGAACTTTGCATATATCCTTCTCAAAACAGAAATTATTTATCCGGAATAAATGTAACGGATATATAACAAGATAGATGTGCTCTACAACATGGTAACACTCCCTTCTCCCTACGCCCACCAAGGTACTCAGTTGGTTATTCGCGTGAATCCCCAACTACCAACCAGAAGGTAGTTGGTAATTCGAACTTTGCATATATTCTTCTCAAAAAAGAAAGTATTTTTCCGGAAGAAATGTAACGGATATATAACAAGATAGATGTGTTCTACAACATGGTAACACTCCCTTTTCCCTACCTCCAACAGGGTAATCAGTTGGTTATTCGCGTGAATCCCCAACTACCAACCAGAAGGTAGTTGGTAATTCGAACTTTGCATGTTTTCCAGTCAAAATAGAAAGCATTTGTCCGGAAGAAATGTAACTGATATATTACAAGATAAATGTGTTCTACAACATGGTAACACGCCCTTCTCCCTACAAATACCAGGGGACTCAGTTGGTTATTCGCGTGAATCCCAAACTACCAACCAGAAGGTAGTTGGTAATTCGAAATTTGCATGTTTTCCCGTCAAAATAGGAAGTATTTATCCGAAAAAAAATAACGAATATAAAACAAGATAGATGTGTTCTACAACATGGTAACATTCCCTTTTTTCTACGTCCACCAGACGCCTCAGTTGGGTATTCGTGTGAATCCCCAACTACCAACCAGAAGGTAGTTGGTAATTCGAACTTTGCATGTATTCCTCTTAAAAAAGAAAGTATTTTTCCGGAAGACATGTATCTGATATATAACAAGATAGATGTGTTCTACAACATGGTAACACGCCCTTCTCCCTACATCCACCATGGGACTCAGTTGGTTATTCGCGTGAATCCCCAACTACCAACCAGAAGGTAGTTGGTAATTCGAACTTTGCATGCATTCCTCTCAAAAAAGTAAGTATTTTTCCGAAATAAATGTAACTGATATATAACAAGATAGATGTATTCAACAACATGGAAACATCCTATTCTCTCTACATCCATCGGGGGACTCAGTTGGTTATTCGCGTGAATCCCCAACTACCAACCAGAAGGTAGTTGGTAATTCTTTCTCTCAAAATAGTAAGTATTTTTCCGGAAGAAATGTAACTGATATATAACAAGATAGATGTGTTCTACAACATGGCAACACCCCCTTCTCCCTGTGTGCACTAGGGGACTCAGTTGGTTATTCGCGTGAATCCCCAACTACCAACCAGAAGGTAGTTGGTAATTCGAAATTTGCATGTTTTCCTCTAAAAAAAGAAAGTATTTTTCCGGAATAAATGTAACGGAAATATAACAAGATAGATGTGTTCTACAACATGGTAACACCCCCTTCTCCCTACATCCATCAGGAGACTCAGTTGGTTATTTGCGTGAATCCCCAACTACCAACCAGAAGGTAGTTGGTAATTCGAACTTCGCATGTTTTCTCGTCAAAACAGAAAGTATTTATCCGGAAAAAAATTATCGAATATATAACAAGATAGATGTGTTCTACAACATGGTAACACCCCCTTCTCCCTACGTCCACCAGGGGACTCAGTTGGTTATTCGCGTGAATCCCCAACTACCAACCAGAAGGTAGTTGGTAATTCGAAATTTGCATGTTTTCCTCTAAAAAAAGAAAGTATTTTTCCGGAATAAATGTAACGGAAATATAACAAGATAGATGTGTTCTACAACATGGCAACACCCCCTTCTCCCTACGTCCACCAGGAGGCTCAGCTGGTTATTCGCGTGAATCCCCAACTACCAACCAGAAGGTAGTTGGTAATTCGAACTTTGCATGTTTTCCCGTCAAGACAGAAAGTATTTATCTGAAATAAGTGTTACTAATTTATAACAAGATAGATGTATTCTACAACATGGTAACACTCTCTTCTCCCTACATCCACCAGATGACTCAGTTGGTTATTCGCGTGAATCCCCAACTTATTACCAGAAGGTAGTTGGTAATTCGGATTTTGAATGTATTTCAAGGAAAACAGATAGCTTTTTTCAATAATAACTGTAACTGATCTATAACCAGATAATTACAACACATGATATTCGTATTTTTTCGTAAGGGGATTAAAGCAGACATGCTTTACGTGTGTAAAGTATTTACGAGTGCGTTTGATAATATGCAGTACAGCTACATGAGAGAAACAGGGTTGGCAAGCCAAGACTGGGTTTACTGTAAAATGGTTGTTGTTGTTGTTGTTGTTGTTGTTGTTATTGTTGTATTGAATTGGAACTAGCGGAACAAAATATTTTTGACTTTTGTTCTTTTCCACGATGTCGTCGTAAAATTCACGCTACATCAACTTAAAAATGGCCTGTGTTACTACTAAATTTCTCATAATCAACACATACTGTCAACACCGTGATAGATTGTTCTTGTATAAATATAAAAGTACATAATTACAAATATTACTTGGAATTAAATGTACATCCAGTTGTTAGTGATAGTAACGTAGTTGAAACATATAGAACATTTGATTTTAATAAGATATGAAATAATGGTAGTGAACATTGAAGCCCTTTCATTTCCTTTTCGTGTTGGTACCTTTATATTCATTCAAAGGAAAAGGTTAGTACATGGGAAGTACTAAATGTACACGGACTAGCACTGGACAATCCTAGATCTTAGTCGGACAGAATTCGCAGCACTTTGTGCTCAAATTCTAAAAAGCTCGGCGCTATATAGGTGAAATTTGTACTTGATAACGTACTGCATTATTGAATTATGATTATTGCTCGTGGTGCATGCTCTTTAAAGATGATGCAAATGACAGTAAAACATTTATCTGGTAATATATCCGCTATAGTAATTACTGAAAAAAACTTTCTGTTTTCAGTAAAAAAAAAACATTCAAAATCCGAATAACCAACTACCTTCTGGTTGGTAGTTGGGGATTCACGCGAATAACCAACTGAGTCCCATGGTGGATGTAGGGAGAAAGGGGTGTTGCCATGTTGTAGAACACATCTATCTTGTTATATATCAGTTAGATTTCTTCCGGAAAAATACTTTCTATTTTGACGGGAAAACATGCAAAGTTCGAATTACCAACTACCTTCTGGTTGGTAGTTGGGGATTCACGCGAATAACCAACTGAGTCCCCTAGTGCACATAGGGAGAAGGGGGTGTTGCCATGTTGTAGAACACATGTATATTGTTATTTATCCGTAAATTTATTCCGAAAAAAAAAACTTTCTATTTTGACGGGAAAACATGCAAAGTTCGAACTACCAACTACTTTGGGGATTCACGCGAATAACCAACTGAGTCCCCTGGTGGATGTAGGAAGAAAGGGGTGTTACCATATTGTAGAACACATCTATCTTGTTATATATCAGTTACATTTCTTCCGGAAAAATACTTTCTTTTTTTGACGGGAATACATGCAAAGTTCGAATTACCAACTACCTTCTGGTTGGTAGTTGGGGATTCACCCGAATAACCAACTGAGTCTCCTGGTGGACGTAGGGAGAAGGGGGTGTTGCCATGTTGTAGAACACATGTATATTGTTATATATCCGTTATATTTATTCCGAAAAAAATACTTTCTATTTTGACGGGAAAACATGCAAATTTCGAATTACCAACTACCTTCTGGTTGGTAGTTGGGGATTCACGCGAATAACCAACTGAGTCCCATGGTGGATGTAGGGCGAAGGGGGTGTTACCATGTTGTAGAACACATCTATCTTGTTATATATCAGATACATTTCTTCCGGAAAAATACTTTCTTTTTTAAGAGGAATACATGCAAAGTTCGAATTACCAACTACCTTCTGGTTGGTAGTTGGGGATTCACGCGAATAACCAACTGAGTCCCCTCGTGGACGTAGGGAGAAGGGCGTGTTACCATGTTGTAGAACACATCTATCTTGTTATATATCAGTTACATTTATTCCGGAAAAATACTTTCTTTTTTAAGAGGAACACATGCAAAGTTCGAATTACCAACTACCTTCTGGTTGGTAGTTGGGGATTCACGCGAATAACCAACTGAGTCCCCTGGTGGACGTAGGGAGAAGGGCGTGTTACCATGTTGTAGAACACATCTATCTTGTTATATATCAGTTACATTTCTTCCGGGAAAACACTTTCTATTTTGAGAGGAATACATGCAAAGTTCGAATTACCAACTACCTTCTGGTTGGTAGTTGGAGATTCACACTAATAACCAACTAGGTCCCCTGCTTTATTCTGTGTTAAGGAAGGAGTATGGTGTGTTTGAACGTTTCATTCTGGTGATAGTGTATTGAGTTACCAACTACCAGTTATTATATAGTTTGGAATTACGAATAACCAACTACCAACTAGTAGGTAGTTGGTTATTCGAATATCCAACTACCAACTACCTACTACCTACCAAATTGACGCTCATCTTTTATTTGCAGGGGAGTTTGTGTTCAAATTCAGTTGCAACACAAGCTACTGAATCTTATTCTGATATTTTTTCATTCCGAGGTTCACCTTACAAAAATATCGCTTAAACGTGTTCTAAAAATTGTCCAGTGTCTGAAAAATTCTACCGTTAATGTACCCCTGCTATGTATTGTATTCGATTTCTTCCAACAAGGTTATAGTTTTATTTGTAAAGTAATATGAATGTATTCGCATTCATTAAGCTTCAAAATAGTGGCTACTTCTTAAAATGCGCACGCAATCATGACCAGTGCTTACTCGTGAACGAGTTCTTAAAAATGTCCAGTTGAAAAGAAAATGACGTTTCATTGACAAAGAAATTGTATCGTCTAGATCATTTGTTTTGTTCAAGGGTAAAAATGATTTTTGTTTGTTTCAACCTATCATAAGTCACCGATTAACTTTAGAAGACGGAGAACAAGAAAATGACGATAATGCGTTGATTATGATGTGCTATCAACATTCATTTAATATGAGTGGGCACCAATAATTTGATGATTAGGTAGTGGCCCTCTAGAACGGAAGGTCCTGGACTCGAATCCCTGTCAGAGCACGAGGTATATTCTTGGTTAATAACATTGATGCAACACGTGGCTTAGTCCACCCAAAAGCGTTGAAAACCTCACCACCTCACTTTCGCGAGTTAGCTTATATCACATACGAACGTTCGAGAGCGATTCACTTACGTCTTAATCGAACTGAAAACTTAGGTTGACTCATGCCATAAATAATAATATATTTCCATTATCAAAGATACAACAGAAAAGACGGTAACATAACATATCTCCCCAAAACTTCATAATTTTGACGCCATTTCAATGTCGAAAAGTCGGAACTTTTGACGTTACGTCAGAACAAATGTACGATTATTGTTCATGTAAGAAGCATTTTAAAAGTAAACTAACTATGTTACAGGTGTACTTACAATCTTGTCCTTGTCTGTACATACATACGGATTTATATGTTTGCAGTTTTGAAAAAAGTCAAAATATTCCGGTAGATAGTCCAGTCCTTCATATATATTGTTGTTGATCTGTAACACTGATGTTTTGTCCCCAGAGACTGCTTCACGGACACAATACTCCATGTTTAAATAAATGAAAAACTTTCAAATATTACAAAAGTTAAGTACGAACAATTAAAATTCAAAATTTTCATGTATAAAAATAGGTAAAATGTGTTTCATGTTTATATTATGGTTGATTGTTGTGGAATACACGCATGAATGAATTCGTAACGAGTACCATTATGACAGGTTAATATATGCTACAATACTTTAGTAATAGTGTTCTGCTTTATATTACATTTTATGTAATCGAATTACATCCGTCACACATTAACGAACCACATACATCTTACACTTTTCAATACACACATGTTGAACTGTTTATCTTCAGTATGTGAAATCACGTAGTTCAAACATAAACATTTATACCAAATGTAATCGTTTCAGATTCTGTTGGACTCCTTGCCGCATCATACGGGAAACATTGCTGTCAGCAATAACTGCTGCCATGTTACCAGCCACGCTGGCACAAAAAACCCTCCAAAGTAAACGGGTGTGTCTTGCAGATATTCTTTTTCACCTTCGTAGATAAGTAGTTTGTTTTAACCCCTAGTTTGTTTTAAACCCTTTCTAACTCGGATTTTTTTAGCCTTTTCATCTTTATTGTTACCTGGATAAAATATGTATGGATATCACTATAGTCATCACTTTATGTCTTCTCTAGACATTTTACAACGCCTCCTTCACATCTCCTTCCTCTCACTAAAGACCCATTTAAGGTATTGTTTTGACCATGTTGAGATGAGCTTTGGCAGCTTTTAGGTATTTTTCAGCAAACATGTTACCAATTCTCAACAGACTTATACCAACCAGATAACTTTGAGGGATATGTACACACGGCCAAACAGGTGACTAGAAAATTCGCACAAAGGAATGGAAACACAGACATACTGGAAGGACACAATCAAACTGGAAACAAACTATCAAACCGGAAACACACGGTTGAATCAAAACAAACAGGAAACACATAAATTATATGAATCGGAAAGCTCATTGTATAAGCTTACCCATATAGAGAGACGTTTGGATAAGGCCGTAGTCGAAGTGCAAAGAGCTTTAACACTGTTTAAGCTTTTATTTGTAAATGACAACTCTGATGAAAATTGCAGAAAAAACATACAGAAAGACAAAAATAACATGTTGCGTCAAGGAATACAATGTCAATAACAACAAGGCAGTGATACGCCGAATCTAGATTATCACCCTTGAATTTTCACTATCAGTTCATATACATTATTCCATTGTTCGCTAAGTATTTCAAGTGTTCAGAAAAATATGTACTCGATACGCAATGACTGTAGTAACACTGTCGTGAACGCGCACCGGTACGGTGTTTCCGTAGACCGGTTCAGTCAACGAAAGATGGCAAAAGAAAACGAGCAAACAAGGTATGCGCCAGTTTCAGTCTCTGTAACTTCAGCCCAATCACGCTTAGAAGTGTATCTTTGACATTTAAAGGCGTGGGAAGGGTAATTATTCTTGTTGCATATTACCGGACCAAATGCTAACTTTACACTGCAAATTTCAGTCGAATGGGCCATTTGTAAACCGATGAAATTTGAATCGAGACTTGATACTGCATTGCATGAATACTCACACAAAAATGAAAGAATCAGCCAAACTTTAACAGAAACCAGTCCTAAATGTACTTTCCTTCATGAAACTGGCTAATAGCTTAATTTACTTGGCAGATTGCGACGGAAAAGCAGCTGTTATTTATCATTTAATTGTTTATGACAGGAGCGGTGAGCAGGGCCCTTCAATAGAAGGCTAGACGAAAGAATCAGGTGACAGTTGGTACGTAATTGAATTAGTTAATGTCCTTTTAATAGAAATATTAAAAAAAGAAATCGTAGCAAACGCTTCTTAGCACAGTAGAGTTTCTATTGAGAAAGGTTTTGCGATTCAGAAATTTAAACCAACTTTTAAAATCATGCCATTATTTGAAGCAATAGATCACGAGAAGCTCAGAAACTCAGCTACGGATCATATCACGTGACACAGTATACATATCACGTGACACAGTATATTGTTCATTTATTCTACTACTGCCCCAAATGTCAAGATTTATTTCGAATAAGCCTTTGAAAAATATGCCTCACTAAACGACATGGTCTCTCGTAACGCCTCTTTTGCTGGATTCATCTCACTGCAGGTACAATCTAACACACTCTCTGTCATTGGAAAAGTAAATACCGAGTCGCTCGCTACGTATGTATGCATTTTAGAGTTTTATCGTTGGAATCGGATAATACATATGACCAACGCCCCCAGAAGAGTTTAGCTACGTATTTTAGTTTTCGTGGGATAGTGAACGATACAGAGACACCTCTGGTTCTTTAACATGCCCGATGTACAGCACCGATACATCGAACATCGGTTTTAGGTCTCATCTGAAAGACCAATTATTATGTTAGTGGAAGAGCGGGAGATCGAACCTGTGATCCCTGGATTACAATTCCAGCGCCTTAACCACTAGACCACTGCTCCGCTCCTATGTGTGGTTATGATTCCATGCCAAAGAGAGTGTCGAATATTTAGAGAATTTGCAAAAGAAATCATTTGTTGAATATCTTTCACGCGCTGTTAAAATCAAAATTCCCAAATGTTTTATATTAGCATATAAACCACAGAAAAACTACCCTATTCATTATATTGTGAAAAATTATGATAGTTATACGTAGAAATGTATTAACTTGATTACAACACTAATATACATTAATGATTTATATTTATAAAATATTTGTTCGGCTTTAAAAGGTAAAATGTAGGCGCCACACAGTACAGAAGTACAGAATAATCGAATGATCTTTTTCTTATTCTGATTCTTTATATTCCTTTAAATATTACAACGATGTAATGCAAAAAGCCATGCACCTGCAACAGACCTTTAGAAATACGGTTATGCCGTGTAACCTTTTTTCATTTATAACAGTAGCAACATCAATTTCTGCACAACAGTTACAAGACCAACATTGTAAAGTTCATGCTGTGGCGAGGTTCGTAGACAGTTAATTTCCGGAATCAGTCATAGCAGGTGCTGTGATATAAATATCATACTTTAAGATTTGTTTTGATGATGTTAAGAGATAACTTTACATACAGCATCCTTTGGCATTAAATGTTTATATCTTTTTTTGTGCTTCAAGGAGACATTGCCACAATGTTTTATCAGTTCCAAGCTTTATATCAGTAGCATTTGTGTAGGGTTTTCTATGGAACACCTTCACTGTCTCGCATAAGCAAATTGTATTAACAATATGTATGCATATCTGATTGATCTCGGTTCATTCTGTACCTAAATGATTCTAGTGTGCATAAACATAATCGGTTCTTTTTGTTCTAATTGATTCCATAAACATTATCGGTTCATTCTGTAATTAAGTGATTCTAGTAACATAAACATTTTCGGTTCATTCTGTAATTAAGTGATTCTAGTAACATAAACATTTTCGGTTCATTTTGTAATTAAGTGATTCTAGTAACATAAACATAATCGGTTCATTGTGTAATTAAGTGATTCTAGTAACATAAACATAACCGGTTCATTCTGTAATTAAGTGATTTTAGTAACATAAACATAATCGGTTCATTCTGTAATTAAGTGATTCTAGTAACATAAACATAACCGGTTCATTGTGTACCGAAATGATTCTAGTACATATTAACATAACCGGTTCATTATGTACCACTTAATGATTCTAGTAACATAAACATAATCGGTTCATTCTGTACCTAATCGATTCTAGTACACATAAGCATATTAACCGGTTCATTCTGTATACCTTAATGATTCCATTACATATAGACATAAACCAAGGAACCATATCTTTGCCAGACAGTCGACAGTAGTCATCACAAACGGACTTTATAAAAGATTCGTCTACTAGGACATCCTTGGATATTAAAACGACCGTTGTTTACAATTCACCGGTTTCTGTTTTCGTCATGGTGACGTTCATAAAATAAGTAATTAAAAATAGATTTCTGTGGCTAATTTATTTGATGGAAAGAAATTAGGCGAGAAGAATGTTGTATAAAGACCCGAAAGTTGCAACCGACAATGTGTTTGCAGTTACGTTTGAGTCGTAGGTATTTCTTGTTTATACACCCAGTTGCGAATATTTTATAATTTGTAAATATTGTATATGTATGTTATACAATAATATATAATAATTTGTAAGTGGGTCCGGGGTATTTTTTGAAAACGTATTTTTTAATTCGAGCATGATTGAGCAGGGTCAAATTTCACATGACTGTGATCATGTGTACACTTTACCGTTACTTAGCATGTCAAGATATTTTCACCATTTATCAGGGGAGATACACGTGTATTTTCATCTCAGCAAGCGCCCCCAGATATAATTGTTTCCTCTCTTTGAGGCCAATGGACTCAGTATGAATGAGAATAGGGGGCCCTCTCATTCGGTTAAAAACAATTGATATATTCATGACTTTCTGAAAATTTTATAAAGTAACACAAAATGTAGTTTAAATAATTATGAAATAATTTTATTAATGTAGAATAAATTCTTTATGCCCCCCTAAGGGCGACAAGGTGGTATATTAAAATCGCACCGTCCGTCCATCCATCTGTGCGTCTGCCCTTACATATTTCGTGTCCGAGCTGTAACTATGTCATGCATCAAAAGCTTTTGAAATAAGTTGGCACAAATGTTCAGCACATCAAGACACAATGTGTCGCGCGCGTGTCAAGACAAGACCCATGTCCCTACCTGAAAGGTCAAGATCACACTTAGTGTATGAAGGTAACGGACTATTCTATATATGCACACATTCGTGTCCGGACTGTAACTTTGTCTTGCATTGAAAGTTTTTGCAATAACTTAGCACAAAAAGCCGATGTTTCGCGTGCAAGACCCACGTCCCTTCCTCAAATGTCAAGGTTACACTTAGAATTTGAAGCTAATGGAATCCTCTATATATGCACACATTCGTGTACGGACTATAACTTTGTCATGCATTGATTGCTGTAAAAATAACTTGCCACAAATGCTCAGCACATCAAGCCGACGTGTCGCGTGCAAGACCTACGTCCCTACCTCAAGGGTCAAGGTCACACTTAAAGTTTATAGGTAATGGGATACTGTATATATGCATACATATGTGTCCGGACTGTTACTTTGTCATGCATTGAAGGATTTTAAAATAACACAAATGTTCAGCACATCAAGACAATGTGTCTCGTGCAAGAACCACGTCCCTACCTCAAAGGCCTGCATGGTAACTCTGTCATGCATGGAAAGATTTTAAAATTACAGGACACAATTGTTGAGCCCGTGGAGAGGACACAGACTGTGAGACTGTGAGACATCTCTTTCGGGGTCATTTGTCACTTTTGAGGGACATCTCTTGTTTGTATTTTAATTGTTTTTTAACTTTTTATTTTAAGTACTAGTTGCTTTTGTAAATTTTAAAGTAAAGAGTGGACATATATAAGGTCATTATCTTTTTATAGCTAAAGGACCTTGATTACCGTATCTTGTATAGATTGTTTCTGTAAAATCATCATAATGATAGTACTAGTACTATTAACATTTTTACAATTATTCTATATTCGTATGTTTGATATTCTATATCAATTTTATAGATATATGAAAAACTAATATAGAATAGCATCAAACATACACATATTTCAAGTAGTCATAATGTGATATTGTAATCAATAGACACCGTGACTACTGAGTCGCAAAAAATCCCCGGGTATCTACTGCATCGTACATGCACCGTAGATAATCAAGGTCAATTGTCTCTTGATGTAATCAGTTTGAAACAGCTTTGCGCAAAAGTTTTAAAGGGTTTCTTGTTGTTTCTTACTGAACTTTGTTGTGATTTACATACGCACTATTTTTTAGTTCTGCGACGGACGTATCAGTCAATACTCGCCCTGAATCAGTGCAAAAACATATTACTGTACACATACTTCAGTGTACTTACAATATACTATTCTTCAAAGAGACACATATGTTTAGCTATATAATTATCGACTAAACTAAATGCGTTGCATAACCTTTTCTTCTAAATCTAACTCATTTCACAGAAATTGTATGTTGCCGTCTTATCAAAACTATCAGCAAACACACATAATAATACATTCTGTACAAAAACCTACAGTTTCTGTTTACTTTATACTGCTGTAGCTAAAATCTGAACATGACATCACTCACCATCTTAAAACAAGCATATATCATTATTTAAAATCCGCATTTAGGTACGGGTTCAATGTCTGAAACATTTTCGCATCGTGTCATTTTTTGAAGTAAATCAAAAGACTCGACATCAATTTAAATTATATCATTGAAATATTACTTTCTTGTGTCTTAGATATTAAGATTGATTAGTTATAGCTATTTTCAAACTCTTTTCAAATTGTCTTTTTATTTGTTACCTTTTTGCACCGGAGCTAATCATTGAAACCATTACCTTTTTGACGATATATATTTATCTAAAATTGTGGCATGTGTGACCTGACGAAAAATGACAATCTTGAATTCTATTCCAATATTGTATTGATCTAAATTTATATAAGTAAATTATTAAAAGTATTATTATTGATTATTCATTGATAATTTTTTCAGTTATTGAAGGTGTTCCCATAATCCAAGAAATCAAGGTCGCTATGGTTTTGCGTTTTACATGACGAAATCGGCCCACATTGTTAAAATGTTTTAGAAAAGTTTGCTCCTAGAAAATACAAAGAGGAGTCCTTGTTCTTTCAGATACTCTGATTCCAGAAAACTGTGTATCTTTCCATACGGTTAACTTCTATATCCACTGTTTGACTTAGTAGTATAATAGTCTTCAAAGAATGTGCGTCAGGAATGTGCCTTTCGACATCTTGCTTAACAACTGTGCATCGCGTTGATTTCAATTAATTTGATATAATCTTGCAGTTATTGTACATGGTACATGTCAGCCAAAACATTTAGCAGTTTTTGTCACTACCTACCCTTTGCTGCAAGCTGTCATTTCCAAAGTTTTTACCAAGATTTACTTCTTTGCATAGCTGAATATAATTACATTATAGTAGTAACAAAGGTATGTTATTATAAAAACGCAAGCATCCTGCAAATTGTATACTGTCTTCCTGTTGCCTGACTTGTGGGTCTGCTCATGTTCAGCCCCGCGTTGCACCCAAGCCGTTATAGTAATAATGTTTTTATTTTTACGAAGGTAACAAAATACTTACTGGCAATGTTACATGTACCGAGACGTGTAAGTTTACCCATGCCTTGAAATGACAGAGGTTGTCCACAACATTTGTACATACATCGTTATTTAACTTAAATTTAGCAGATTTTTTAGTAAGGTTAAATATTACACACATACATTTTATTAATCACATTGACAAAATGACAGAATATAAACAATTAGAAAAGCTAAATATGACCAAGAATATTATGTGTAACGCTGCAAACAAAACGTATGTTACCAATGAAAAAGGTGTCTACATAAAGCTACATATATTCGTTCATACGTCATTAATTCATCGGCGTAAATGCATCAAAATGAGCCCTAACCTTTACTAAATTTCAGTCGACATTATGCTGCAAAACATTAGCGCCTGTTAAAAATGATTTTATGTGCAGTAATATACTAAATTCGACATTAAATCATTGCTACATGCGACAAAGTTTACGAGACAATATCGAGTAAAGTATTGAAATTGTTAATCAAGATTGGCTGCATGCCATCGTAGTTTATCACAGCATATTTCTCACTTAATTGATTAATAAACAATGGATCGCTAATAAACAACAGTTAAGAGGTAGTGCTGACATGCATCAGTTAACCACAACAGGAAGTAGGCATGGAAGTTTTATCCTGTGAAAGAGGTGCGACATAGAAGTTTTTTCCAGTCAGCTAAAATTACCAACCTCTAAAACAAAAAAAACCGGATAAATTCACATTCACGTCCACCTGAAAATACATTGATTTATACCAGCTTTAATTGACTTTTGAACGGTTTCATATGCGACAAAATATACCTTATCAGTCTATGTTTCTGTGAGACCCTTGTTCTTTTAAGTTTTAAGTTGGTGCTTTTAAGTCTCGTTCAAGTTGTAAGAATAGAATAATAATCACTTTCCATGGAACATTTCAAAATCAACATCCGCTGTTATAAACAAGTTCCTTTCGCATCATAACCCAAAGTTATTTTGTATAACAGGGATTAAATGTCTTGAATATCTGAATTGCTATTCAGATCCGTATGTATGGTTTTCCTTTTTTCATTTGCTCAAAAATTCATGTATGGTTTTGTTGTCTGACGATCTAGAATCTGTTCCGATGTACGCAACGTATGATTTATCCGTAGAATTGACAACACTGCATAATCGATTCGGGTGTTATTATGTACATGTATTCTAAATGTGACTTTATGAGGATTAGCTGCCTTAAGGTTGATAACGTTAATTTGATAACCATTTGTATTAATTGGTTTTTGCATAACATTTGTTTCTATTTTGATATTTAGGTTAATAACATTTCGGAGGAAATGAAAAATAAAAAATAATTTTCGCACTTATTATTTGAATTGTAACCATTTTCATTATTTGTATGTGCACTTTTTTGAACATCATAAAATTGGGAAAGCATTTAAAGAAAGCTGTTGGCTTCCTCCTCAATGCTTGAAATGTTGTAATATGTGTCAGTAATTGTCGTGATAATTGAGAGATAAACAATTTTGTTTTTACTAACTTGGATGACTTGTTAGATCACTTTATTGTTTACCATGGTTTGCAATTTTCTTCATGTCTAGAATTAGCATTGGACCATTTCAACAGAATGGATTGTCTTATACTTTTCAAAGCAATTTCATTACCCTAGAATGGTTTCCCTTTAATCATACCATCCACGGACATATGACACCTTTGTTTGTGTTTTTATCCTAGTCGCTTCGGTGTCGGCGTTGGCGTTGGCGTAGTTTGGTGTACAATCGATTTAAAATGCATACTTTAAAGTAAAGTTTTATAGACTGTGCGTGTTAAAAACAAAAGAACATTTTGCTGTATTTGATATTTTTAATATACCCATCTTCGTCATTTAGATATCATAAAAGTTATTGTTAGTGTGAATTTAACCGGCATTATTTGATGTTGCATACTTTATTTTACGTGAACTCTGCTGCCATCATAGAAGAACATTTTAATTGTCTTGATTTTCCATGTGGCGAAATAGCTCTACATGAAAACACATGCTCCTGAATGTTACTGCTTGCAATTTTCACACGGTCTTTGTCGAATATAATATTATAATTATAGTGTAAAATGAGTGAATATCAGACAGCAAAACCTGAACGTACGTTGTACTTAGGGCTGTCACGTATACACGTCTATTACACCAAGTAAACGTTTACAAATCTGAGATGCCACGGACGCGATCTAAACACTGAAAAAGTTTACCATTTTCATAAATGCGTTTCACAAAGATCATTTTAGCTCATCTGAGCACGGAATGCCCAAGATGAGCTATTGTTTTCGCCTGGTGTCCGTCGTCTGTCTATTGTCTGTCTGTCGTCTGTTTTCATTTACCTTATGTATGCATTAGAGGCTGCATTTTTGACTGAAGTTTCATGAAACTTGATCAGAATTACTGCCTTGATGAAATCTAGGTCGAGTTTGAATATGGGTCATGTGGGGTCAAACACTAGTTCATGGTCAAATCATAGAAAAACCTTGTGTATGCAATAGAGGTTGCATTTTTCATTGGATCTTCACGAAATCTAATCAGAATGATTACCTTTATGACTACTAGGTCGGGTTTGAATATGGATCAACTGGGGTTAAAAACAAGGTCACCAGGTCAAATTATAGAAATCCTTATGTGTGCAATGAAGTCTTCATTTTTCTCTGGAACTTCATGAAATTTAATCAGAATAACTGCCTTGATAAAATCTAGATCATGTTTGAATATGAGTCATATGGGGTTAAAAACTAGGTCACCAGGTCAAGTCATAGAAAAACAGAGGTTGCATTTTCCTTTGGATCTTCATAAAAAGTATATATGATTGTCTTCATAAAATCTAGGTCCAGTTTGAATATGAGTCATCTGGAGTAAAAACTAGGTCATCTGTTCAAATCATAGTAAAACATGGTGTATGAAATACATGTTGCATTTTTCATTAGATGCTCATGAAACTTGGTCAGAATGATTGCTTTTATGAAATCTAGGTCAAGTTTGAATATTGATTATATGAGGTCAAAAATTAGGTCACCCGGTCAATTCATAGAAAAACCTTGTATTATGCAATGGAGTTTCCTTTTTACTGAAACTTCATGAAACTTGGTCAGAATGACTGCCTTGATATCACCTAGGTCATGTTCAAATATGGGTCATCTGGGGTTAAAAACAAGGTCACGAGGTAAAATTATAGAAAAACATAGTGTTTTACCACCTACTCATCATGAAAAGTGTTCAAAGTACTTTTTTTATCATTAAGTTCTAGGCAAAGTTCGAATCTGGGTCACATCGGGTTAAAATTTGATCACACTGTCAAATCAATGAAAAACCTTCTTAACACATTTATTACCAGATCATCATGAAATTTGATTAGTTCTAGATCAAGTCAGAATCTGGGGTCAAAGTCAAATCAACGGAAAACCTTTTTAACACTCTAGAAGTCACATGTGAGCGATATAGAACTATCTTGGCCCTCTTGTTGTGTAAGTTGTTTTGTGTGTTGTATTAATAAACGTAAAAAACCCGGCCTCGCCACGTGAGCATACAAACCTTATGCTCCGGTAACGCTGTTTCATATAACTATTCTAGTAAACAAGCATTGATAACATTATAAAAGAAACTGCAGGCACTGAGGCGAGAAGTTTATGCCTTTATTAGTTAGATGATTATGTAATTTCAAATAAACACCGTGCCTCGAGCTTGTTGACGATATCGGGTATTATAGCTTGGTTTTAAATAACACATTTAAAAAGTAAGAGTAAATAATGAATACATCTAGCTTTGTTCGAGAATCGGACGCAAGCAACAAACAAGCTGTGCTACAAATCAACGTCGATGACGCTTATGCCGGACTGGATTATCTGCCGGAGTATTCTGACTTTTTTCAAAGCAGTGAGCACACAACCCCATACGTACTTGAGGAAAGTGATAAAATTGTAAGTAAATAATTACTTTATATTTTGTTATAATCTTTATGACTTGATGATTCTCTTCTTCCAGTCTGTCAAGTAGATGATGTATACGGGCCTGTTAGAGTCTTAATAACCACCGCATGTGTTTCTTCTTATGTGACTCATTTTAAGTGGCTGGTCCCTCAATGCTCTTTGTTTAGCAAATTAGTTGCCACCTCAAGTTATCTTGCAAAAGATGTAAATTTTGGTGTTAGCGAAAGAATTCGGGACTGATAGACTGTCCACTTTTGACTGTTCAGTAAGTTTCGATGGCTGTATGATAGCAGCTTCTACTTTTGTCGTGTAGTTTGCCTGTTGGTATGCTCACTGTGCCGGGCAATTGCTAGCGTGATGGTAAACGCCATCACGACCGTCGTGTATAGTAGCGTCTGAGTTCATGCCTTTGATGGATTATTTCCGAGTACAAGCTGATGATATGTTGGCTACTTATAGATATTCATGGTATTGCCTATTGTAGAAAACAGTAGACTACTTATGTCGTTATACTATCTTAGGACGATTTGGCATGTCAAAGAATCAGGTCTGAACAGCTTTGTTTTCAATGTTTATTGACAAAGTATGTAAGTAAGTAAGTAAGTTAAATAGAACTTTTCCGTGTGGGTTTTGTATTTGTTTGTATTTTCAAGTCATTCACACATTATTCTTTATATATTTGAACCAGCTACAGATATCCCTGACTAAAATTCGTTAAGGATAACGTGACAGTGACGTGATAGATATATCCGTACACAAGAATTTACAATCATTGTAGAAAAAGGTATATCATACGGGACAGAAAAGAGTTATTCCATAAAGTGAACTGTGTTTTATTACAAGCAGTTGATTTAACCCAATTTTGTTCACATTAGCCACTGAGTTTGTTTAGTCTGATTTGACATGTTGAACATATATGTGTTCAAATTTTCAACGTGGAAGTAAATATTCATCAGCTGTTAGTAGACCTTACTTCCGTGTTTGTATTTTCTACTTACTTGCTCCTCGCATCAGTTTATGAACAGGCAAAATCGTACCAAATCAAGGAAACATTCTTCGAAAGGGAAGTCTATTACCTAAATGACTTTGACCCCTTTTAACCGGACCGACCGACGTTTGTGTCGCTGTTTCATTTTTTTTCCAGTTGCAATATTAATTTATGTCGCTTTATGCATGACTTCTCCGAAACGTTCCTTTGAAAAGACAACAAGTGAGGAAACATATTGGGAATACTCTAAAGCGGTGAATCACGTGGTCAAAATTGGTGTAATACACGAAAAAATGGCGGCGTTTTGATACCGATTCGGTCAGAAAATAGCCATACTCCAGGTATTCCTTCACTACTCCACTTAGCCAACCGTATGGTCATTAGAGAGCTCTTTCTGACGATACATGGAACAGTTTTCGAAAGCTCCTGGATTCTGAGAACACCTCGACACAAAATTTTACTGACCAAATTTGCAGTGTTAATGTCGACGCCAAACATATTTATTTACGAGTTAGTGTCTGCAAAACCATTTTGATGAATCAAAGTACCCATGAAGTATTTTGTGCACTTCAAACTAGTATACAGAGTCTTTATCGTTTCAAATTTGGACCGTTAATAATTATTTTATATATTTTTGTCCATTGGTGTTATACACGTATGTAATTTCGAGGCGATGTTATCCACGCATGGTGTTATCCACGCATTGACAATAACTGTAAGTTTGCTATTGCCTCAAGTGCTTGCACTAAGTGCTAATGGTGAACAATTCGTATCACACTATTTCCGTCGTCCGTCGTCAACAATTAGATTTAAACGACATGTTCTTCTGAACCAACCAAATAAACTCATTATAACTTTTATACTGGTTTCTTATACAATTTGTAGATGTCTCATAATAAAGTTTAAAATATCCATTACTTATAGCATATAAGTTTACAACTGTATGTTTGATAGCCAGCTACTCTTTTCAAGTTAAACATAGTGCGTTTATCGCTTCAATAAAAAATTAACAAGCGCTCACTAAATTTGTATGTTTTGCAGTGAAATATTGAATATTTTCACGCATAAATTCATTTGCAACTTCATTGTTTGTTAAAATATGAAAATTGTATGTAGCACAAAACACACAAATCTTTTTTCTTTTGAAATACATTGGTATGTCAAAACTAAGGGTGTATGTTTGTAATATACTACTCTATTAGGCTTTAATCGTTTCACGAATAATCGTCATCCTTCGGGATGGCTCGGGAATATTTCGATATTTTCAGATGAAAGCTTGAAATAATGGTTGAAGTAAATAACCTGAGGATAGGTATAAGCAACCCCCAATGTTGCTATTAAATTGAAGTCGTGCAGCTGTTGTGTACTAATTATATTAAAACTATTGAAAGATACACTATCAAACCCAGTTTACAGATATGGATGTAAAATAATAATGCATGTTAAAAAGGCAAAATATACAGTCAAGTTTATCCATAATTTGATAAGTCTAAGTTAAAAAGAACGCATCATGCATTTAGTTAATCCTTCCACACATTTAGTCTCAAATTTCCCGTTTTACAGTAAAACAAGATGTAAAATACTTGATGCCAGTCATTGGAATATATCGCAAACCGTACTACTCACTTGAGTTAACACAATATTCTTTGTGATATGAATCATGAACGTGAGGCACAACTTACTGAACTGACTGACGATCTTGTAAAAAATACATCTTCTAAGACAGAAGACTTAATTCTATTTGAATTAAGCAACGTGTTTGATAAGGTAAATCGCTTAAAGCTTCTGTTCAAATTTCATGGCTATGATCTCTGTCTGCAAGTCCTCAAGTGGTCGGAGGCTTTTCTCTAACACAGAAGCCAGACTTTTTTCAAGGCGGGTGATCACTCTGAGAAAGTACCCGTACCGTCTGGTGGCTCTGTCTTCAGACCATTTGTTCTTTCCTATTTATATAAACAACCGTTCTCTTGACATCAAATCTCAAGTCCATCTCTTTGTAGATGATGCTGTTGTTAACCTTGCCATAAATTCGCCATTAGACTGTCATATTCTTTAAAACAATATCAAATGCTTGGTAAAATAAGAAGACGAATGGAACGTGGAGTTTAATCCCTGAAAGTGCTACTTATAACCAGAAATATAAAAATCATCAAAAGTCAGTATATAATCCATGGTATCATTTTAGAGTCAAGTTCCAGTGCTAACAATCTTGCCGTAGACATATTTTCTGATCTCAACTGGAATACTCACATGTAAACAAAATAACCACCAGTGCAAATAAAGCTCTCAGTTACATAAAAATAAATGTTACAACAGTAATAGAAAATGTAAGAACCCTTGCGTACGAAACCATTGTCCGACCAAAGCTTGAATATATCAGTACTTTATGAAACCCACATACTACATAATTCCGTCTCCCTTGGTCTAGTGATTTAGGCATCTACCTTGGGAGCGGGAGGTTGGAGGTTCGAATCCCAGCAGGGGTCTGTTCTAATATGGCCGGTTGGTGAGCCGCCAGCTAGTTAAATAATGGTTACCGTATGCCTACCTGCCTGGTGCCTGGCATTAAAAAGGACAGGATTCGGGAGGTAAATGTGCCCAGAAACAAGGTGTCTCATAAGTCGGATACGGCTGGACCTTTAACTAGGAGTGACACTATAATAAACAAACTCTTTACACACTTTACCTTTTTTACTACATATAATACTAACAAGATATAAGACCATAGGCCGGGTGAAAGAAGATTGTCCATCTCTTTTCAGGTTTAAAGTGATGTAGGAAAGTCCGATTTGGCGCTCCCTTGAATATCGCAAGCTTGATTCCAGACTAGCAATGTTCTTTAAAATCTGCTACCATTATTTTGCAATCAGTAGACCACCCTATCGTTATAAACTAATTGGACTAACTAGACTGATCCACCCGCAATGCTTTAGACATGTTTGAGTAAATACCAACTATCATACGTATTAATTCTTTCCACACTTAGTTGTACTTTGGAACAGCTCTCCAAGTTATGTTGTCACCGTCCATACTATTGATGCATTCAATGTGGCAATGTGGCTGTGGCAACCATCAAGTATTTTTTTTTAAATTTTCTCACTCACATCTCACTTTCTTAACATGTTTAATAAACCTTTAGCTTTGTACTTCATTTTTGACAAAAATATATAATTAAAAGAGTAATTATTAACGGTCGAAAGTAAAAACGATGAAGACTTTGTAGGCTAGTTTGAAGTGCACAAAACACTTCTAGGGTACTTTAATTCATCAAAATGGTTTTACAGACAATATTTCGTAATTAAATATGCTTTAGCGAGGATTACACCACTGTAAAATGTGGTTAGAAACATTTTGTGTCGAGGTGTTCTCAGATTCCAGGAGCTTTGAAAACAGTTCCATACATTGACGGAAAGGGATCTCTAATGACCATATGGTAGGCTTTATCATCAATTCAGAAAGTGTGTAGTAAGGAAGGATTACCTGAATGTATGGCTATTTTCCGACAGGATCGGTATCAAAACGCCGCCATATTTTCGTGTATAACATCAATTCTGACCACATGATTCACCGTATTGTACTCTCTCATCATTATGTTCTCAGTAAACCGTTTAGATATTATCTGACATTTCTGAGGCCTTAATAAAGAGCATTCCATTTATCTTCCCAAAATATACATGCGCACTCTGCAGCATTACTTACATTTAATTACCATAGAGTATAAATAATAAATGTTATGAATTTTAGCTCACCTGACACAAAGTGCCAGAGTGAGCTATTAGGATCGCTCATTGTCCGTCGTCTGTCGTACGGCATCCGTCGTCCGTTCAAATGTCTCTTTCCTCTTAAACCGCTGAACCAATGTTGATGAAACTTGGCACCGATGTTTCTTGCATGAAGCTCTATCACCATTGTTCAAATAATTCTATTCCATACAGAACTGGCAACGGAAAGGAAAAACTATAAAAGTCTTCCCCAAAGCAGGATAGCCCAGAGCTTAAATATTTGGCATGTAGCATTATCTAGTAACCTCTAACAAGATTGTTTAAATCATGACCCTCGGGTCAAAATTGACACCATCCGGGGTTCACTTGATTTTACATAGTCTTATATAGAAAAACTTAAAAAAAATTCTTCTCTGAAACCACTAGACCTAGAGCTTAGATATTCAACATGCATCATTGCCTAGATGACCGCTACCAAGATTGTTAAAAAATGACTCCAGGTGAAAATTGACCCTGCCCGGGGGTCGCCTGATTTTACAGGCTTATATAGGAATAACTTTAAAGATTTTCTTGTCTACAGTCACTAGGCCCAGAGCTTATATATTTGAGAGCTTAGATATTTGGAATATAACATTTTGTAGTGGACCTCTATGATGATTCCCCATGTCAAGTTAACTCTTTCTGCTGATTGAACCATGTATTATAGCCAATGGTAGCCAGGTGAGCAATATAGGGTCATCTTGGTCCTCTTGTTTACATTTAGTAATCTATTTCTTTTTGTTGTAATGAGCACCATTACATGTTTGTTTTACTTGTTTATAGATTGAAAAAGCTTAACCAAAATGTACAGGTTTATATACATTATTCACAAAATAGGGAAGATATTAACCTTTGAATATATTTTTGAATAAAATTTAAGCTTCACGTAAGCATTACCAGAATGACCACTTTCATTTTTTATCACTTTACTTTTTTTGCAGACTGCATACGTAGCCTGTAGTATGGTGGACGATGGCAAAACTATTGTAACAAGAGCTGGACGTGTTTGTCCTGAGGAACGAGGAAAACGTGTTTATAAACGTTTACTAAATGAAGTAGAACAGATTGCAGCCTGTGGTGGTGTAACTAAGACCCTTTCACTTTTAACGGTTATCATTCCATCAGAGAGTTTTTTGAAGTCATACCAGGCGGTTGCAACAAAGGTGCAGATGTATTAAACAATTCCTGTTTCTCAGTTTTCTTTTATATATTGACAAATCTCTTGTTCAAGATATTTAGACAACTCAAAATTGTTACTGCTAAAATAATTAATAAATCTGAAGACTTCCAGACAGTTTCATGCATTCCACTCAGCATAAACTTGATATTTGCACTATTAAGGTATTTTATGGATCACAATTGTGCGTATGAACAAGATAAGATACATATACATGTACGTAGAAGTATTAGACGACCTTTTGCATATTTTCAGGAAATACACATGTATGAGTACCGAAGAAGCAATGTAGCAGACAAACTTTCTTCACTGACAGCTGAATATAGACGCAAAGCAAAACAGGTTGACACCATACCGACGGATTTCCTGTCACTGCCCTACTGTAACTACCTCTTTCCAGAGGGTCGTATCATTGTTGACTGGGTACCATTTCGTCCGTTATCAGAGAATATTCCACTTTTCAAAGGAAAAGAAACAGTTTTCTTGACGGATGTTTCAAATTTAATGACAATTACAAATCGAAAAAGTGATGACGTAAATACACAAGCTGATACTGCGCACGCGGAGTGTCAGTCTATACAAGGCTTGCTGTCAGCTAGCACATTGATAAAGGTCAAACATGACACAGATCTTTCATGTATTTTTGATATTTTCGGAACCGATTTTCGGTCTTTGAGAGATCACATTTTCTTTCACTTAGGACGCGTTCAAGAGACAGAGCAAGAGAATATCAATGTGATGGTCATTACAACAAAGGCGTGTGAGAGCATTTTGATGGATGAAATTATGGAAGTGATTGGTTTAAAGAAGGTAACAACTGGAGCAAGAAAATCCCAATACATGGAGTTGAATGTTTACGAAAAGGCGATCATGTAAACGCAATAAAGTCATTGTTTATTATGGGACACATACCAGTACGTTCAAATTACAATGTGTTTTTTTTGATCAGCCGAAAAATACATGGGTAGTTCGTGAAATTGTGAGGAACAATTTATGTTTTGTTTGCTTTAATATTTTTGAATTTAAATAAGATTCTTCACATATCTAAGTACGATCGTATAATATGTTCTTGCATTCTTAGCAACATTGCACGCAGCAAACATGACGAATCTACATGAAGAAAATTCTGCATCTAAGGTGTCATGGTTGTTGTGTTTTCTGTAAAAAAACGGTGGTAGTCTTTTTTTACATGAGTTAATATTTTTGGTCTCTATATATTTCCGCGTTTATGTCGAAATGTCTTATGGACTGTAAATCGTTAGGGCAGGTCAACGCAAGTTGTATTATACTGTCAAGGTGATCACAAGGTCCCCTTCTCACAAGAAATATTTGTATCTTTGTATAATATATCGTTTTCGTCCGCTTATATTTTGAAATAAATTTAGTGCTTTGCTTCCTTGACGAAGAAACGGCTTTTTGTTATAATAATTACAGAACACTGTATATTAACAAAAAATAACTGTTCACAACTATAGATTTGACCAGAGTGCCGGTAAAGCTATTGACTCGTTATTATATTTATGCAGGATTCAAGTCATGTGCTCATTCAGCCATTAATATGTGTAAATGAAATGTGTTGCATGATCTTTGATCTTTGATCACAGAAATTGGGCATTATTCACGTTTATAATAGAAAATATAATGCTCATAAAACATTATTAACTCAAATCGACAGTTTATTTTTATTTCATCTTAAAACATTAATATATCACTATTAAAACACCCCCATTTATTTACTGGTTCAATGTCTGCAACATTTGCGCACAAAGTCCACCTTGAAGTTAATCAAAAGACTCGACAGAAATTGGCATTACACCATAAAACATTACGTTATTGTGTCATAAATACAGGGATATTATGACGGAGTAGTTAGAGCTATTTTCAAACTCTGAAAACATGCAAAAAGTTGTGTTTTAATTGTTAACATTTTTGCATGGAAGCTGAATATTGAAACCATTAATTTAGATGCATTACTTCCTTGAAGATAAACTATTTATTTAAAGTTATACTGGGTATTTACGTACAAAAAAGACTACATAGAATTACAATCTTGGATTCTGTCCCATGTTTGTATTTATCTAAATTAATATTATTAAATTATTAGATTAAAAAAAAATTAAATATTAATGAATAATTTTCACAATTATGAAAGGCGTTCCAATAATCCGAGAGATAAAGGTCTAAGATTTGTTTGTTTACACACCTTTCTGAGAACAATTTGCTCTTACATTTTGTATCTTAGGTTATACAAAGACGAATCCCTGTTTATTCTAGAAAATCTGTGTACTTTTCCAACCGGTTAAGTTCTATATCCACTGTTTGACTTAATAGTATATTTTCTGCGAAGAATATGGGTCAGGAATAGGCCTTTCAACAACTTACTCAACAACTGTGCATCGCGCTGATTTTAATCTTGCAGTTGTTGCAGATGAGACATGTTAGCCCAACCTTTTTAGTAGCTTCTGTCACTACCTACTTTTTGTAGCATGCTGTTATTTTCACAGTATTTACAAAGATCTTCTTCCGTTCAGTGCTTCGATACAAATTTGAATAGAGTTGCATGGTATGTACAATTATCATAAAAACGCAGGCGACTGGGCAAACTATAAACTGTCTTCCTGTTACCTGAATTGTAGGATTTGTTTATGTTCAGCCCAAAACATCACCCTTGCACCCAATGTCTTTATTTAACGAAGGTAACCCCTGAAGTACATAATACGTACGGGCAATGTTACCTTTAGTGTGCCCATGCCTTAAAATGAAAGAGATTGTGTACAATTAGTAGCATGTATTCGCACATACGTCATTGCTATTTAGTTTAAACTAGTACTCCCTACATCTAGCAGATTATACTCTCGAAACGTAGATTATGTGTTCAATGAGCGTAAAATGATAAATAAATACGATTTCAAAGAAGAACCTATGGCCATTTTATCACAATTAATCAATATAGAGACTTTCTGTTATAAATCGCATACACCCATTAATTGTACAACAATAACTCTACATTGATTTTTGAATGGATTACGGTACTACAGAATATTTTAAAATCTGATTTCATCGATAATGACTGGGAATGGATAGGTGAAACTTTAAGATTAAGTTATAATACTTTCATAGATTCTATTATATGTTTTGATGTTATTTAGTTTGACATCAGTTATAGGGTATGTCCCTTTAAATTTCATTCGAATTCATGCTAAAAAAATATGGCCTATTCAAAAGGATTCTAAGTGCAGTGATATATTAAATTCGTCATTAAAACATTGCAACATGCGACAAAGATTACGAGACAAATTCTAGTAAATTGATATTGTCAATCAAGATTGGCTGCATAACACCGTAGTTTCTAACTTGATTGATTAATAAAGAATGGATACTCGCGCAGGCGTTGTTTATCTCAATAAACAACAGTTAAGAGGGTTTTCTTACGCGCATCAGTTAATCATAAAAGGAAGTAGGATTGTGAAAGAGGTGTGACGTAGCAGTTTTTTCAGTCGCCTTTAAAAGTAATTGAAATATGGTTTTTGGTACGTGGCATTCCCTGTTTGATATCATTTTTGTTTTTTTGGTTTTAACGAGAAACAAACAACAAATAAATTTACAGTCACGTCTACCTGAAATTGTATTGATTTATGCCACTTAAAGGATATACCATACATCTAGACGATATAGATTATGTGTTGAATGAACGTACAAGGATAAATAAATACAATTTCAAAGAAAACCCAAGACAGAGGCCTTTTGTAATAAATCGCATGCACGTATTAATTGTACAACAGCAGCTCTACATAGATTATTGAATGGTTTACGGTACTGCAGCATGATTTAAACGGCTGATATTTTTCGATGATTGGAATGCCTAGCTAAGTTATAATACTTCAAAAGATTCTATAATTTAAGTTTTGGAGGTTATTTAGTCTGACATCATTTATAGGCTATGTTCCTTTAAATTGATTTTTGAACGTTTTCATTTGCGATGATAATATACCTTATTAATGTTTTCCAATGAGACCCTTGTTCTCGAAAGTTTTATGTTGACGCTTTTATTAAAGCTGGTGCTATTAAGTTTAAGTCTCGTTCAAGTTGTAAGAATAAAATCATGATCATTTTCCATGGTAAATTACGAAACCAACATCCTGTAAACAAGTATTTTGCATTATTACAAAGGTTCGACAATTACACCCATTTTATACAACAGGAATTAAATATGTTGAATCTCTGAATTGCCATTCAGGGCCGTTTGTATGGATTTCCTTTTCTCATATTGCTAAAAAAATCTCTTATTGATTTATTGACAGCCACCATAAAGCTCTGTTCCTGTAATGTTCATTTATCCGTAGAATTGACAACACTACATAATCGATTTGGGTGTAATCATGTACATGTATTCTGAATGTGACTTAATCAGAGTATTGTTGGAGGGATAGGTGCCTTAAGCTTAACGTTAATTACATAACGTTAATTTGATAACCATTTGTATAAAGTTGTTTTTGCATAAAACTTGTTTCTGTATTGATATTTAGGTTAATAGAATTTCGGAGGAGATGGATAATAAAAAAGAAATTTCGCACTTAATATTTGAATTGTAACCATTTTCATTATTTGTTTGTGCACATTTTTTGAACATCGTAAAATTAGGAAGCGGTTTTAAGAAAGCTGTTAGCGTCTTCTTCAATTCTCGAAAAGCTCTTGTCACGATAATTGAGAGATATAAAATTTTGTTTTAACTAGCCAGGGTGGCCAGTTAGACCACTTAATTGTTTACCATGATTTGCAAGTTTTTCATATCTAAAATTAGCATTGAAACATTTTAACAGACGTGTATGTCTTATACTTTTAAAAGCAGTTTCAGTATTTCGTTACCTGATAGTAGTTGCCATTTGATAATATCAAAATAGGACACCTTTTGTCTGTGCTTTTTCGAACTGTTATAAACATCAAAATTTACTTTGTGAGTGAAGCACTTTCCCTATTTTTTTATTACAGATACAAGACCCACTGAATTTAGTTTTGTATTTCAAGTAAATAAAGTTATATCCTGAATGACCGAAAGCGTGAATCAAAACAAAAAGAAATATTTCTAAAAAAAGATACACGACCGTTGATAATATTTGGTGCTTAAGAATGAACAAATAGCGGACAGTAATCTCACTTATTTGCTTTACTCATCATTTTGAAGAAACCTAGAAATATAAAAGTTAATAATTATCTGTTAATAAAAAGTATCATGTAAATTCGTACTTTAGTACATTCGCGAGAAATATCAGGTAACATATGGCTTGTGTAACCTTCTGAAATTATCAAATTCGTTTTAGTTTTTGGATAAATTTCAGTTTGAATTATTTTGTTATAATTAATTGAAAGACATTTAATATGTTGTCATCACATGATAAATTTGTCAAAATACACAGTTTTCCATTTCAACGAGAAAAACACAGACAATCGGATTTCTGTTACGTCGGATCTTTTCAATATTCAAACCTACCAATCACAGTGTACAAACCTTTACAGCTGTTCAATGACCTCAGTGCGATAGAAAAAGTAGTACATGGTGCAGATGACCAGATAGTCAATGTGCAGCGTACAATATCTGCCTAAGGCCGGAAAAGGGTCCTCGTATGTGAAAATGACATTGTACTTTTCTTTCTTAACGCTTGTTACACAATGTACACTGGCAGGAAAGAATTGTGGGTAAAATGATTCTTGATACCAGAATTTATGCATGTTATAAAGCAAACCTGTCCGATTTGTTGCAAACAAAAGTTGGAGATAGACTTGTAAAATGAATTTTTCTGCGCCTCCACTGTTTGCTGTTAAGCGTTCGTACTTTGTATTGCCAGCCGATGCCAGCCTACGGTACAGCTCGAATCCTGGCGTCTACCTCGTCATAAATGTTAAATCTGATCGACAAAACGAACACAATAGCCTAGATTGCCAGTTATTTTCGTCTCAGTTCAGGTCACATAGTTTAAATGCGAATATATAACGGCGAATATACCAGAGGTGTAACAATTATTTGTGGAAAGTTACGCATTCATTTACTTTGACATAGACCAATGACCATACTCATCATATGGCATAAAGTAGAAAATAACCCGATTATAATAGTTACTGTCTTCATTTTGAAACCATACTCCAGAAATCATCTATTTCCGTTATCTACGGGACACGCGTGCTTTACGAGTATTAAACCAATTATATTAGGCTTGGAACTCAATTAAACTGAACGTAATTTAGAGTTTAACAGTTTAAGAAATAAATGTCGATAGTTTGCCTGTTGTAATCAGCTACTCTCACTAAGGCGAGAGTGTCGAATTGTAACAAAAAAAAAATATTGTACCATTTTTCCATTAGATATTGTTCTCACAAACAGTGCCAGTTTCAGTATTTTTTTCTGTTCGTCAAAAGTCAATATGTTTTCAGAAAGATATGTATATAGGGGCGTGTTTTGTGCTCCTACTCCGAATCTTGTCAGCGGCTTTTGGCCTGGAGCTTGGCAATATCTTTTTTGTCATGATAACTGTCAGTTGTTTTTCCTAACTCATTGCTAAATTTGAAATCGACATTCATGGGGAATACCTGTACATACATACTTCAGTCCAGTTTTCTAATGTTATTTAGAGTAGTTGATTGCAAAATGTTTCGTCTACAATCGACGTAAAATGCATACGTTTAAAGTATTGACACATACTTCAGTTATAAATGAACATTTTGCTCTATTTGATATTCTTAATACAATGACCTTCAGTATTGGAGTATAAACAACTCAGATTAGCTGTTCTAGGTTCCATCATTGAAGAGTACTTTAATCGTCTTTTTTGTCTTGTGGCGGATGCGCTGCTCTAGTTCTAAGCAGAGTTATATTTCCCTAGTGATATCGTCAAGTTACAATAAGATATTTATAGGTAATAAACAGTAACTTAATACATTTGTAACTGTTTTTAACAGAACAGAACTGTTTTGTTCTGTAACTGTTTATAAGTCCAAACATGGTCGTACTAACCTTGTTACAGTATGTATGTAGAGAATCTCTATATTTTTCTGTAATGAGTTTATACAGTCATCCATGTCACACCCTATCTTGTTTGTATCAAAATTGTAACTTGCTGTTCACGCTGTTGATATCAACACAAACTTATTTTTACCGTAAAATTACGCAATTTCTTTAAACTTTGATACTATAAGGTCAGTGATTATCTCGCTTTTATTCTGTGTTTTTCGGTGGTTTATATTCTGACAAACTCATTGTCGACTCAGTGAAAATTATCAAAATCTGTTACCCAGACCAACGTCAAAAAGTATACCGAGCGTAATGAGAACTGGAAACCTTTCTGGTGACGTTTTCCCCCGAATTTCGACATTTTATTGAAATTAACTCAACAAACGTAAAGTTTGAGATATTAAAAAAAATGTTGGTATTGATGTAATATCACACTAAATTCACTCATGAACACCAAAAAGTAGCAGAGTCGCGTGTGAAAATATCACTTTTGGTGTCCACTCGGTGAAATTATAACGTGATATTACACCGAAATCAACAATTTTCCTTTATATCTTTTAACTTCTGCCCAATTGGAAACTACATGCACAGCGAAGGGGGCAAGAACCGTTCACGTATTTACTTTTTCCGATATCATAAAATTAGGATTCTGAGTTTTTCTTGATATCTTACTGATTAAATTTTCAGGTTTGTGTGAGAAGACAATTATCTCCCTCAAATAGGTTTCTTTTTTTCTTTACAATAATGTGGAAAGATTTAATCACTGTTTATTGGGAAACACTTTCGTATACTCATCACCTTGGAACACTGGTTATACATGGGAATCATTTAACAATTTCTTTCTCAGCAATGAGCAAGTGGTTGTTTTTATCCTGATGTTGAAAAACAGAAACATTACTGGAGGGCTCACAAACTCATTGCAAATCATTTTTTCTCTATAAATGAGAAAATATATTTTGCGATTCAATTTCAACAAACCATTCTGCAATATAGATAATCATATTTAGATAGTTTTACTAATAGCAATAATAAAAATAATCATTCTTATTTTGATGACGAAGATAGTAACGATGGTTACGATGATTTCATAATGAAATTTAAATTCAGCTGAAATTTACATTGGCAGGTTAAGATTTTGATAAAGTGCGTTACATAGGCATATAGAGGATAATTGTCAGTTTCGGTGTAATATCACGTTATAATTTCCCCGAGTGGACACCAAGACAGATATTTCCACGAGTGGCGCACTTTTGGTGTTCACGAGTGAAATTATCGTGATATTATATCGATACCAACAATTTTTCTGTTTATTTTATGTCTCAAACTCTACTTTTATTGAGATTTTTTTTTATATAAATCTCAAACATCGCGGGAAACGTCATCAGAAACAACGCAAACTGACGTCATTTTAACGACGTCATCGTCATAAGGTTTCCGGCATTCAATACGCTCGGTATACTTTTTGACGTTAATTCGGGTAACAGATGTTGATAATTTTCACTGAGAAGACAGTGAGTATATAGGGATATAATCCACCGTTATATTTCAATAAGCCACTGAAAAACATAAAAAAATAAAAACTATGTTTATAAGAAGGTTCCTGAAATCCCGCGAGTACATGTACAAGGACGACTAATGTCGTATTTAATTTCTTTGAATTTACTGATATAGTAAAATAAATTTGCTGACAGAGTAATGATAGAACCATGTTCTATTCACTCTAAAACAATGTTGACATTTGCCTTTCTTTCATATTCAAGGCGTCCTTTCATAAAAATGAGATGCCAGAAAGCCTGTATTAGTTTTTTGCATTGCCATTTTTTCAATACCGATTTAAAAAGCTAAGTACAAATGAAGGTCATTCTGGCGGGAAGACATCATTCTTGGTAAAATAAGACCTAATTGTAATAGTGCTCCTGAATCTTTTAAACTCAATACGATGTAACTTCTTAAAAATAAAACATAATGACCAGTTAATGTTGAATAACATAAACCGATATAAGCAACGAATGCCATAACTAAATAAAATTATATTTATCATCTTGGAAATCATTTTAACGTTAGAATTCCTTTATTTGACATAGATAATCAATAGTATGTATAAGTTTTCCTCTGCTAAGGTATATCAGTGTGTTAGATTTATTGCATAGACAGTCCACTATTAAAAAATAGCGAAACAGGAAATGGCGTTAACGAACTGTATTAAGAATCTGAGCCACCGTTTTTCATTTGTCGTGATTTAAGATCAGGGGCATCGAAATGATTTCTCTGATTTAGTCTGCTGTAATGTATTGCTGCACGCAAGAACTTTTGAGAGAAGAACGATTAAATAATGAAATGTAGAGCTTGGGAAGCAGAAAGAATCAGCAACTAAGGCAAGTTCAAGCAGTCACGTAGTAACACGTAATCAAAATAGAAAGAAAGAATGAAGGCAATACATAAATTTACCAATGTTACACACACCAAGACAAGAACACCAAACAAACGAAACACACGAAACAAGTAACCTAGTAGAGCACACAATAATGAATATCCGCTTGCACTCATTAATATGAGGCATGTTTGAAGCCTGCATACCTAGCACTTCCCTAATTGAGCCAGAAATATCATCTCGCGTGATAAGCAGAACATATTTTAGAAAACTCTAGTCAAGGAAAAGCATTATATTACGTTACAGGATAAAAAAGGGTTTTTAAGACTGGTTTTTATTTTTACGACACAGTAAAACCAAATATAGGTGGTCTTTCCCAACTGTATAAACGACCTACAAACTAGAAAATTGTGAAGTCCGCTGCAAATGGTTTAATATCGTACGCACGTTTGAGCCTCTTAAGATCTTGTCTACTGTTTCATGAAAAATAGGTCGACATAATAATGATCGTACATATATAAACAATATCAGTATGTCTTATAACATGCATATGAAAGACACTTTTGTAAGGTTCATTTATATTTCATATGCACCTGTAAGACAATATAAATGATGTAAGGGTAACATTACACGATGTAGTTGCAGTATGGAATAATGTAACATTTTATCCATTATCAATTATCAGAGACGCTAAGACATATTCACTAAAACAATTTTGATTTTGATAATAGCTATTTGTAACTTCTGTTTGTTTAGTCATACAGTAAACAGTTGACAAAAAAAGCAGAAGCAAATATTTTCCTTTTATTACAGTATGAAATTGAATTTAAGAAAAAAAACTCGACAATTTTTAAATGTTGTTTTATTTTACAGTTGCTCAGATTAAATTTCCTTCCCCAAGAGTTCATTCTTAGTTTATATTTGAACACGTAGTTATTTTTTGTCACTGATCACACTTTTGCATGTTAAGCCATAATATATTTCAGTTTCAAAGCGCAGCAAAGGACAAATAGATTGCGTGTGTTAACTCATTCAAATAACGGTACAGAGTCAACTTCAGTTACTAGGTAGGGAGTTACTCTTGTTTGATTTTCAGCAACATATATCTGCATGTGTGCGTTGTTTTTAAAACTGAAACGACGAAATTATAAACAAATAAAACTGCCTTTTAAAAAATGACATATTATTTACAAAAGCTCGACATAATTATGTTCATAAAAACGCGTTGAATTATGTTTTTTGTTCAGATGTCACAATTTGCAAATTACCTTCAGAAGTTTTCGTCAACGCTTGAGATAGACATGATAATGCATAAACCTCAATATATCAATTTTCTTATTGTTAACTTGTAACTGAAATGACTCTATACACGTTCATTTTCAGTTTCTTTGGCCGCCTCTGTATTTGATTGGTTATTTGTTTGGTCATATTGATGAGTTGAAATCACTAAAATGTCTCATTGATTGAAGGTCATAAGTTTAAGCCCAACCACTGACCATGTCTGTCTTTATGAGAAAGCTGTATTCTCTCACGGAGGACTTTATTTCAGTACTTGTCACTCTCATGAAGGACTTTAGTTCAGTACTTGACCTCTCACTGAGGACTTTTATTCAGTACTTGTCCTCTCTCATAGAGGACTTTAGTACTGTACTTGTCCTCTCTCACGGAGTACTTGAGTTCAGTACTTGTCCTCTCTCACGGAGGACTTGAGTTCAGTACTTTTCCTCTCTCACGGAGGACTTAGATTCATTACTTGTCATCTCTCACGGAGAACTTGAGTTCAGTACTTATCCTCTCTCACGGAGGACTTCAGTTCAGTACTTTTTCTCTCTCACGGGGGACTTTAGTTCAGTACTTATCCTCTCTCACGGAGGACTTCAGTTCAGTACTTGTCCTCTGTCACGGAGGACTTTAGTTCAGTACTTATCCTCTCTCACGGAGGACTTCAGTTCAGTACTTGTCCTCTCTCACGGAGAACTTGAGTTCAGTACTTATCCTCTCTCACGGAGGACTTCAGTTCAGTACTTGTCCTCTCTCACGGAGGACTTTAGTTCAGCACTTGTCCTTTCTCACGGAGGACTTTAATTATGTACTTGTCCTCTCTCACGGAGGACTTTAGTTCATTACTTGTCCTCTCTCACGGAGAACTTGAGTTCAGTACTTGTCCTCTCTCCGGGAGGACTTTAGTTCAGTACTTGTCCTCTCTCAGGTAGGATTTTTATTCAGTACTTATCCTCTCTCAAGGAGGACCTTAGTTCAATACTAACTTGTCCTTTCTCACGGGACTTTTATTCAGTACTTGTCCTCTCTCACGGAGGACTTTAGTTCAGTACTTGTCCTCTCTCAGGTAGGATTTTTATTCAGTACTTATCCTCTCTCAAGGAGGACCTTAGTTCAATACTAACTTGTCCTTTCTCACGGGACTTTTATTCAGTACTTGTCCTCTCTCACGGAGGACTTTAGTTCAGTACTTGTCCTCTCTCACGGAGGACTTTAGTTTAGTACTTGTCCTTTCTCACGGAGAACTTTAGTTCAGTACTTGTCCTTTCTCACGGAGGACTTTTATTCAGTACTTGTCTTCTCTCACGGAGGCTTTAGTTCAATACTTGTCCTCTCTCACGGAGGACTTTAGTTTAGTAATTGTCCTTTCTCACGGAGGACTTTAGTTCAGTACTTGTCCTTTCTCACGGAGGACTTTTATTCAGTACTTGTCCTCTCTCACGGAGGACTTTAGTTCAGAACTTGTCCTCTCTCACGGAGGACTTTAGTTTAGTAATTGTCCTTTCTCACAGAGGACTTTAGTTCAGTGCTTATCCTCTCTCACGGAGGACTTTAGTTCAGAACTTGTCCTCTCTCACGGAGTACCTTTATTCAGAACTTGTCCTCTCTCACGGAGGACTTTAGTTCAGTACTTGTCCTCTCTCACAGATGACTTTTATTCAGTACTTGTCCTCTCTCACGGAGGACTTTAGTTCAGTACTTGTCCTCTCTCACGGAGGACCTTTATTCAGTACTTGTCCTCTCTCACGGAGTACCTTTATTCAGTACTTGTCCTCTCTCAGAAAAGAACGATATGACTGTCAATACTGTCCAAAATTATGTTGAAACGGACCTTAAACGAAAATAAAATGAACATAACACACCTTGTCGTCGTTTAAAGTGTTTCCAATCTTATAAATGTCCCAATCTCAGGACTATATGACTGTCCCTTAAAACATTTTAAGCTTACACTGACTTGTCTTATGTGTGATCTACGTAGTAGAGATTGCCTACAAACGCCCCTTGGAATGTAGGAACCATTTAAATAAGCGTTCAATTGCTCCAAGAGACAGCAAAATAATTAATTTTGATGCAATAACTCACCTTTTTATAATATTTGTAATATTAGAATAAAAAAGGACCACCACATGGAAGTTATATTTAAGGTTGTAAACATAGTTAAATGATTATAGCATGGGCTTTAAATTTAGTCATTGACAAGACTTTTTGCCCAAACATGTGAGGTTTATATACTTTCTGAACATACGAAAAATATTTTTAAAATGTTTGAAGATAACGGTCATGTCATAAAAATACTTAATATGTGTCACTCGAAGCAAATGCATAAGAAGTCCATGTAGACGTTTTCCTATTTATTGTGTCAATGAAAATAGAAAACACAATATTGCGTGTCTATATATGTCCCTTGGAGTATGTATATGCTTTGATGTAAGTTGCTTGCAATGTGCAACATGTCGAGTTTGAACAAGGGAAGGGAAACACACTGTGGTGTTACAGACGTAACGTTTCCCTTCCCGTTAAAATGTGGTATGAAATAAAATGCAAGAAGTCTTTGTTAATTTATGTTTTTATTTTTGACTCAGTTTATTGACACTTTTCATGCATTTGGGTAATACTTTTGAAAATATGTAAACAAACAACTGCTCACATATTAAGGTACTACAGTTATTTCTAAACGCTGCTAGCAACTTTTCAAAATAAAGAAATTTGCAAATTATATGGTTTTAAAAGAAACATTCAAGCTTTTGTTTGTGACTTTCCATTGACAAATCCAGGCTTATTGTACTAGTATTTCGTTATTGGTAATTGCATGTAAGATTTATTTTGTAGAAAAATACATTATCTGAACATTTAATCATTGAGTTAAATACAGTTACAGAGTAAATATCCATGTACTTTACCAATAAATCTGATGAATCAAACTAGAACAATGTAAAGCTAATATCAAACACCCGATTTGGATTATATTATTATTATATATTAAAAGGACCTCGATGTTAGCAATGTATATCACTACAACAGTATTTAAACTTCCTTATCACTGTACATACTCATTTAAATAGAATGATGAATTTACGAATAAACCATTATAGAACTGTTCTCAGTACTTTCGAAATAAAAAGCAACGTTAGGAATGTTTATAGTACATAAATGTGTATAACAGCCAATTTCGCCGGTACGACATCTCTCTTGGTTATATAAGATAAACAAGTTATTTTACATCCAAAATGCTCATGGGATTTAAAATCCCAAAATCCAATAGTTGTTAAATGTGTTAGCTATAAAAAGAAATGCTATTAAATCTTTAGACGTTTTGTCACCACTATATTCCATAATGTAACTGTCAGCTTACGATTTGAAAATCAAATTAGCTTTAACTAAAATGTGCAAATAACATGTTAAGATAAAAATTGTCTTTAGTTTTTCATAACATTGTGCATGTAAATAGCCTAGTACTGTAACTCAACGATTTACAATTGCTCTTAAAATTTTATAGTAATATTAAGTTAGTCAGTAACTGTTTTTTTCAGCTTTGATAGTCAACAAAAGATAATGCTGTTTGAAAAATCCATTAGACAATTGTTTTGAATAGTTAAATCGTTGATAATTTACAAAATTTTGATTCAAATTCAAACTGTTCGGATAAGTGTTATAAAAATATCTTGACATTTCACAACCGCTTTTCTTAACGGTATTTCATCACATGATTAGCTCACAACTTCCAACGAACGTTTGCCTATCAATGAACTTGCTAGATCATCAAATGGTCTTTTGTACATTCCATAGTATCTGTAATACGGTCGTTTCGCAACTTTATCATCCGCGTCACCATTTCCTGCTCCCTCTAAATGTCTTTTGCCTACTAAACTGCTAGCAAGACTGTCGAAATATCTATATCTTTTACCGTACCAGTTGTTCCTTTTTTGTTCTAAAAGCTCGCCCATATCCGAGTTTGAAGCATCACCGCTGTCACGCTTTCCTACAAGACCGCTAGCTAGAGAATCGAAGTATCTGCCCCTTTTACCAACTAAACCACTTGCTAGTGAATCAAAAGACCGTCCATCATAGCGCTTACCAACCAACCCACTTGCCAGACTATCAAAATGTCGACCATCATATCTTTTGCCAACCAATCCACTAGCGAGTGAATCAAACTGTCGGCCATCGTATCTTTTGCCAACCAATCCACTAGCGAGTGAATCAAAATGTCGGCCATCGTATCTTTTTCCAACTAAACTACTTGCTAGTGTATCGAAGTGACCACCATAGCGCTTTCCAACAAGCCCACTTGCTAGCTGATCAAATGAGCCACGACCGTCATACCTTTTTCCAATCAAACTACTTGCTAAGGAATCGAAACCTCTGCCATCATACCGTTTTCCAACTAATCCGCTTGCCAGCATGTCAAATTGTCTCCCATCGTATCGTTTTCCAACTAAACTACTAGCTAAAGAATCAAAACTTTTCTTTTCTGCCTCTTCAAGTACGTCAGTTTTTCCATCACCTTGCATAAATGTACCTGGATCTAGTGCTTCACGTTCTGATCTTTTGAGTTTCACGTCTGATTGTTCCAAAGTCTCTAAATCGCCTCCCAATGATCCTAGCATAAAGCTGAAAGAAAAATTATAGTATTTTAACGGCTTTCAGCTGCTGCCCAACGAAAGTTGTTCTCAACGAAAAACAAATTTACTTACTACATCAACACTTTCTACTTAATTAATAGAAAAGAGTTGCGGAAAATTGATAAATTTTTCTTAATAGTGCTAAATGGGTTGCATTTGACTTGCAGAGTCACATGTTTTGAGGGAGATTGGGTCAACGGGAGACCTCCCCCAACTCACTAGTACACTGCATTACTCTTAAAAAGTAAACCATTTCGGCAATGTACTGAGCAAATTGTTCAGTGTAAAACTACTCTACTTGTAATCTCAGGTACAACTAAAATTAATGTTTTGAGTAAGAAGCCGACATTTTGAAAAGTTGTGGTGTGTGTAATTTCAATGAAGATTGAAATATTGTTAAATGACGGTGTAAAATTGCTATGTCTACGGGCTGTATGACTAAGTCCAAGTTTATATTTTTAAACTAGTCTGTAGTTTAGGGTTATACCGAAAAATGCCGTTTTCTTGACAACATTAAGAACGGAGATATGTTTTCATTCTTATTGATATAAACACATGCTTATGAAATGTGCCAATGTAAAAAGATCTTTACAAAGAATCTCTAAGCCTTTGTTTTAGATGGTATAATTCATATCAATGCTTGGTAGCTGTTTGAAATTGTTTATCACAGGAATTTCCTGGTTTGTATTTTGAAGTACAATGTATGGTATTCTTCTCTTTTATTCTATAAGATTGACGATTAAGATTGGTTATTGTCGCGGTCGACCATAAGATTTCTCCTCGTTGTCCCGGTCGACCATAGGATTTCTCCTTATTGTCCCGGTCGACCATAGGATTTCTCCTTATCGTCCCGGTCGACCATAGGATTTCTCTTTATTGTCCCGGTCGACCATAGGATTTCTCCTTATTGTCCCGGTCGACCATAAAATTTCTCCTTATTGTCTAGGTCGACCATATGATTTCTCCTTATCGTCCCGGTCGACCATAGGATTTCTCTTTATTGTCCCGGTCGACCATAGGATTTCTCCTTATTGTCTAGGTCGACCATAAGATTTCTCGTTATCGTCCCGGTCGACCATAGGATGTCTCCTTATTGTCAAGGTCGACCATATGATTTTTCCTTATCGTCCCGTCGACCATAGGATTTCTCTTTATTGTCCCGGTCGACCATAAGATTTCTCCTTATTGTCCCGGTCGACCATAGGATTTCTCCTTATTGTCTAGGTCGACCATATGATTTCTCCTTATCGTCCCGTCGACCATAGGATTTCTCTTTATTGTCCCGGTCGACCATATTATTTCTCCTTATTGTCTAGGACCATAGGATTTCTCCTTATTGTCCCGGTCGACCATATGATTTCTCCTTCTTGTCTAGGTCGACCATATGATTTCTCCTTATCGTCTCGGTCGACCATAGGATTTCTCTTTATTGTCCCGGTCGACCATATGATTTCTCCTTATTGTCTAGGTCGACCATAGGATTTCTCCTTATTGTCCCGGCCGACCATAGGATTTCTCTTTATTGTCCCGGTCGACCATAGGATTTCCCTTAGATTAAACTGCCAAGACCCCAGTGTGACTCCCTTACATAGTAGTACCTAACAAATTTTGAACAGTGTTGGAGTATTTGATTTACCTGACTGTAATACCCTTTCAGTTTTGCCGAAACATTTTGCTAAAGTAGCTGAACATCGTGTTAAATGCTATTAGCCAAAGATAGGTGTGCAAACTTACAGACCGGTCACGCGTTTCCAGCGTATTTTGGTGCATAAACCACTTTGCCTCGTCGTTTCTTTATTTGGTGTTATAACGCAGGAGATGGAATCCTTCTCGTGTGTGTTTTGACCATTTTAAACAAAGCTATTGCTCTCATGCCTAAGTTTATTTTTTTATTAGGCCGACAATCATTCCATAAGGTAGTGGCCTTTGTTAGCTACTCTACTTGATAATTGCTGTTTATAAGATTGTCTTCTCTCTGAATCCTGATAGATGGTTTTTGTTAGGCAGTATTTTAATCAGCATGTGGTTTAGGAATTACCTATTTATAACAATTTTCATACAATTTATGAAAAAAAGATATCAGAATAAAGTGAAATGAACAATACAATAGAAAAGTCAGGGTAACGATTATTCTGATTTTGTCCCTCGACAGTTGTAAAACAATAATTAATACCGTGAGATACAATTATATTGGAACCTGCTACAAATACATGATGAGATGAACTGATAGTTTTCCATCAGCTTCCTGGTTCCAATGTATTGATAAAATCAAACGAAGTATACAATCGTTATATTTTTTCACTGCGCTCAAGTTTGAATATTTAATTAGTAAATTGTTTTCTGGCAATTCTAAGCAGGTCTCAAACATTAAATGTTATCACCCGATTCCGATTATAATTTTACCATAAATGTTCTGCATAAGTGCTCGAGAAATATACCTTAAAGAGGAATACCATAAACTAGGATCAATTATTAACCCCCAATTCTTTTTAACTTAATGAAAGGATTGCCATCAAAACGGACAGTTTCAGCTAAACAATCCAGCAAACATCGGTAAAGTTGGGATCATACATTTTGTAGTCATAAGCACTTGTTTCATAATTTTGGATGGATAGCAATTCATTATAAAATGTCGCTAATTGACACACTGTGCGTAAACGAGACATTTCTCGACATATGTTTTTCTTGAAAAACTTATTTATTTATTAGTTTCCATATATCTAGCTTATAGATAACGTTAGGAGAAAATTATCTGCTTCTTGTAGGAAATGCACCTTTTTATAGTAAAGGAGTAAAACTTACCTTAGGAAACATACACACAACACGAGTATTTTTGAGGACTTAGCCATATCAAAATGTGTGGGTGTGTTTCAGTCTGAAATGCAAAAAAGAAAAATGTAAAAACGCTTTATGTCTCTTCACATGAGCGGAAGTTACAGCCCCCTACTTGTATAACATAAGAATGAGATTCTTACAGCTACAATACAATAAGTTTTACTTTAAGTCGGCAAGACGGAAATAACAAATACAACAGAAACCCTCCAGGAGCTTTTGAACCGACTATTAACACGAGAAAACATGCTAGAAACAATATGTATAAAAGCTGTATAAATGAAATGCAAAAAAAAAAAAAAAAAAAATCAACACTTGTATTTGACAACTGCCAATCGATATTAATTGGCATTTCAAAGACGTGCAAAACCAATCCCTTTTTTAAATTTCCTTTTTTTTTTTTTGCTTTACTCGTGTCGCCTTTTTACTTATTGTCAAACATGTGTAATTTATAGCTTTTAAAGTGAACTAGGGTCTTTTTTCAGATAAAGTCAGACACCGCAAATAAAATTTTAGAAGATCTTAAAACTGCTATTGTACCATGGGCGGATATTCATTTAGCTTTTGAAAAAGAACCTGTATAGAAAGATTCCATTGCTCAAGTGGAGCAAAGGTCCTTTATCCTATCGATAAAGACGTTAATGGAAGACCGCCAGGGGAACGCACAATAAACAGCATCAAATGAAATTGCAGACGACCCATAGTATGTCTTTTGTAACATGAAGGCAGTTTTGTGAGTGTGGATGTTGGATTTAATGTACAGGAAATATCGGTCAACCCGATGTTTTAGATGGCTTTGTCATTTTTCCATTAGCTTTAAATGGTAATTAGCTATTATGGGCATATTCATAAAAAACAATTTTGTATTGAAAGAAAAATGTAAATGTTTGTGCCTGGATTTTTTTCTTTCATGTTGCACAGAACATTCTTTTAAGGTTGTGTATTGACGTATGATAATAGGAAACCAAGTTTCATGACACTTGTGTTCATTTATATTAACTAGTACTCCAACGTTGATACTGAAATTACACTCTCGAAATAAGATATATCAAACAGCATGGATTTTATTAAGTTTTAGCTTTTTCATGAAATAAAACAGAATGTTTGATTTGCCATACACTGATTACAATGATAACAAACCTTCTAATTATTCCCTAATGTATTTGTCATATTTTTTAAAAGCCACACTTATTTTGATTAGCTTTCTTCTTATAGAGGCATAACATCGCAGCACATGAATAGTGACATCTTCATGCTCTGAATGACATGCAAATGTGCAATGTATTTCTCTGCCCTTACATTTTGATAATTTAATTGAGAAATGTGAGTATTTGAAATTTGAAAGTGTAAGATTTATTTAACCAATATTAAACATGTGGCATCTTTTAAAGACAAAGTTAGCTCAGAATCCTAAATTGTTCTAATTTCGTTTTATGGACAAAGCAATTTTACATGCGTCATGCATGTCATGCTGAAGCAAAACAGAAATTATACTGAAGTATTTGCTGTAAGGCGTTGCGTTCCTCATTCAAGCTAGAAAGAAACTCGAATTAAGTATACAATGTATTTATGAATATGAAAGATACAGCCGGGAATGATATATGTTACACAGAATGATAGTAAGTTTCGCTGATTTTAGCGTCGTGTACAAAAACTAACGTTAGTGAAAACTTTGCAATTCTAAATTATTGAATACTTGCATTGTGTAGTAACATTTGTATTTCAACGAAAAAAGGTATTTTAGAAAAAAAGAAAAAAAAAAAAAAACAACATATAAAGCTTAAACTTTATCCGTGACGTATATCTCACAAAATATAGAAAAAACGTAGTGCATTTTCAATGTCATCTACAGATTCAGCTACATGTAGAACGACATCATTATTATCAATTTGGTCAAGGTGGTCGCTTTGTTTAAGCCGCATATCCAATTTAAACGGAAATGAAAAATTAGCCGTTCACAAATAACGGAAATACTGAAATGGATTGCCAACTGTTTCTGAAATACCAGGCTGTACCTGATATAGCCTTCAGTTGCCATGACAGCAAAGTTTTCAGGAAGTTTACTTTAACTTCGTCTAAATTGAAGGCCAAACATGTCTATCTTTCCCGAGTTTAGTTTAGTTGGTATTTGACTATGGTTAACTTTATTGTTTTCTATCTTAGCAGAGAGTAGTAGTAGTGTTTTCCCACTGGAGGATTTGACCTAAATAGTCTATTTTCGTTTATAATAAGTGATTTCGCAGCATTTATACACGTTTGAATAAAGAAAACTATTGGTCAAGATGACATTGCATGGAAATGGTTAGGCTACGCTTGTCATAGGGCAGAAATGAAATGTCTATCACCCACACGGACGATGTCTTATATGTTATTCAGTGGTAGACTAAACGAAACGTGTAACGTTCAACCTGTTTTTTTCATTCGTCTTTTACTTATCGATTTTTCCAATATCTGCCAGCTTATATCTAACTATCGATGCACGAAGGATATTGTCTCTTACATTAATCAAGACATTGGGTGGATAATTTCAAAATGATCTCGAGTGATACAAATTTCATATGGAAGAGAATTTTAAAAGCGGGTTTCCCAAGGAAAAGCATCAAGGCTGTAACCCATGTTAAGTTAACGGATTTTTAAACGTTAAATTAAAATTCTCTGCCATATAATACAAGAATACCATTGATGCAAAGCATCAAAGGGCGCCGAAAATAGTTTTGTACATGTGTGGCGTTATATAGCTAAAATAAGCTTTTTGATAAGCAATCATTATTAGTTTGATTTGAATGAAAATTTTTATGAATATTTGCAGAAAACATTTAAAATCATGGTGGTTTTAAAGCTGAAAAAAACGGAAGAAAAATTTTTTTAAAAATTGGGTTTGACCGGGATTCGAACTCCACTCGTAAGATTAGACGGTCATCAGCTTACCCACTAACCACGGAGACTGACTTTAAAGCACGTGGTAAAAAATAAGCTCATATTGTAATTTTTGCAAAGGTAGTGTCTAGAGAACCGGAACCGGTTCCCTAGACAGCGACCTTAGCGAACCGGAACTGTTCTCTAGCCTATACCAGTCTATACACTAGCGAACCGGAATTGTTTTCCTGCATATATTACAGGTAATTGTGATAAGAAAATAGATTATTTAATAATTATAAAGTGAAAACTTCCATTTAAACAAGAAAAATGCGGGATTATCAGTTTATTTGCTTAGTTTTCAATGTGTCGATTGTCGAATTGATCTCCTTCGCCTTCCGCACTTCCGGTTTTAATATGATGTCTATGTGAACGCTGGCGGAATGGTAGTCTAACAATGATCTACCATTTCGCGGTGAAGCACATGGGACAGGAGGATTAATAGTCGCCGGGTTGTTGCAGAAGTTACGCAGGTGGAAGCTGGCGAGTTTGACATAGTCTTCATACAGTCTTCATACGATAGGTAAAAATGATATAGAAAAATTTAACAATCATCAGTTACTCCATGCCCTACTTGATATAAGAAATGAATTCCGAGCTGTGGTGTTCAGCACGTCGTATTTGAGAGCCTCTTCCATTGTCATCAACGTCGATACAAGTTATGCAGACGTCTTAACAAGACCTTTTTGAAACTCCCACTTGACAAAATATGGTCACATGGTCCAGAGTTAATGAACAATGACGTTATAGACAGACGTGATGGTGTGGTTAGAAGAGATGTTGACTTTAAGTTCACCGACAGCATCAGTCATGCCTTCCTGGACCAGACGCTCTGAAAACAGTCCTTTTCAGGGCTAAACTGACTCTTAATAGGGTCGACGGGCCATGATCAGAGCTCCTCGTGGTGTAGCCTGGATGTGACATAATGAAAACGAAAGCAAATGCTTATGTATATTTAGGTTTAATTATTTCTCTCTAGCATATATTACATAAAATCAAAAACATTTACAGAAAAATTGTGCTTTCTGTTTCAATGCTATTCATTATGTTATAACTAAACGCTCTCCTTCGTCATTCTGTTATCTCTAATACTAATACTGCGTTAAGTCTTTCATGTCATAATTTTAGGAAGGATCTCTAAATATTCCTCTTCCGAATTACATATTTAATGATAACAATAATAATCAACATATGCATTGTTTATATAGCTGTATCAATAAACGTGCCGATAACAACACGCCAAATAATTCGTCCGAATATTAATTCCGGTTCGCTAAGGTCGCTGTCTAGGGAACCGATTCCGGTTCTCTAGACACTTCCTTTTGCAAAACCGATAAGGGAGAAGTCGTTTTACGTTTTCGTATTTTTTCTAAAAGATATGAAAAGGAACATTACAATTAAACAATTACGTTTTAATGAAGGAAATGTGTATAATCAATATTTTAATGTCTATTGCGTATTATTTTGGCATACAGTTAAAACCATTTTTCTTCGCATTCTAATAACCGCTCCTAGCATGTACTTCCGGAAAAAGTATTCCATAATAGGCCACCGCCGTCATCGGCGGCGCCAACAAGTATTTGGCATCATCAATGTTTTCCATGAATGTCCGGGGAACGACAGGGAGAAGATTTATCTCCCTTATTATTTGCATTTTATCATAACGATCTAAACAATTCATAATTGTGTATGCTGATGTCACGGTTTTGATAAGCGAATGAGGGACATGCAGATATGCTAAAAGTGTTTGAATGTACCTAGAATTTTCGCCTGATTGTAAGGAAATATTCTCAGACGGTGACTATGATCATTAATTTCCTTGGACTTTGGAACAAAATTAATTGTATCTTTCCTTTTGGAAGCTTGATTTCATATCATTTAAGTATACACAAGTAATACAAGGATCGACCTTGTTTGAATAATGTACATGATTTGCTCGGCTTTTACGAATGTCCAATAGGTGCTCAGCTTCTTTCCACTCTTTGTACCTTTTGGCCCCGGACTTTATACAGAATTTTGTCCTAGAAACTAGTATACAGACTTAATGGCGTTTGCAATGGTGTTACATCTGTCACAGAGCCATTTCAACTCTTGCACTGAATCAGAAGTGTACATTGAAAATCATTCGCGTAGCGGGTTCTTGAAAATTTGTTACTCAATTTAAAGCTAATTTTCTGCCACTTCTCTAACTTTTTAACAATAATAAAATTCTTACAAGATACAGATATTATGAAACATCTGTTTTATTCCTTAAGATAACAGTTAGATGTACAGTTCTTTTAGAATATGCGTTTCGGAGTTTATTTTCGAAAAACATTGATAATTTGTATTTATCAAATTTAACGTTGCATCAGTTTTTATAACAGCCGCATTTTCCATTGTGGTAATATTGATAAATAATGTAAATGAGTTTATACAATGTTCTTTCTAAAATCAAATTGTTCCTTTTAAGAGGTGTGTCATTTTTGTCAGTTTTCTGGTTAGATGTTCTTGTATTTGTACAGATCAACTTTATGGGTGGATGTAGTTCTAATATTTGGCAACATGATAAAACTAGAAGATATCTATGTACGCTGTACATGTACGTGGAGCAATTATACATGTATTATTGTTTTAGTACAAAAGGTTGGTTATATTCAAAACTTTTCTCTGTAATTATCTTTTATATATTACATATCTTGCAAACTATTTATTGAAAAAATGCAGTTTACTTTGGCATACATTTTCAGAATTATTGTGTTAATCATAGAAAATATTGTGAAATTGATAATGTTACAGTAAACGCCGTACATAGCTAAGTTCCAAATAGGATATAACGAACACATATTCTGGGCCCGATGTTTTTTCTTCTTTATTTAATATAAAAATGCTATATGTATAGAACAATTACTCCAAATATAAAAAAACAAATTAAAAAGGACTCAAAGGGTTCGTTATAGACGGAGTTTACTGTATTAATTTCCCGGTCGAATATTTTATAAGACCTTTGAGAAAAGAAGACCAAATGTTTTGGTATCCAAGCACGCACTTATCAACATGATAACTAAACTGTAAAGCAAGCGATGTCGACTTGAACATCGACTAAAAATCACACGGCGGCCATGCGGAAATTTAATTATGTAAATATTTGACACGGTTTCGTGTATTTGGTTAATTTAAAACTGTCAAGGGATCACGGAACTGAATACAGATAATATTCGAGCCTCTATCACGGGCGGAAACTATTCTAAAAATGACGAGGAAACAGTATTTGATACCGTAGACTACAAGAACTTCTAAGAAAACCTTGTTTTTTGCTTTTTGTGTCTTTCCCTTTAATTTCAATTATATGTTTTTTAGAGCCAAGCAAATTTAATGAGTTTCCCATAACACAAAATATGAGTTTGTCAGCCATTATTATAACCTCTTTTTGCAGATTATATTTGTTTTTGTAAAACAGAGAAAGAAACACCGGTTCTAAATTTGTTAATTCAAATAGTCCTTCAGACTAAACTGCATGAAATATAATCATCACATTATACGTGTATATAAATGCCTCTTTCTGTTTTCATACAATCCTATAGCGTAAGTAACGATTTTTAATCGTCCCTCTTTTCATATTTATTACCTTGCGATGATTAAAGAGCCACAAAGCCTGATATGGGTTGAATTCTTTGAAGTTTGTAGTCTAGCATTCAATGATAACCTCTACAAACAATACATGGTCATAAATGGAAAAAATAGATACGTCAAATTTTATAAAACAGTTTCAGAGTTATTTGGCTAATAGACAAACGCAATTGTATCGTTTTACAAATAACAAAGTGAATATGACCTTGACATTGTAACAAACGTAAATGTTACGATGTAGCCAAACAATGATAACCTATGCAAACAATACATGGTCATAAATGGAAAACAATAGACACGTCCTATTTTAGAAAGCAGTTTAAGAGATATTTGGCTAATCGACAAACGCAATTGTATTTGGACCGTTGTACAAATAACAAAGTGACCTTGACATTGTAGAACATACTACAACACAAACGTAAGTATCATCAAATAAAAGTTCACATTATATACCCCTGAGATTAATATTATAGAAGGACATATTTAATATTTGTTTACTTAATAGATGTTGCTGAAAAAAGACGCAGAATACATTTTGTCAGTACTCCTGAGAAGAAATTTCTCTTCAAATGTGTCTAAAACCCCAGGCAAGTGATAAAATATGATAAAAATTGATGATTCTCTTAGAAACATTCGATTGACGTTTTAATACTTCCCATATGGGTTTCAAACGGAATTAGTCCTAAAATGCGGCTCTCGAACATTTCTATGAATTTTGTTAATAAGAGAGTTAACCATAATACTGTTACGATAAAACAATTGAAGGTCAGTGAGAGTAAATATTTTAATTATTTTGACAGTTAGTTAAGGTGAAAGGTCAAAATCGTCTCATAAAACACATCTAAAAAGGGTTTCATAAAATACATTATTTATAATTATGATAATATGTTCATGATGGAGGCGGAATACGTGAAGTTGCTCCCGAGAAAGACCTGATTACAATGTGTTAATAAACCGCTTGAAAGGGGTGCCAACTATTTTATCACTGTGTTAGAAATCTTCATACAATAAAGAGGAAACTGTTTTTTTGTAATTTTGATATTTGTACACAATAGAAGACAACTTCATTGCCAAGATGCAAACAATACCACATCACATACATTACAAAGGGTTGTCAGAGGTACATGTATCACCATTGCCGATGCTAAAATTTGGTCACATATAGGACATGTAAAATAGTCTCATAGAATAAACCATCTCTTGATATTAAAGTGGCATTTCTAGTTTGTTATGTTTGTATTCATGTTGGTGGTCATTAACATATATCTTAACAGGTCTTATTGTAAAAAGTTTTAAACAATGTTTGAGCTATTCAAAGTAGTGATTCCAGATTTTAATTCAAGATATTGTGCAGACTGATAAAGTATTGATAAAACTTAATGACAGTATTGTCTTCAGCTAGTATGTAATTAATTACTTTTGCCAGGGTGAGCTTTTCTAATTGATGATTTTCCGTCGTCCGTCAACATTTTGATTCGAACTACATCTCCTCGGAAACTACTGGGCCAATTTTGATGAAACTAAACAGAGATGTTCTCTGCATAAAGATCAACCAAAATTGTTCAAAGAACGCCATTCCATGCAGAACTCTGGTTGCTATGGCAAAAATTAGGTAACACTTTAAAAATCTTCTTCTCTGAAACCAAAATGCCTAGATTTTATATATTTGGTATTTACCATTGTCGAGTGAACTTCCAAGATTATTTAAATTATGACCCCCTGGTCAAAATTGACTCCACGCGGATGGTAACTGATTTACATTGACTTATATAGGGAACACTCTAAAAATCTTCTTCAATGAAACCACAAAGCCTAGAGCTTAGATATTTGGCATGTAGCATTGTCTAGTAGACCTCTACCAAGGTTGTTCAAATAATGGACCCCCGACTCAAAATTGACCCCGCTTGGTTTTACATAGGCTTATATATAGGAAAAACTTTAAAAATCGTCTTCTCTGAAACCACAGGGCCTAGAGCTGATATATTTGGCATGCAGTATTGTCTACCTCTACTAAGTTTGTTTAAATCATGGCCCCTGTGTCATAACTGACCCAGCCCGGGGTGGGGTCTCTTGGTTTTACAGAAGAAAAACTTTAAACGTCTTCTCTGAAACCACAAGGCCTAGAACTTAGATATTTAGCATGTAGCATTGCCTTGTGGTCTTTTATCAAGATTTTTCCAATCATGACCCCCTGTTAAAAATTAACTCTTCCCAGGAGTGGGGTAGGGGTCACTTGATTTCGCAAAGGCTTATATAGTGCACCTTTTTGAATTATGTTAAAGTCACGACCACTTGTATTATTGGCAATTGATATACAGGTGAGCAATATAGGGCCAACTTGGCCCTCTTGTTTTAGAAATGAGGAATATACTATTTTTAATATTATAATATAATTATAAACATAACATAGTTTATTTCATGTACACTATTTTAAAGCTGCTCGCTCTCAGATTTTGGTAAAAAACAGTTCTTCAAACTGTATGTAAATAACGTATTATAGAACATATATTCATATAAAAAGGCTCCAGTATAAATTCTTGTCACGTATATCTCTAAATTTCAAATAATACGCTACTAAATTCAAAAAAAGCGTTCAAACGCTTTTGAAATCTCTACATAAACATGTTGTGTAGCGGTGCCGTGCAACCGACATTTTCAATCGATTTCTGCAAATTCCTACCTAGATATTTGCTAATAATTTGATTCTAGCCTTTAATTTTATACTTATGTTTAAGTATATCAATTTAAAAAAAAAATAAAAATTTTCAACGGTAACTGAGAGCGAGCAGCTTTAATGTCTCTAGTAATTCTTGTTACAATTGCATACATGTTAGTCATTGTTTGCATACATGTTAGTCATTGTTTGCATACATGTTAGTCATTGTTTGCATACATGTTAGTCATTGTTTATATATTGCATTAAATGTACATCATGTGTAACAATAATGGTGAGACAGAAATAAATAAATACATTACAGTTTACGTTATAATTATGTTGTGCGAAGAAGAAAAAAAACAAAAAAAAAAAAAAAAAAAAAAAAAAAAAAAAAAAAAAAAAAAAAAAAAAAAAAAAAAAAAAAAAAAGCGAGCGAAGAAGAAGAGAAGAGAGAGAGAGAAAGAGAGAAGAAAGACAGACAGAAGAAGACAGACAGAAGACAGACAGAGAGAGAGAGAGAGAGAGAGAGAGAGAGAGACAGAGAGAGAGAGTACATTGCTGTCGAAGTGCCCAAAGAAAGATTTCCGCATTAAATGGGCGAATAACCCCCATGGAAGTGGTGACAACTTAATTATGTATGATGATTTTATTAGAACTCATATCACACTGCAGAAACAACTGTCACACCCAGGAATGTACTTTAAGCTAATTTTGTTAACGGGGGGAATACTTCCCATCGATTTTTTAACGGAATCAGTCTTATTAAAGCAAGCAATTAACACATTTGTGGATATTTTAGACGAGGGAGCTAACACTAATCTTTGTTTCTATACCAATAACAGTAGTCTTTTTGTGTTCATTAGTAAATTACATTTATGGTTGTGATAAAGTCTTATTTATTCGGGGTCACACAATAATGATTAAAAGAAGCGATAAAGTCGACAAGTGCAGCTTCTAGTATTTTAGTGACTGTATCTATCCAGAAATGTACTTAAAGCTAAATACTTTCCATGGGGTTTAACGGGATCAGGGGCAGTTAGTACAATTCGTAGAGTTTTGAAGATAAAAGAGGAATTAGGAACCCAACACTTCTTAGTTTCGGCGGGAGTAACTTGTCAGAACTCCTGCAAATAGTCATTAAGTTTGGCTGATAAAAACTGCAAGAACTCACAAGTCTATAATCAATGCAAAATGATTAAGTTAAAATCTGAACTAAACAAAAGCACAGAGATAAAATATCTTTCAAGATAATTAATGGCTGTCCATTATTTGAGAGAACTAGGTAGGGTTTCAGAGCATGACGCAGTCAATTTTTCACGATTAGGAACTTAACAACGATACAGACAAATATCTTAGATCGTTGACAACCACTGATGTATCGAATTGGATACGGTACACATAAACTCTGTAGAGGCATGTGGTGAAATTTTATACTTTTTTCAAGCATATTGAATTTCATAGATTATCAATGTAACACAGCAAAAGAAACGAAGATTTAAGTTCAAGGCATCCTTGCTTCTCCGTTCATTTATTTTCACCAAGTGTTCATTATATGCGCCGCGCCAGACCAATTTATTTTCGTAAATACATCAAAATGAACTAACATATACTTAGTGTTTGAAATTATTTTTTTGTAAATCAGCACCGTTCCCCAGTTAACCGGCTTTGTTTTATTCTTATGGATTTACCCAAGTTGAAATGCAACGAATACTGCGCTGCGAATGGACAAAAAATGTTTCAAACACTATATAGTAAGCTTATAATTTCAGTTTTAAATTAATTGGTTTATTGTGACTTTATTTTAGATCAAGTAAGTCCGGATATATGAGACAAATCGGTCCCTAGAAGGTCGTTATAAACGGATTTTACAAAAGTTCATTTCTACTGCATTTCATTTTCGCTGTAAAATAGCTAATTATAGGTTAATGGTTAATTTTTTAATTTTCACCAAGTCCCTCTTCAAACCATGTCAGTTATAAACTCTATCAAACCATGCTTAAAGTACTTAGATAATTTTCTCAAAACTGAAAACCAAAATATGATTCAGTTTTCCTGCAACTTTTTATTGGGTTATACTCCAATGGGAAATGTAAGATTTATCACATTTTAAACCCATTTACACGTAGATTTTCAAAATGGGATCGTTAGATTTTCACTCGGGGCAAGGCTATTTCTTTTAACAGGGATGTTTTACAAAATTGTGATCCATAAATCCTGTCCAAACAGTTTGTCGTCTGCGTCTGTTTATAAAGGTATATGTGTTAGGTACACACCTATATTACACAAATTCCCTCCAAATATATCACAAAAAATATTTTACATAGATTATATACGGTGCACTATATTAAAGGAAGACATGGATTTTTTGTGCCCAGATTTCATACACTAGGTTAATAGGTTACACCCCCATATAATATGACTTTGAAATTCGTGAATTACTTGTGACGTAACGCTATAAACATTGTGACGTCACTTTTCCAAACACAACATCTTACGAAATAACGTATGTTTTTATATTAAAATGCATCATTTCAATAAGTTTGCATTAAAATATCTATTTTAAAGTGCAAGACGGTATGCAAGAAATAGTTTCTACCACGAAATATTTGGTTTAGATGGAAATAGCAAATAGCAGAGCCTCGTTCCCGTCAAAACAGTTACCCTCGGTGACGGATATGTCGATCTGAACCGCATGCTCATGGAAGAAACTAATAGTATTTAATAAGTCAGTTTTATGTGCAATTTAATCATAATGATATCTTTTCCTGATTTCAAAATCTTGAAAATTTTGTAGTTAATCAATCATACGGTATAAGTAGATTTTAACATCAGCACTTCGCACATATGCCCCTCTGCCACAATAATAAAACGCCTTACGGTCGGAATGTGTACTAGCCAAACACCGTTTCATGTACCTTTCCTGCGATTCAACATAGAAATTGACGAACTTTATGTCAAATTTTCAAAATTGGGAATAGTCTCGTCTGAAACGGTTAATTTAATACAACTCTCAACAAAATGCCTGACTAACAAAAAAAACAGGAGAATTATATCAAAGACAAATTCTATCGGCAAATACATGTAAGGCCTGTTTAAAAGTCTAAGGGGCATTCAAAGCGTCTGGTAATTGTTTTAATGAAGCGCCTTTGCAAGTTACACACTTTCTCTCACTCCCATGCTCCAAATTTAAGGAGTACTCGTAAAATGTTCATTTCAGAATTGTTCATATCCCTTGTGTAACGATGTGAAATAACATTAGGCTGGGTAATCAAATTACCGGGCAGTTGTGTTCAGGTGACAAATTGAAATTCTGAAGTCTCGCATAAAATAAAAGTCTTTGATAAATGTTTATTTCTCTCTCGAGAATGTAGCATACGGAGCATGAATACAGAAAAAGTTGTATCTATAAATGTCTCTACCTTATTTTAATGCTACAACAAATAGAATAGAATTTGAATATATGGTTATAAAGTAAACAACAATAAAAGTCAACAATCTCGTCGTTATTTGGACAGTTATATTAGTGTAGTGAAATAGGCAAAAAAGGTGAACATGCCAATTTAATGAACACGAGTTTAATACTATTTATTAATTGATGAATCTAGATTTACACGATCAACAATGCCATTACGTATAGGTTATAGCTTCTGTATAATTGTATGTTTGACATTTCATTCGTTGTTATACGTTATTCCTATAAACATTACTAACATTTGATGCAGGAAATAATTAGAATTTTTATGATCTCTACAAATCTAGTTATAATACAAAACAAGGTAGTTTATTATACCTGGTAACAACACTTATGATGCCAAAGTTCGTATTAGCTATAATAATAGTTGTAACGTTCGTGTACTGCAATTACTAATTCTTAATTTTTCTTGTTGAATTCTTGACGAGAAATGTTTAATGAAGGAGTCATTACCGATTCCATTAGGTTCTTTTCTGTTTTGTTATAATAAAAAAAGACACAACTGTATGCAGTGTAACGACATGTGTAGCTTTTACTACAATTTTGAACAATCACACATTCGTGAAAAATATTGCCAAATGTTAGAGAAGATACATTTGTAACTACAAATGTATATCTTTTAAGCTTTTCAAATAAAGCAATTAAATTATCCTGCGTAATGGATTTCAGCAATACGTGTTGTGTAAATGTATAGATTTTTGCAAGTATATTGAGCAATATTTGAACTAAAATGAAGTACATGTAATTACAGTTTCTTGTTCATTGTTCAATACAATGCATCTGAATTTTTCTTTCCTCCTTGAAGACATTGTTTTGGAAATATGGAGTACGTTATTAAGTGCTCGGTATTAAGTTGTATGAAGGTTATTGTGTAAAGTTGTCTCAAAAAAGACTTGTGTGCCTAACATATATATGTATATAATGTCCAATCAGCCAAAGGAAATACTAATGTATTTGCTTTTTCCTCAGGTAGTGTTGTATCAATATTACTATTGTGTTTTAATGATCTTGTACTGATATTTGAAATTAGGACATTACTGTTAAGTGGGTATACAATATTACTAAGTTTATAAGTTCATTCTTATTCATAGCTCAATATGGAAATTTTGAAGGGATAAGTAACTTTAAGTTCTCATTTCATATAAAAGAACCTTTGATATTAGGATCATTTCAACAGTATCTCGTTCTTGAGATGAATGGCACATGACAACAATAATACAAATACTTATCTTTGTTAATAAAGGGTTATCGTCATCACACAATATCTGTAGGTGGAGTTTATCATAGCAGACGATAAAACTCTGTACAAGAAGGTAACTAGTCATACAACATACCAGGCAGAAATACTGCAAAAATCAGCAACCATTTTAAAATTGGTTCCTCCCTTTTCTATTTATAGAAAATCTTGGCCTTTAAGTATTGTTAATAAATGTAGAATCCATATTGCATTACTTGCTTTTACATTTGCATTAATTTGAATGTCAAAACATACAGTTATACAGCACATATACGTTTCAAATTGAACCAGTTACATCAAGTACTGAGAAGATTTATTTTCATTTCCTCCGACAAATTGTTACGGCATGTAACATATTGTAATATATTCAAGAGGCTAGGCCTTGTAGGTCGAAATTAGTATTTTTAATTCCCCATAGAATTCGGAATTACTCTATTCTTTTATCAACACGCTTCTCGCTCAGATCTTGCAATAACAAACTTCGCCTACCTACGCAAAACTCTTGCTTAGTGTGCTTTAATCAATTCTGTTACATGTACATTACCCGTATATTGTTCATCTAATCTAAACCGGAGATCACTAATGATAAAATGCAATCAGTAAAATTAATAATGTTATGTTTGCTTTATTGTTCGTGTTGATTAGTCAACGACAGCAAATATGCAAACGCACCGATAAACAAAATGCCTAAATATTAAAGCGCTTAAGGACCGTGAATTAAAAATGCAACCTAATAATTAAAGAACGGATTCCAAGGAAGTGGTATATTTTTGTAGCGTAAAGTGGATATAGGTATGTGTATTAGAAGGCAATTGTAAAGAGGAAATTCAATTCTGAATGTAACAACAGAGACCGTAAATTGCACATGCGCAGACCGGCATATTATGTTTATTTACATGTTTCTGCATTTTCAAGAGAAATAAAATCTTAACCGAAGATTTCGAACGGATCGCAAAAACAACTATTTCTTAAGAAAACTCTTTTCAATTCAAAACGGTGACATTAAAACAAACAGCTAAAACTTTCCATTTCCTCTTTATGACCTTTGAACGACTCTTGAGCAATCTTCCTATTTTCAAACATCAGCTGTATCTACTTAAAAGAAATTAAGATCTACTTTATGTGGTACTAGAACTAGAACTTCAAGCCGCTCCATAAACAACTAGTAAACTTGAGGAAAACAGTGGGCGGACTTTGTGTGGGTAGTCATTTACTTCAAAAGTAGCCCTGTAAGATTGAATGTTTGCTGTAGTTTAAAGAAGTAAACTATATATTAGAACTTTGCAAATTCTTACTTTATGGTGAATTTAGTGTTAAATTATTTCTTTTGCTGATTGTATTACCAATGTGTTTCATATTAATCACAAAATGTTGACATCTGGAATCTGTAGAGTTTACATAAAACTTTGCATTAAAATCATTTACTGTTGAAAATATAAAATGAAAAATAAATTACTCTGTATCAATAAAATAATGGCTTAGCTTCATAAACAAAATAATTGTTTTAATGAGCATGCGGTGCGCTTTGTTTATATTTTAAGAAAAATTAAAGCAACTGAACCTGTAATTTATAAGTTTATGTTTATGTGAAAAATTGTATTATAATTGACAATTATGAATTATACAGATATACAATGCAAACTCCTTTGTCTTCCTATTCTTTGACTACAAATGTCTTCTCAAGAAAGTCAACAAGTGAAGAAGACAATTACCAAGAAAAAGCAACTTTGTAAACATCATGTTTCACTGCTATTTTAGCTTTCAAAATATCATTTAATATGTAGTTGTTTGTTTTGTTTATACGTAGGCTGTCGGGGAATTCAATAAAGCCTAGGAGCTGTTTGTTTTCCAATTAAAAGCAGGAAATGTTCCGTCCTGGAGTTAACCCCCAAAGAATTCTGTGATTTTATACATGTTTTCAACGCTGTTTTTATACATTTATTGTGTTAATTAAATAACGGATACATTAAATATAGCGATTATACGTTTTTGCGAATCTCGTTTCGTGGAATGTAATGATTCTTCGTACAATGATATAAGACTGGCAATCTCATTGATTGAGTAATGTTATGTATTCATTACGTAAGAAAAGTATGTTTCCTTATAAAATGTGTCTAAACAACTAAAACATAAAAGAATATTCATTTGATTTTCAAATTTGGTCATTTGATATAATACTTTGCGTTGGTATATTGTTGTAGTCATCCGTTATATGTTGTCATATGAATCATATTTATAATGTTTAAAATATTCTGCCATATCTGTGATTTGTATATACATGCAGTGCCACATGGGTCTAAGACCTTCTGGAAGAAATTAAATAAAACTTAAAAACTTGAAACTTATAAAAACAACAATTCAGATCGTCATAGAATGATAGAAATATTAAGGTGTGTCAACTTAACAGAAAAATCATTGCAATCGTTTTTAACGAGGCATGCCTTAAATGACGAATATTCAGTAACCTCAAAGCATTTTGTAAGGATGTTCACAAAACTTGAATAGTTTCAATTAAAGCTCGGTAAAATTAGCATATTACTAATCATTCGTTTTGAAGTTCGACAGGACCTCTTGCAATTGTTTCATACTGCTGGATGGATAGCGATTTTTTTATAAAAGGTCGCTATACTGGCGTATTGTGCATAAACGAGATATTTACCTACAGTTAGCTCATTTTAACTGTTCGAATAAACAATCTGCTGGTTAAAGGGTATGCTCCTGCTCGCTCTCAGATTTTGAAAAAAAAAAAAATCTACGAACTGTATCAAAAATACATATTCTAGAAAATATAATCATATAAAAAGGTTCCAGTGTAAAAAGAATATCTATATATTTGAAATAATATGCTACCAAATTATAAAGCGTTGCAAACGCTTTTGAAATTCCAATATAAACATATAAGCAAGCAGCTTTAAGTAACAAAATGCATGCGTTACAAACTGTATTTATTTCAATAGTTTTCATAACAGAAACCTTTTACGCATTTAAATGCATTCTGAGCCATTTATTATCGTATTTGTTTCATCAGCCATAACCTTTAAGATTTCAATACAGATAAAAGGATTCTATATGATGTATGAGGAACAGAAGCTGTAGTAGAAGAAACGGAAGATCAAATTTCAAGTAGTTAACTTGCTTCTTTCTTAATTCCGAAATATCTGTTAAATAAATAACAGATATTAAATATTAGATTCAAATGCAGGAAAATTAATCTTAAATGTGATTTGGTAACCCAGAATTTTAGATGATAACCCAAGTTTCGAGATGATAACCATGCCCCCCCCCCCAAAAAAAAAAAGTTCGTAAACTAGTCAGAATAGTTGAAATTAGCGATTACAATAGAACCTTTATCTGAAACACCAAAGGTATCCAATTGTCTTAACTTTGAGGATTAGTGTGAAAATGGCTGCATTTGAATGTTTAAATTCAGTATAATTCATTCACTGAAATATCTTTGGTATTTAGAAGTATTATATTTTGTTTAAACTGTGTTCCTTCAAATCCATTGTTAGGAGGCATACTGATTTGTATCTCAGAAAACTGTTATAACTAGAAAACATAAGAATCTGTATTATTATAGTTTCATTCCCTTGGAATATGATGGAAATCCCTAAAAGTCTTTTTTGACTAGGATTGTTAACAATTGAAACTCCGCCCTCCCTTTAAGGTATTTTTTCATTTATGTCAGTCAATAGGAAAGCTACTGCAGTATAATTCATTTTATTCAATATTGCCAATTCAACGGGTAATAGCCCGACGTTATTAACATTTGATTGTTGTTGTTTTTTTTGCCTAATATAGTGAAGATACTGCTTTGAAATAAGTAAAGCTGTCTAATTGTGCACCATAATTGTGTTATTTTATTCTTCCGCAGGCAAAATAATACGTGTCTCAATATCGTCATTGTCGCTTGATTGAAATGCTCATTCACGAAATAAGATAATTAAACTGTTTCTAGAAATATTGAAGCACGTATCAAATAACACAATCAATGTTTGTTGTGTGAGTAACGAGAATAAAATGGTTTCGTACAATTTTCAGATTATTTTTATTGAAGTTTTTACATTACAGTACCGTTTCTTTTAAAATCACATCTTGTCTTTTTACTTCATTCAATCACGTAAAGTAAATAAGACACGAAATAACATGACATCATGATTGATCACCAAAATGAACACTATAAAGCTAAGATACATAGGAGACATAGCAAACAAGGCAACACCTGTGCACTTGTATTGTACGTATAGGTTATAGGTCTATGTTACAGGAATAAGTAAATTTATTACAAAGGGTGAAGGGTGACGAGTACCTCCAGATACCACTTTGACATATTTAGTCTGCCAGTTTTCTAACCACTTCAACCCCCTTGGACACAGTAAAGGAATAAAAGCAATGCATATGGAAGCTGTTGGACTACGTAAAAAGTTTCAGGAAATTCCAGCCAAAACATAATTCCAGCACAACAAGCCAGTGATATGCTAAACTTAGCTTCGTATTTATCACTCATGTGAAATTTCATTGATTTTCAGTCTTTGATTGATTAGAAACAACTTGCCCTAAAACTGCTCAGTATACAATATATGTATAGATAATTCAAAAAGGAATGTATCAACGTGTGACATGCTGAGAATTTGAACAACTTTATTCCTATAAATTCATACCCTTTGTACTCTGGTAAGTGGTTAATGCAAAATAAACATCTCCATGTGCAGTGTATGTATGAAAAATCAAAGGGCAATAACTCAATAAAAAGTTATCAGGGCGTAATATGCAAACTATATTGCAGAACGTAGCTAGATAATAGTCGTTCATGTAAATTTCCATTGAATTACAACCAGTGTTTGCTGAGAAATACTGCGGACAAATATCTCTATATACATTTTATAAAACGCAATAAAACCAAGGAGAGCATGCCGATGCTTTAAACAACTAGGCTTAGTACTTTATACTTCTGTGACGTTTCATTGAATTCCAACAAGTAGTTGCCGAGAAATAGCGCGGACAATGTATCGATATGCATCATTAAAGGGCAATATCTCAATATAATAATAATAATAATAATAATAATAATAATAATAATAATAATAATAATAATAATAATAATATCTTTATTTAAAGAAGGGTACACATTTAGACACACATAAACATACATATATCTAATATTTCAATGTGGCCTTCTTAAGAAATTATATTAACAAGCATTAACAAAACGATGATAGGAAATATTGATGCACAATAAACACATGCAGTCGATATACACAACTAGGTGTGGTTTTATTGCATTCCAATCAGTGGTTTCAGAGTGGTTTCAGAGAAATAGCCTGGACATTTTTTTTCAGACGGTCAATCATGACTCTAATATAGCCCTATGAGGGTATAATAATAATTTTCATAGTGGAGATATTTAGTAGATATGGAATACGAGTCTGCTTCTTTTGAATGAAATGGGGGCATTTGATTAGGTTGGAAACTAGGGCAAACTGTTAAGTATCCATATCATACACAATTTATTTATCACATAATGAGACGTTTCATACATTCTATAATATTGGCATTATAAATTAAACGGAAATAGAAAAAATCATATTAATCATCAAACACTGCATCTGTGAATTTCTTTACCCTGTAAGATGCAGTTCATTTAAGAGACAGAAATATAAATCGTTGATATTGTACCGACAATGTGTGAGTATGTCGATGCAATTAGTACTGACATGGCCACGCACTGGTAAAGTGACATCTTAAGAACACACCAATCATCCTGTTCTACATCTGTTACGGCTCGTGTTACGGCATTTAGTCAGTTCCATCTTCTTTTGGGCACATATTTGTATCTTATTTCTTTCGCATTTCTTACAGAATGCATGTATCATACCAGCGTTGTGTTAAAGACAAAAAGGAAATATTAGACAAAGGAAATGGAGATGCACGCATCCATTTACTGAAGCATTTCTAAGCTATAGCTGACATTTTAATGTAACATATCAAAAAAGTTGTTTCCATGACAATAGCACTTGACGTGTCTCTTCTTAATCAAAGTATGGGAAGATGTTGCAATCATATACGCATAAGAATAACATGTTTAAAGTTTAAAGTCGTTGTTGAAAGCTAACCTTTTGAACCATTGTTTTCCAAGATAGATTATTACATTTAATATGCCTTCAAGGTATGCTATCTACTATAAAACTCGCGTGAGAAATAAACTTTCTTTACCCTTGTTGATATATGCTCATATTCTGAAATTAATAGCTATCAAATACATTAACAGAACGATCTTATTTTGCCTCAAAGCATCTGTGCATAACCGTTTATTTGCAAATGCTTTAAATATTAGTAAATAATTTCTTTACCTTTATTGCTGTACAGAGATTTTTCAGTGCCCTTTTGAGGGTTAGCATAACCATGGTAGCACAGATACAATAGGTGTTCCAAAGGTTTCCGGAAACTGTAATATCTCTCTTATCATTCGATTAATGTTGACATAATTTTGACGTATGTTAATTACACTTTTATGTTCTTTTCCTCTTACATCGTTACTGCATATTCTATAGTCGCTGTAGAACCCTTCTGTTGTGAGCGGCGCAAATTTGTGGAGTTATTAGTAACTGTTTAGTGAAATTTCTGTGGAAATGTTTAATCATGACGTTGTTACAGCAACTATAGAACGTACATCACTTACAGTAAAATAAAAAAAAAACAACTGCTGTAGTAGATTGAATATACAGTCATGGGTTTGTAAAGTGATGGAATACGAAAGTTTTCCGAATTTTTTTTCAAGTGCCCCTCGTACATAATGTATATTCTCTGAACCTGAAATATATGACCGAATATGGTAGCTAAAATAGACTCTCGGTAAATACTCTTAGAGTTTTTGGCAATGTGGTCATAATTGGAAGTAAGTTTACAACATTGTACCAGGTGGGTTGTAGGCACCCCATTGGCCAGTTCTGAAAATTAAATTGAATTGAAATATTGTCACCGGAAAATGGGATATGTTAAAAAAGTACGCACATTTTCTCGTAATACGTGTTGTAGACATTTTCAAGGCGGTTTTCAGGAGCTCTTATGACGCAAGTGAAACATTGCTATATCAGTCCCGCCGACGATAAAACAATTTAAACACAGTCCTCTCGTCAATAAAACATTTTAAAACAAATATCAACATCGCGAGACGTCATCGATTAACACCTTAGAACATATTCAGTTAAGGGAGACTTTAAAGAAATGATCGCTTCTTCGAAATAGTCTGAAAATTATATACATATGTATCTGATAGATCATTTGTAACGCGCCATGTCGATTATTCAAATTATTTTAAATCCCAACAGAAAGATTTTCAATTGCGTACGTATCATCAATTGGTAGTAATGAACCTCAATTGACATGCTATTTGCATTTAAACGAATCTAATATAACTCTAATAAAGCTCTGCTGAGACACTTTGCGACAACAAGGATATATTTACTGCAGAACTAACGGATTATGGGCAGATAATGGTGCAATTCACTTGATAAAAAGATTTTACAACGGATTTCAATTTATAAGTAAATATATGTCTTTTGTAGTTCCCGCCATGAAGTTATTGAGTTGGCACGCCAGCATAACAAGGCGACTAGCTATAAAATTCTGTATCAAAACCAGAGTTTCTTGTCAGATATTTGAACACATTTTAATGTCAAAAGTAAGCCACAATGGCTATGCCATTTGAACAACCAGGTTCAAACAGTAAGATATTACTGACAAGTTAAGGACCATTTTTTTTCTGCACATTAGGCAGTGATAATGTTGAACCACGTAATGTTTTTGGGTCCTATACCTTTTTATCTCTGGATGCAGCATTTTGTCATAACTTGTAATATACAAGTATTTATAAATGTTACCATGAAGAAAAAGATGCATTTTAAGGTAAGAAAAAACCGGTGATTATTTATAAAATTGTTGTCGACTCATTCAATTGGTTGCGAGAATATGATTTTTAGCGAGGCCTACATCTATGACATGTAGTGTGTGTTAGCCTAGAAGATTTGTCCGGCATCAAGTCATCTTAACAGGTCCTATCAGCAATGCGTAGCCTATTGTTAGGTTAAAAAATTCCGTGAAAAAAATATGCTATTTTGCATGTATTTTCTAGACATTTAGAATACATTGGATAATAAGTCACCTTTCGCTCGGTAAAAATGGATTCAACTTGTATTAGATATTCTGAGTCTAATACAAGAAACTACATCTAGTTGTCAAACTCGTAAGTAATAAATGCGGCTCGAAAAGGATTGCCCAAATCTGCTGATGCTTTACCAAATACCAACCATTCTCCAGCATACTCCGAAAGAATACACCCGATTTCAGTGAATCAATTAACAAATAATTAACTGTACTTTTTTCCATGGTGTAGAAATATAATTCTCTTTAAATTCTCTCAAAGAATCTTTATACTATATCTAGTATGTAGGTTGCTTTATCCCGCTTACATAAAACACTAGTACTTGGATGTTTACCAGATAGATAACATTTGTATTTTGTACTTTTTAGCAATTCATGCCATGTGTTTATCTCTTCATTTGGTGTTTCAACAGGAACGAACTCGATTACATGAACGAACTCGATTACATGTGCTTGTTGAGCAATTGTCAAGACCGATTCTTGGTGTTAGATCAAAAACATTACGAGATCGACATATTTCATTTTTGAATAATATAATGTTAATTCTTATTAATAACAGAAAATGTTTTGTTTATCCGTAAATAATAGATAGTACTTTGTTTATCCGTAAATAATAGATAGTGCTGTGTTTATCCGTAAATAATAGATAGTACTTTGTTTATCCGTAAATATTAGAAAGTGCTTTGTTTATCCGTAAATAATCGATAGTGCTGTGTCATAAAGATAGATAGTGCTGTTTTCATAAATAATAGATGTGCTGTGTTTTTCATAAAATAGGTAGTGCTGTGTTTATCCATAAATAATAGATAGTGCTGTGTTTATTCATAAATAATAGGTAGTGCTGTGTTTATCCGTAAAATATGTAAACGCAGGATAGTTAGTATCCGATATGTTTTAGTCAACTTACTACATCACTATTTTTATGTTTTATATATGTATCCAAATAAATGATCTGATGCCTAAATAAATATATCTATCATTCATATATTTGTTTCACTGCTAATATCATATGAATTAAAACCCAAGACTAGCGCAGGCGTATTGCACCTGACAAACTTTCATCAAGTCATAATATCTTTGTTACCATTGACTTGCAATTACTACAGATATTAGAAATATAATCATATCAGTTATATAACAGGAGTTTCCGTAGTCTTTATAAGTTATTGCTAAAAACTTGCCATCGCCGGATCTTTAGCAACAACTTTCTGTTGATTAATTGATCTCTAAGTAACTGTTTCCATCTGCGTGACATTTTGACTTCCCACATACTTGTTACAGTAGTAATCTTTGCCTTAAGTGATTAAACCCTAAGTCAAACGAACCATTATAGATTTTAATTGTTATGTTTCCTGCCAAAGTATTTTCTCTTTAAAATACACAATTCAGCATTCAATTCAAGACGTGCTCAGTTTCACTGCATTCACAAGCTAAAGGTTATGCAATAATAGTGAAGAGTATAGTTCTCATAAACAATTATCAGTTTAACTAAAGTTTAGACATCAATTCATTGTTGAAGTGTTTCTGTTAATTGGTGTTTCCCCATAAGAATTTGCATCCGTTTTAGATGATTTCAAAAGATCTTTGTGACAATACACATTATCTTATTCACATCTTTTCTGCAAAAGCATGCGAACTATTACTGTAAACTAATTTGACCATTATAAGATGAAGCCTAAAATCAACATAATATTTATGAGTCTAACAGTTAGTGCGTGCAGTTGTTTTTAGAAAAGAAACACTTACGGTGCCGACATTGACATAAACTCATGTTTTATTAAAACTCTGTCATGCTATCAAGCAACAGTAAAAACCTTTTTCGCCTTTTTTTTCGATAAAGCAATTTCCAGGAAATTATCTTGTGATTTCTGCCCCTTCGGCAACCAAAGATCACATTAACTCGCCATAATAATCTAATTTCCAAGAGTAGAGAATCCGTTAGTGATAGCTCGTGTTATGGTTTTTGTGCACAAAGGCGTTTACATTACTGTTGCTGCCATCAAATCATGAACACTCGCATGTCTTAAGAGCAATCACAGTGTTGGAATAATTTTGCAGCTGGTTATAGAGTTAGCTGTTTTGTAATTTTGATATATGTGACTTTATACAATGCACACGTATTTTAATAGTCGTTATTGTTACTATCGACACAACGTTAGCCAGAACCATTAAGACATTGCGATCGTTTATGAACCATTTACACTATCACAAACGTCAACATAGCTAACCGGGTTAACCATGTTCTTACGGTGCACATTATGCTAAAATGTTATAATTAAAGACTATTTGATTTTCTTAGCATATAGTTACCTTATTTAAAAGTAGAAATTCAAAATGACGCAACCAATTGGAATCCAAGTTAAAACGAAAATGCGTTTGAAAAATCTTTGTTTTCAAGAAGGAGGTCGATTAGAAAGTCAGAAATTTGATGACTATATCAATAAAATGATAACGGACATAGACAATGTCATTGGTATGTATTGTCTACAGAATATCAGTAATACTTTTTCTTCGCAGTGTAGCCGTAAGCTATCATATCTTCTGTCGGTAAAAGCTCTTTAATTTACATGCTTCCTAATTTACGACAACGGCTTTACAATTGACATGTTTCTTGATTTTTCACTAGACGTTGCTAGAACATGTTTGCAACACTTACTGCTCCTTCTACTATTTAATATCTAAATCAAATCTCTATATTTGAAAGCTAGTCGCGTTGTAAACTGCAAAGACATTTTCGTACTTCTAAGTTATTGTCCATTCATCTATATTAATTTGAAGTGATATTTTGGGGGAGTATGACTTTCTTACACGCATCAACTAGTCTTAGTTTAAATCAAAATTTTCAAGAATTTAATGTCTTTTAGAATGTAAAGCTGTTAACCCGAATGTGGTTTTTAGCAATGTAATTCTATTTCCCCAAAGAAGATGTAATTGTCAATGTAGAAAATACATTGGATTATTTTTTCAGATTTGCAAGGCTTTTACATTTATCATACTTTAGCCAAGTTAACACAAAACACCTTGTGCATTAAAGGTATCACCTCAGGGACGCGTAACAATCGGAATGCTTCTTAGGAATTGTGAAGAAATACTTCGCCACAATCTGTTCCACCGTTACAATAAGTCACGTGTCACTGTATAATGTATAAGCAGATATTTAAATAAGACATTAAGTGATAGACTGTCTACCGGGAATAAATCATTATTGATGGAACTCGGTGATACATTCAGTTCACTGTGAGCATACATGTATAAATCCCTAATCGCTACTTAGCAATTGGACAGACAATACGTGTGAAAAAGTGGCTTTATACTGAGACAACGCCAATCATAATAAACGTAATGGCTTTCGTGAAATGTAAATCTGAGTTTTGTTGAGCACTATTCGAAAACTTTGAACAAGCGGAGTATTGCAATTGTTTTTTCCTTGCAAAAATGGTAAATGCCTGTAAACTAATAAGTAGAAAAATGAAGATTCCCTAGGGATTCTTACGATTGAAATAAACTAAACTAAACTAAAGTAAAAGGGAATCAGCGCAAAACCATTTAAATACGTGTTCAAAGACATGCTAAATGACACTAGAAATATTGACAAATATGCTGTATGTGTCTGCGGAACCAATCTGGAAAGGAAAATTAAGAAATGTCGGAGTCCTCTTTGGGTGCCTGTTTTATTTGGGAATAATGAAGCAGGCAGCTTTCAAGAAATAAGCTTTCCAAATACCAAATTATCTTAATTGATTTTGAAAATATATACTTGACTTTGGAAAGGGTAAGTATTCTATAATGTAGTTCATCGCCGCTTGTTACTGATAACAGAATGATAAACACTGCAATAATACTTTGGCATTTTAATCAAAGACACGTTTTTACTCAGCAGTATTACGTATCTGTCATTCTACTTTAATAATTCATGTGATTTCAGAGAACAATTATTTGTTTAGGTTGAAAAGAAAACTAAAGAGAAGTGAAGGCTTTGATTTGAAAATCTCTTCTGAGATCTTATTCGTTTTATGGACTTCTTGTAAACATCATTGCATCGATAAGATGTCAAATTACGTATAATACGTCATTTAATGACAACATCAATTACACCTTATCAATACCTCTTGCATCGATGGCACTGATATCCACTGTTAAAGAATCTGTTAAAGAATACTGATACCCACTGTTTCACAATTTTGAATTACAATATTTGAAACATGACACCAATAACATTCCTAAAGAGAAAATGAGACGACAATATCTCCCACACTGAAGGTCGGAATTGGTGTGTCAGGTTACAGATAAAGCGATCTTTATTAACTTTTTAAAAACATAATTAGATACTGTGCTTTTTAATACAAGGTTTCTACTAATTAGTCACTGTTTGTTACATAAAATAAGGATAGTTTGGGGGAAAATTAGTTTTTCAAATCTGTCTAAAAAAACTGATGTGTAATCCATCATACTTGATGCTCTCGTGTCCCGATTGAGATAATGATACACATTAAGGTAACCAATGAGGTATTGAAGCTACTCTGGCAGTGTCTCAAACAGACATTTTATGCTATCCTGTTCTAGGCCTGATTTTTTCAAACACTATAAAGTTTATTTTGAGTGACATAATCATATCATAAAGCCGTACAAGGCTTCAGAGAGTTTTCATTGCTGCACGAATATGGAAAGAGCAAGAACAGAACTTGATTTAAACATGTAGCCAAATGACACAATATTTCAACAGAAAAGAATAACAAAAAACACGTTGGGAAATCCAATTAAATTTAAATCATTTATATATAGATCATTACAAAGAGATCGCGGACAAGTCTTATTCTTGACATCAGTGTATTTTGCAGAATTGTGACCCAAAAGGCTAACACAGACGACATTGTATTTGCTGTCTACTTAGAAGCGTAGCTATTTGAAAATGTATATATTTAAGAGACACTTGGAGAACAGCAGTTATGCGTTTCATTGAAACAAATATGTAGATAATACCGCCTTTCTTCCAAAGTACTGGTTCTTTCTTGCCCTAAGCCTCATTTTAACAAAGACCATTCACCATAACCAAGCCCATGCAGCTGTTCCCATTACGTTTACTTGGAGACAGTTCAAAGTAGATCTTTTAAAACATTTGGCTTTTTTTCATGAAATTGAGTTATTTTGTGAAAATACAATCTCAGAAGAGCTTGATTAAACATCAATTCCCAGACCTAAAGAAGATATCAGGGCAATCAGTGAGAAACCCAATTATCTCCAGGCCATATTTCCTACATTGTGTTATGTAGAATACGTGTTTCAGATATTGTGGCAAGGGCATGTAATATAATGTTATACGGACCACTCAATGTTATATTATATTATTGTGCCTTTTTTATGATATCTAATATCAATTTGACTAACATGTATATCCAGGTAAGGAGTTGTCTCCCTGTCCTTATTGCTATGACCCACTTGATTGCCACGTAAACACACACTCTCTCTCTCATCCTCACACACTTTATATCAAGTCTAAAGTTTATGAACTACACAATTTGCAATATCATCATGAATCAGAACATCAATACATAATTGTAAGTCAACACCAAATGTATTGCTTCTAAATTTGTTCTCAAACTTGAGAATATTTCAGAGATGTAAAATGTTTCAAATAACATAATAAAATTTGAATAAAAAGCGCACAGTGTCATGTCATGGATGTCATTTTACAGAGCATAGCCACCTTACTGAAATGTAAAATTATGTTGTGTAATTGGAACTTTCCTATATTTCGTTAATATAGCAAAACCTCAAGGAGAGAACTTACATGGTTCTTGTTAAGTATTTTAATCCCCCCAAAAGGCGGAGGAATATTGTTTTAGCGTTGTCCATCCGTCCGACGTCCTAACTCAAGAACCAATGGATAGAATTTCATGAAACTTGAAAGAAGTTTACAACAACATAATGCCGCGGCGCACACACAACTTCCGTCAAGATCAGATCAGTATCTCCATAGTTATTGCCCTGTAATTGTTATTTTCTTCTATATTCAATATAAAAACATTAAAAATATATTTCCCTGAAACCAGCTATCAAAATCTAATTTTAATTGGCTCAAATAATTTATTGATCATTCTTTCTAATATCCTCCCCCTACACTTCATTATTATTTTTAGAAATGAGACCACTCAATGGCTTGTAGCGCTTTCCTTACATATACTATTCAGAAAATAAGAAAAATATATTTTCTGAAACTAATAGAACTGATTTAATTAAACTTACAACAACTGAGTTCTGTATCACTGTAAGATGCAGAAAAAAGAACTACTCTTCCGAGATGAGGCCTCAATGGGGTGTTTTTTTAATACTTCTTGTCAGAACGCTATTACAACGGAAAATTTAGGAACTGGATTTTACAGAAATGAGGCCGTTCAGGGGAAGTAGTGCTTTTCTTACGTACTTAATTTATATAGAAACTTGAGAATTCTTGTTGTATGAAAGTAGTCGAACTGATTTGATTTAACTTACAACAATTAAGTTTTTATGACTGTAACTTGAAGAAAAAAGGTCATCTCAGTGATTAGGCCCCAGTAGGGTGGTAAAAGTTAAAAAAATTTTTTTTTTTATACAGACAGAGCAATCCACTTTCCAGTTGTTCTTTTTCAGCTATTTGCTTCATTTGGCGGGGGCCATTAATTCACTGAATGTGCTTGCATTTCTTGAAATGTTAGAGAGAAATTTAAATCAAGTAAGTCATTCAATACAGCTTCGAAACAAATAATGTGGTTGTAAGGACTGTGGTTTGTAAAAATTTGTAATGAGGTTTTCGTAAATATACATATAGCACAGGTTGGCTCATGATGTTATCCTTAACATAGATACCAGCCCGAAATATGGCTATATCACGTACTATTGTCATTTACCTGTAAATGTGACCTTGACGTTGAACAGCTGGAACATGGCTTATGCACTTCATTTTGATGAAATGAACATTTGGTCGAACTTAAATAAGAATGAGGCATTCCAGTTGTATAGCTTGAGTTCTACATATTGTCTTGATGACGTGAACATTTAAACCAAGTTCAATGAAAATCCTTCCAGAGATTAGGAAATATGGGACGGACACAAAATGCAATTATCAAAGCTTTATCTACTCATTGTGACCTTTACCTTCAGGCGCAGTGGTTGAGCCCACATCTTGCTCAATAAGATGAACATTTGGCCAAAGTCTCAAGAAAAACCTCTGAGAGGTTTAGTGGATACGTAACCGACACAAACTATTTGATACAGTGCCTGTTTTCCTCTCGGGATTCTAACCAAATAAGTTTCGAAAATGATTTTATTTACCGATTTAAGAATGTGTTAGCAAGCATTAGTCCTAACGTTATATTGTATTTACACGATGCGGTACAAGTGTCGTGATCAATGACGTAGCTGTGAACAAAATGATTCTGATATGTAATTCTCAAATATAATTTTATCCGAGGAAATGGGGTGACTTAGTTCGTATTAAGTTGTTTTCAAGCACTGACTACTGAGTAGTTTTGTTCAGAATAACCTGTCTCAAACGCAACAAAGACGAGAACGAAGATATAGTACCGAACACAAAAATTATTTCCCTGCTTAAGTGCACATATCAATATCTCACTTTTTGTAATATTGTTATATAAGTATTGTATAGACAGCAACGTTGGTTATTCAGTAATTTTTACTTGAACACGAGTGAATTGAAATATACGTATATATCATGGAACGTAAAGGTCAACCATCCATTTAAAACAGACGTTTAACACTACAAATGCTTTTAGTTTACATATTATAGGTAAGACATCATGTAATTAGTGTATTCTATTCTTTCTAATCAATCTTGGGTTCCTATAACATATTCTTTGTCACACTGCATCAATAAATTAACTGCTTAAATGTATATTTTGTTGTTTTCTTTCTGTACAGAAACGTGCATATGTCACTCAGAGTCCTGACTAATTAAAACGTAGTGTCTACGACCCAGAGCAGACGACAAAATAATTATACAATGACGCCTGATCAGGATTCTAGTTTTAAACCGTTTGTATCATACTTCTGCAAAATATACCTATTAAACGAAATAAACTTACCCGAAACAAAATACTTCACTATTTTCAAACATGTAGTAACCTATTTAAAAAGCAAAGTTAGAGATGTTGTTGTACAAATAAAGGTCATTTCTGTCGATAAAACATCTTTTTGTAAAACAAGAGCTTCATGTAATTGTGTTCCTGGTACTTTAAGAAAATATTGAACAAAGAGTCCTACCAGTAAAACACCCTGTTTTAAAACAATCATACTTATTCTCTCGTATATCTGTAGTCAAAGTTATTTTCCGACATTATTTCTTCCGTTTAATTTGCCTAGAGTTCAACAATGAATAGTTATCGACTCGCTTATAGTTCACGTTCTGAAGTTATCGATAATTAACAAGTTCTGCTAAAGATACTCTAATTAGAAATTCAACCTTTTAATAACATTAGGAATCTTAAAAGACGTTATAATACTTTTATATCATCTTGAAGCATTGACTGTTAGGAGAAAAGCTCTCTGATGTCACCTCTGATGTAACTTGTACCTTGATACTCTTGAAGTTTATGCTCCTGTGAGTGTGAATAGTGATTAATCAACATTTTTCTCCTCACCGTTCCTCGCAACTAAGACAATATTAAGTACCAATGTAGAAAAGAACAATTATCTTAACGCTGGTGAGTGTTTAAATTAAAGATTTTATTGCCTAAATATCTAGTGGGATGAAACGATTTTTTTTGCCATTCCTTTTTCTGTCCTCTTTTGTCTCAAATAGGTGATCAAGTAAACTCCGGATATAACGAACTCCATTTGCTTTTTTATTATATCCGGAATTTTTATATATTATATAGTATTTTCAGACTGAATAAAGAAGGAAAACAAAATAAGGCCAGGAAAATCTGTTCCATATATCTGGGGGTCAGTACTGAGGTAAAAAAAAGTTAGTGCCTAGACATTTTGGAAGGGTGACCTTGACATTTCGTTTTACCGGTGCTTGTGACTATGTTTCATGTACATGTAACTGATGGTCTGTCAATACTTTACCTACTGTTCAAAGCGGACATTACATGAAGAGATAGATAAGCATAGAACGGAAAGCTAGAAATATTAAGCTTCCTCTGTTTGCACCAAACACCAATCTCACCAATCTCGTAAACAAAACAACAATGGAACCAAAAAACATTATAAAAATTTAAGAAGTTCTTTTTAACAAATACACGGATACCATTCATTGTCCCACAATACATCGCTACATTAATTTGAGGTGAAATACGTGACTTATTATGATGAAAAAAAGTTAGCACAACACGAACCATTCTTTTAAAAAAAATGAAGTAGATCCAATTGTATAGTCTTAACACAATTTCAAAGTATTTGTTTTGAAGTTCATAAAATGTTTTTGGAAATGTGCTTCAAAAAAAAAAAAAAAATCAAAATGATTTTAATCCATGGAATTCTTTAAGGAAATTTATTTGTGTCATCAAAATCCTCTATTCGAAACTAGCTCAATTTTAAGTAACAAGAGATTGCATTGGAAAAACAAGAGTAAGCTATCGAAGAATATCGTGTCATGCTTTTGAAATCCCTCGGGGTTTGTTGTAAGTGCGTGTGATAAAAATATGATAGATCTCTTAAAAGCATTATGGTACCATTGCGTCATAATGTTTATCGGTATAATTGACAAACAAAATATCAGCTCTCTTATTTTAAGTCAACTATGTAGCTTATTGTAAAACACTTCGAAAGAGTAGATCTTCCTTAAAATACACGGAACTTTTGATTATTGGATGCAGTCAACAAATGAAAATATGCACGTAACCGAAGCGGAAACATATGCTGGAGTTAATTATATTAAAAACTGTATCAACTATCAATTGCTGTTCAAATATCAAGTAAAGAACCTGAGACACGAGCAAACACTAAACATATTAATTGCATCTGTTGTTGGAACTTAATGAAGTCAACATAGCTGAGAGTTCAACGCTTGAAAAGCAAACATTCCATACAAGGAAATGTTGAGACTTGATTAATGGAAACTAGAATTCGTGAAATAATTAAGAATTTACTTTGCGTACTAGAGACCTGCGGGTTTTCATATATCCAACTTATCCGTTCTATTCTATCTTCCTAAAACAATGTCATTTAGCCGGAGATAAGATTTTATTGTACATATCTCATTTCAGTAATGCAAAGATATTACTAATGCAACAAGAAATATGCCATGCCAATGCTTAGATAGCCTTACTAACTCAAATTTGAGTTGGATCTTTAAGAATATCATCCCGATGGGGTATGGGTACATATTTCTAGGCCAACCCAACAATTGTAATAAAAACAATCAGTGCTGTGCACATATAAGTAATTTGTATCTATACGTAACATGCCATGGCGTCTTACAAAGGCAGCTTTTGATGTACAATTTAAAAACCAAGAAAAACTATCAATTTCCAATTCAAATAGACGAACAGAGATACCAAACCTCACTAATCTAACACAACCAATCAAAACATAACTCTGCAAATAGCAAACGCTGACAAAATTTGGGGCATCCCGACACCATTAACCAATAATTGAAAGTTGGTTCAACAAATCATACGATTTGAATAGCATAGCCAACTAAATTTAAGTGACAAAATCTTAGTACAAAAAGGGGCATAACTTTGTCAAATTTGACCTTGACCTACAAAATTTTGCGGCATTATAGCCCTTTTGTCGTAGACAATACATTGTATTGATAAGAAACTGAAGCAATGGCAAAGTTATAACCAACGTTATTTTATGTGACGGACTGAACGGAAAAAAGCGATCCATAAGATAACCTGATCAAAAACAAAAACATAGACAACGTAAATCTAACATGTTCATTCGTGGATAAGAAATCCCCGATTAGTACGTCCAAAAACGAGGCAGTGCCGAGTTTTTGTAAAATCTGAGCCTTGACATACAAAATTTTGCGGCATTTAAATGATTTTGCCCAGTAAGAAGAAATTAGTGCAACAGATCGTGAAAATGCAATAACTTTTTCCCGAATTTTATTTAAAACTTATAGATGGATAGAAAATGATCTAACTAAGAAAATGAATGCCAACAACCCTAGTTATTTAAAATAACCATTTTAGCCTGTTGATTTTTATGTCTGCTTACATGGACGAAAGTCCGGCAGCGATGTGACATAAGCGATCCCTGGATAAGTTTATCTCACTGGTTAGATCGCGGAAATATGATATCCAAAACGCCAGAAAAACTTGTCATAGTATATATCCCTTCTAAAAAAAATCCATTGAATTATGTTTCTTTTTGATAATTTGCTTGAATAAGTCAAAACTATTTAATTCCGAGGATGAAATGAATTGTGAATATTAGAACAGTTTGGTAGCTTATTTCTGCATAACATAACCAAGAAAAGAACTCACTTAATTCCAAAAATAATCTTGAAAAGAAGAAAACTTATCATGAAAAATAATTTGTTTTCGCGATTTGTTTTTATTTATTTAAATGCGAAAATAAAATTTTTCGCGAAAACGTTTTTACATTTCACGAAAAAATTTCAGATCTCACGAAAACCTTTTCTTTTCACGAAACATTCTTACTTTTCATGAAAACGTTTACCTAGTAACTTTATGTAGTAATTGGCAGAGTAGTAACGTTTATTTACCAGTTGTTACCATTTAACAATATATCGAATAAAAAATGGCCATTAACTGAAAAATTTCGACATAATATGACAAACTTTTCTGATAATGTATGCAGAAATATGCCACCATAGAACATTTGTTGACATTTCTTCTGCAACATAGCTTTCATCCAGTTTCACTAAATATCTTTATTTTCACTGAAAAATCTCGAAGTTTTTCAAAATATATACCTTAATAGTAAAGGTTAGAATGTGTTCTTGCATAACGTATCAATAAGGTAATGTCATCAAACTTGTGAAAACCTTAGACCTAAATTGCAAAACATACTCGTCAAATCTGCGAGATAGAATAAACCAGAAATCACAAGAGCTTTCTGTGATTAGATTGTTTCGCGTGAACTTTAAGTAACTTAATATGCTTTTCAGTTATTTCGTTCAGAAAATTCTATAAAACAGCTGCTTAAATGGGTTTTGTCAGTTTTTGTCCCCCTTGATAGTTATACAAACTACTCCCGAGACAACCACTTTAATCCGTGCATAGCGTTATTCTGGCACAGGCAAGCAACCCATGAAATCCTGATTTATTTTGTGAATTTGATTTTTCTCCATTAGATTTCTTTATCTAGATTCAGATTATTTCTGGGAAATAATTCACTTAAATCCACTCCTTGGTGATAATTTTATCCTTTGTTTGTTATAGATTACGTTTTCATTAGTAGCCGGCAGGATTATTTTAGACTTTATAGGACACCCGGGGATTAAATGACTTCACGCAGAATTTACGCAGAATTATGACGTTTCTTTGATGTTTTTAATGAGGAGGGTCACGCACAATTTTGGTGTGTTTGGTATCTGAACTGCACTTCACATAAAATCACTATAAAAGTGGTAACTTGCAGTATTTAAGGTTTTTATTAATAGTATTCACCCAATACGTTGTGTAAAAAATTGATGTGATACAAATTCTTCACGCATTAAATTGTCCTGAATATAAGCTTATTTGAGCAATTAGCAATGTTTACCCATTCTGCTACTATAAACTTTGCCAATTAATGTAATGTACTCGGTAAAAAGGTCTTTAGACAAGGCGTTAAATTCTGAATGTCTCTAGAACGACTGAATATGTTTAGGTAACCAATGACATACATAAAGGGTTCGTCACTCAAAAGTCAGAAAAATGACGGTTTCTTTTTTCAAAATGATTTTTTCTTTCAAAACAAATGTAAGAAAACGAATGAAATTTTGTTGATATTAATTAAATCTTAGTTCATACTGATTGAAAAAAGAATACATAACAGTATCAGTGTTGTTATTACTGTCTACATTCTACAGGTCCACATCGCCAACAAACCGCCATTTCTCTGACATTTGATATTTATAGCCTTAGAACAACAAATTATTTAGTCGAAAATCCCACAGAAGTGATAGGAGTCAGGTTTAGTGCTATTGTTTCTTTTGATATATAAGTAAATAAAATACATTCAGCCGTTTTAGAGACATTCAGAATTTATATACGCCTTGTAGCAAGAATTTTGCGTAGTATATTTATTTATAAACAAAAAGTGATCAATGTTATTTGTTGATTGTGGAAAAATACAGTGGCATGATGGTGCAACATGGCAAGTCTTATTGTCCGCAAAACCTTTGTTTACAGAAATATATTTTGGTCAAAACAAAAAGTTTGAGGATAAGACGAAAGTAAAAAATACTGTGCTCGAGTTATACATTATTGTTCTGTCCTCTAAGTAAAATATTTAGCTAGACATAAAATGCGCCAGCAAACAGTCCTTCAGGTTTTATTTAATTTCTGCATCATAGGATATCAGCTTGTACCAAAGATTATAAAATAATCTATGAAGCTGTGTTTGTCCTTGCAAGGTGTTGACAATTGTACCAGAACACCGCAATCACATTATCTAAGACACAATTAAGTCAAGAGATTCTCTTCTTGATCAGCCTATACTCTAAATAGTCTATCAAATAAGTAATGTACTGAATTGAGATTAACACAGGAAACAAACGTTGAAAGCCATAAAAATGTTCAAAGTTTTCTTTAATCTGATAGTGTAAACTAGATGTCATTTAGCCGGAGATAAGATTTATTACATATCTCATTCGCAGAATTCTAAGACATAACTAATTCAACAAGAAGTATGTCATGTCATTGCTTAGTTGAGAATAAAGCAATAGTTGGATCTTCAAGAACATTATCCCGTTGTGGTTCTGGGATAAATAGGAACGCCCCTTTACCACCCATGTGACCACAGATGTTTGTGGTATGGACTCGCGACCCAATCTATTCTTGTCCCGTGTTGTATGGAACGTATATAAATACAAGATCGCATATTTAAGGTATATATGCAAGTAATGAATAACTAACCGGTTTTTCCAATGCAAAACACTTTTCTGAATAAAATCCCACTCCAAACTGCATCGAATACGGTTAAATTAAGAGAATTTCTAGGAAAAAAACTTCTGTCACTTCTGCACAAATCAGATTTAGTATATACATGAAGTTATAAAAATAGGTTTCCCGCACCGCAGTATATGAAATGGCGTGCCCGGGGTACCATTTACAGCTGGGATTTTGTCTTTTGTGAATGCTATAGCGGTAAATTTCAAAGCATAAAACGACTGGTTCCATTTTTATTCGATCGATAAAGACCATAGCCGGGTGCCTATAGTTTTCGAATCGTTACTATTTTTAGAAATGACATAAACAGTATACCTGAGATGTGATAGACGCAATCGATTTGTTTCAAATGTTGTATTTATATACATTGTCACCATAAACATGTGATCAGTAGGTAAGTAGAATAAGGAATTGCATCTGTAAATTGGTTAGCTTACACGCAGTTGTAGGATGTATTTAAAGATACTGCAGGGTCAGGCCTAAGGGGGTGAGGTCCAGACCCCAAGCATCTGCGCATGTGACGGGTAAAGGCACATTAAGATGTTTCTATTCGATTATATTGATAAAATCTGTTTATACTGACCTTATGTGTCGACTCTCGTGCCTCTGTCACCACGTCTGTAAATATAAACACAGGATTACGTCAATCAAAATGAAAAGATTGATGTATTAAATGACTTTTATGTAGGTTTACAGTTTCGGGACTATATGTCCGAGCGTATCGATTAAACATGAGAGTTATCTAACTTCAATTACGAGTAAAGTGAATGTATTACGCTTATAATCTATAGAAAAATGGATTCTTTTAAACTGTCCGTCAGAAATGGTTGCTCGTTATATTGCTTCAATTATTACATCATTGCAAACACATGATCTGAGTTTTCTAATAATATGTAGTTTGATACATTTTATTTAACCACAAACATCAAATCAGTTGTTAATCCTGACCACATATCGGGACTTTTACGTAGAAGTACTTGGTAACATTTTCTCGATAAAATTCAGTAAAAATAGAAGGCGCCCGTCTGAAACTGTAAACTATGATACTGTAAACCCTCAGGCAACAGGTGTTTTAACTGCCCTCTGCTGACAAATGACAAATTAAAGACGGATTTGAGACGGGGAAAATGTGAACGTGATACATAAAAAGTATATAATACTGTTTAGTAATTCAATTTTCTGTACTTTTCATTGGATGAAACATCATCTATCAGGTTTTTAATCGAGTGAGGAGAAACAGTGCTTGAATTATTCAGTATGCACGTGTTATTTGTTATTAAATGTTAAAACATGTTTTGGATTGAGTATTTATGAAACTAAACAAATCTAATTCCAGAAATGTACAACAGGCTAGTCCAATTTGAAATATGATTTAACGGATCCTTGACTTCCGCAAATGTATGTTTAGCGTCACTTTCTTAGTTTACATTTGTGTTTAAAGAACCACTTGAGTTCTTGCTATTTACACGTACCTGAACTTGAATTTGATGCTGGTGCGCGTTTGACACATCATTTTGCATTTTCTTCACAAATTTAAGCTTGCAAGTTTAATAATAAAAAAATACAAAAATGAGTATTGTTTGTCTTTGACTGACTGTCGCTAGAATCTTGTCAAAGAATTCAAACGATATTCCCTTAAGTTCTTTGATAGTGTTCTCATAGAATCTTCATTACATTCCCTACCTCAAAGAAGAGATTCAATATAATTTTATTCGGTAGAAATACTGCTCAGGGTATCGAAAATACAATGTAGTCTTATTGACAGGGGCACAAACGTTTTAAAACTTTCATCTTAATCCCAACTGACATCGTAAGTTTATTTCCGCCTCGGCGTAGTTTACACGATGTTCTGGACTTTCTTAACAGTTACAGTTTCTTTTTGTGACACTATTTCGAGAGTCTTTGAATTGTAAAAGGTAGCTGTATTGGCAAATTGGGCACAAAACATTTTATACAATATTATTTGATAGTTAAAGAGGCCGCCCCTTTACGTTTTGCTGTATGAAGGAGCATAAAAAGCAGAAAGTAGTATTATTTGAAAGACACTGTTTCTCGTGTACGAAACATAATTATTAAAGTTGTAAGTTTCTACTGAAGAGTTTTTAAGTTAGCAAAATGTTAGTTAAACTTTAAACCGACATATGTGAAAGACCGAACATGGTACATTGGAACCTTTGTTTTCGAATACGCCCCTAGATCGGATTGCGATCATTATTAAACATGTGCTTCGTAGTGAAGTAAAAAGTGCAGTAATTGGAATATGTCAGGACAAACCTTTGTAAAAATAATCTAATACCAACACTACCGATGCCTAAAGATTTTCTATTTCATTTAGATTGTTGAAAGTCCCGGTCGACCCTTGGATTTCTCTAACATTTTATTTTGTATTATACACACAGCCTAGTCTTAACTTAAACACATATAATTCAATTAGTACAAAGGTCTAACAACTGATGTCGTATAAATTGCGTAACATCGACGACAAGTTTATTGCGAGAAATAAAAACATATTCAGCAAAATAAAAGGTCGAACAAATAACGCCAATACAAGTAATTTGCATTGAATCACATCCTTAACAAGACTGTCAATGTGAGAACTAGCGCTTCCACGACGCTTAACTTTATAAAACTTATATTTGGTACCATCATTGCCACGTGGCAGGTGATATTATCGTCTGCAAGAGGATTCAATTTCCTTAACTTGATAAAGAACTAGACTATTTTATCATATGTATACTAGAGAGGAATAAAGTTATCACAAATAGTTTGGTTTGGAACTGAAAAGGTTAAATTTCGTGAAAGTACACCATGTCCTATCAAATGTGAAAGACAGTGGGCGTCTTTGGGCACTTTGTCCTTTATGATTATTTCATGTCTGACATTACATGTAAGAACATTTTCTCTAAGAAATTGCACAGAAGCAAGTGTCCCCTCCCGTTTCGAAGTTTGACACTACCTCCGTTACCATGAGCATGAACAACAACAACAACAACAAAAATACCGACAAAGTATCCGTATATAAACACGTTGAGTGTTTTATTTTCAGAAACACTGACACATCTCCAGTTATTGTATGATTCATTTAATTTTCCTTTCTAATATTAAACGTTTTGCTTATTTTTCTGTTTAGGCAGCACGTCGTAGACTTCAAAATATAACGAACAGGTTTCTAACCCGATGGGTATATATAGTCATTGAACATATTTGTAGAGGAGTGATTGCACAATATACTGCACCTTTTATTTGATTTTAAAGACGTTTGTAACAAAAATACGATATATTGTCAAAAGTATTTTTATTTTTACCCATTTCTGTGGCTAATGTATTGCTTAAACGAAAGAAAAAGATGTCAATACAATGACTTTATAATAAATAACGAGTCAGCCCAGACACAAAAAGACAAGTAGGTATCTCTTGCAATAAATATATCTTAATGTCATGAATAGAGCTGGAAAATACCAAATGACGTGCTCTGATTCCGTGGTGTTTCAATTAATTCAGTGCTGCGGTATTTACTCTGAAGTCTACTTCTGTGATTGTTAGAAGGAATTACTTGGTCATTCGTTGGTGGTAAAATACGATTTGGCCCAATAAATATTGTTATCAGTACTACACAAGAGACTTCTTGTAAGATGGTTCAGAGATAAGAGGAATTGATTGCAACTTAAGCGACGTAATGTTAATGATATTTTGAAATGCAAAACGAATTATTTCGAAAAAAAAACTGCGATTGTACCGGCTGAAGGGATTTGAGAAGAGCGAGTAATTGCCAATGAGTATAAGGCAGTCATTTCGTTCGGAAAAGATCAGCATGTAAAGCTGGTATTTTATAACTGCGAATAATCATATACCTTCCCAAATTGAGTGGTGCATATATCCTTTTCTAGTTGCAAAGTTTTAGTTTCGTTCTATATCTGTGAGATATCTAAACGCTAACGCTTTAAGGCATATTTTGATTAAAAGATTAATAACTCTTAAGGTGAATACCTTTGACGTGACACTTCAATTCAGTGTGATGGTAATATTGGGTTAATTGTTTTGTAATTTTGAATACGGTCACACATGTTGAAACAATCCTATTCTAATGCCCAATTTGTTAAAATACGATCCGATATATTCAGACTGTATATACATTGTTTACCCGCCGCAAATTTAAATGACGTTACCAAACAGAATCACGTAACAACGGAAGTGCGTTAGAAACAGTCTTAACCAGTAATTAGAGAAAGAAAAAAAGATTGTTGTTTTGCATGTTTCATTTTTAAGAAATGTGGTTTCACAATAGCCTGTATAATCATGAAAATTCTTTTGGGAAATCTTATATGTATAGAATTTGTTTTAATGAAGCAATTCATGGAAACTAACTTAAATTCTCAGACATTTATTTGGATCTCACGCATACAACGTCCGTCAGAATTTTACTGCTTTACCATTAGAATATGAGATAACGATCTGTATAAAAACAGCAAACTGTTGAAGAAATGACAACTTTCAGGTTAGATTAAAATTAATTTCTTCTGAAAAAATATTTTATGTCATTCACTTTCGCAAAAAAGAGATTATTGTTTTTTATCGTATGAAATGTGAAGTGCTGTTTATTAAGTTTCCATTAAAGGTTTCCGATTACGATTGTACTTTTCTTAATTTGTGTTTTTTTCCCGAACTTGCAAGTCTTAGCAGCCCTATTTATTTAAGTTCTAGTATGTTCTATTTTTCAAATCAGTTCTAACGGATTTCTAATGGAAAATAAAACAAAAATGTGGTTTAAAAGTTACCTCTAGATAGTTTGATGCGTGTTTCATAGGGAATGTAGTTATTACCTTTATACACATTTCTTATATAAGAAAATGCACATAAATTCTCAAAGGCCGATTCCACTGTGATCGGTTTTGATGCTGAAAGTTAATTAATGGATCGTGCAATACGCATACCTTAAAATAAATCATTCGAGAAAGATTATACCTATTGTTCTCTAAGTAAACTATTCATTTTTATCGGGAATCGAATGAAACAAATTATTTAATTGTAAAGTAAGGAACGGAGACATAATGTTGTCACGAGATTGTTGCTTTATACATATGAACATATTTTCTATGAGGACAAAGACATACTAATGATGAACGTAATGGTCCACTTGAGGAGCGGCTTCGTTCACGGATTTCCTACTAGGAGCTAAATTGCGATACATTTATAATGCAAGTTCATTTAGCCCACATTCATTATTTAAAATGCAGGGCAATCTATTCAAGAGGCTTTTAAACTAAGTACATGTTAATATATCGTAATATGTAAATTTACTTATTCAAATATTTCATCAGTATACTTCATCCGTTTGCTTAATGAAAAAGTCACGTTAAGGCGTTAAAAGGCATTCTGAAACTTAAATTGATATGAATAAAACCGATATGACGATAGTTATATAGAACGGTAGATAAAAGCGATATTACGGTGGTTATATACAATGTAGAATGGTTAATTATATAAAGAACGGTAGATAAAACCGATATTACGATTGTTATACAGAACGGTAGATAAATACCATATTACGATGGTTATATAGAACGGTATAATCTAGCTTATGTAAAAAAAACCGTATCAATCAAGGCAATGTAAGCTCTCTAGAAGGACTGGGGCTGCAGATTGCTAGACTTACAAATAGACTAGCCACAACAGGAAGACACGCTCATTACAGGAAATATAAAAGAATTAACAATAAATAAACTTTTTCTCGGGATCATGAGATTCACTAGGGTTGATGTTAGGATAAAAGTAACGGTCTTGTAAGATAATCTTCTGACGAACGGTAACCCTCAGCACAAAAGTCGATTACCATGACATAACTGTGTTGTGTTTACTGTACAGTGTCCGAAGTTTAATCCCAGATTGATTTGTCGGTTAATCTATTTGACGTTTATAATTATCCTTTCAAGCTCCTGCATACATGTACATACATACATACATACACATGAAGCTTAGCATAGGTATTTTTTACATTTGAACAGCTATGAAAATTGACCATACAGTGTATCAATATTCTTAACCTTTATAAGGTTAATTAAGGCATATCAAGCTCATATTCATTTCTCATTTTTATACAAAATATTGCTTGGTCTATTCGGCAAACTATACATACTTAATGTGATTAATGTACGTTTTAGGAGAAGTTGTCAGATATGACGAATCGCTGCCATGACTTTGGCCATTCTTTCCCGGTCGAAAAAAGAAAGGTAAATATAATTGGAAGCACTTACCACAGTATTGGCAACTGCCGAAATCGTGTCACAAACACATGTCATGATATTAAATAACGCTGATATATGATAAGATTTCCTAGCTGTTTGTTGAAACAACGATTATATCATGAAGGAAAGACGCCTGTTTCAGCGATAACGGAACATAAGAATCCAATTCACATAAACTTCACACTGTCTTTAATGGAAATAGGATAGTGAATGACCGAACTGTCACCGCCATTCTTCAAACTGTCAGCACAGTTTTACTGATGGAGGAATCTCTTTATGACACATTCCGAAGTACTTTACATTCCGTACGAATATTCCAAGACCAATTTAGAAAATAATGTTTGCATGAGGAATTTGCTCGGCCTTTTCATCACTTTTGTCCGAATATTGATTCGTGTCTATTAGGTTAATACTAAGTTCATCAGAAATTGATGAAACGGTATTCAGTGTCGCAACAGTTTGTAATTGCTCGTGATATTAAAGTAATTGTTACCTACTTTTATAATGATTTATAAGTGTCGTAATATTTGTAATTACTGGAAATTTAAATATACATGTAGTCGTTACTAATGTTATGTAGTAATTTACACTTTTCATGTGTAGTAAGACGTGATTCGTAATCCAACACACCCAAATCCAAACATATAGGTATGCAAACGCAATTTATGTACATTGTAAATGAAAAACGTGAAAGTGATGTTGTAACAAACAAAAGCCACTTGACCGTAACAAATTAACAAATGATTAACATTTTCAAATATTACCTAGCTAGGTCTTAATTTCAAGTATCTAATCAAATTACTTACACAAGTTATCTCGTAAAAGCAAAAGCGTCCGCCAAAAAGAAACATTGTTGAAGAAACCTTTCTCAAGTAATTAAAATTCTTTGTAAATCGTCTTTTCTACAAAACTTTAAATGTTTTATTTGTTATGAACTACTTCCAAAACTCAGTACATGCTCTCGATGGATAGAAGATATCCAGAGAGAATAGTTCTAAGTTTAATTAGAACAGGACAAAGCACACATCATTTAACCATCCATATATATACCATCTGAAGTATATGTTCGCAAAACAACGAAGTTTGCAACGTCGTTTCTGTTTACTATGGAAGTGTCAGTAAGCCGCCTTGACACAGGTTGCTAGCATCGGTAATAAATAATTTTGTACAATGTATTATGTTTGATAAGTAACAGCCTTTTAAACAGCTTCGTGTATGGTGGTTATCTGAACTGATTTTTTTTAGTATTTTATAGCATTTTATCAAATATGTTTATTATGCAATTAATCAACTGTATTGTAGTTAACAGTGCGAAAAAGTAACCCATAACGGTATGTGTAAATCTTTGTACAATAAAACTGCCATTGACGTCACAAAGCCAACGTTATACAATGTCGTACTTCCGTACTGTTCAGGGTGAACGTTGCGGAATATCCTAACACCATCAAATCAAGTGTTACTGTATGTGTGGAGTAGTGGACAGGTTAGTACCAATGTACTGAAGAGTCAAGAAAAAAAATTGGTAAATACGAGTAAGTCACCTATAAACGTAAAAGTCATTGAGAGAAAAGTAGTCTAGCAAAATACAGGTTGTGTATTGTTTAGGATCTTTGCACTCTTTGACAGGTATTGTTCGACGATTTTAACACTCGGCTCGTCCACATACTTTTATAAACATTTAAGTTTCTTCAGGAACGTCTTTAATGTCTATTAAGTAGGAGAGACCTATGTAAACTGACAAATGGTTCAACGTTACAGTGATATGATTGTTACATGAATGGTTGCACGTGCTTTTTAATTTAGCGCGAAATCGAATATAATTTTAGTAGAAATTTGTATATTTGTTCGTGAATTTTTCATTCTTATGTTCGAGATCTGAAAACGTGAGGCAAACCAAGAAGTGTTTCCACATTTTTTACCAGAACTGTGAATGATCAACTTTGCCATTAAGTGATGTCAAATACAGTAACTATGCCATCGAAATACATATTTTATGTCGTGCTAATTGACGTCAAACGTCTGTATATTTGCACTCAGAGATCTTTCTAAAATAAAATATTTATACTTAATTGTGGATCTAAATTTGAATTTCAAGATCGGTGATAGAAAAGATATTCAAGTAATCTTTTTTTCTTCATTCAAGGCAACACTATTCTTGTCTTTTCAGAAAATTGTTTTTGACACACGCGTGTTACACTTACTGTTTCCATGATAATCAGTAAAATTTATTTTGTTACTACGAACTTTAATACAATCAGACTTCAAGAAAAAGATTCAAGGAAGCATTTCTCAGATACACCATTGCAAATGACTTTCCGCTTCGAAAATAATATAATTACTTTGTACTTCTTGTTTAATGTTCGTTTGTCTTTATGCTATAACACACCTTTTAGATTGTTCTCGAGTTTTGTTAGAAATGGTAATCTAGTGTATTGAATTGTGGGCGTGTGTTTTAGTGCGTGTGCTTTATATTTCTTGATTTACTTTTTATCATGCCTGGAAGCACTGCAGCAGTGACGAATAAACAAAAGTTCTATAATCAATGGTTGTAAGTTGTTTTTTTTATAAATAATGCATTCTTTTCTGTTCTTATGCTTATGTGTATATTTATCTCTCTTTTGCTGAAACAAATTATGCAAGAACTGTAAATTGGTTTCGCGTGACGAAAATTTTGTGATTTGTGACCAGGCAGAAGAAATGGAGTAAATCTGTGTAAAGTGAATCTATCACTACTAGACTTTTAATTAGCGATGTGGGAAACTATCGAAAATAGCGTAAAATGAAATTGTCACGAAAATTAAATGATCGCGAAAACTATACTGTTTACAGTATAATAAAAGTGCTAAGCAGTTTAGCATCAATAGTGTTTAATTTATTCAGAAACGGTCAGTATCATCTCGTCCAAAAATCATTTATCTCGTCTGTCGCGAGTTACTGATGCAATTTCCACTCTCAAAGGAAATGACCGACGGATAACCATAATCACCGTAGAAAAAGGCTGCTATCTCACTCAATTCTCCGTAATTAACAAGCGAATTTGATGCAACTGCGGTATGGAAATCAGACTAAAACCTTTCCAGTTATACAGAGTAGATTTACATAGTAAATAATGTAAAAGAATATTACCCTTCAAAATTGCCATATAAAGTAATGAATGAGAATGAAGTTAAAAACCTAGTATTCTATATTGAAAGATATAAAATAATTAAACTGTACATAATAGAAAGGATTGTATCTCTGTTTTTGACTAATATAGTCAAAACAAAATTTTAACTGAATTGGGAATGAAAGTGCGATACAGATTTATATTGTTTTGTTACAACTTTGGCAATGTTCATTTTTCATGTAGTATAAATCAGTGACTTGTGTCTTCTTTTACATTATGATGGTCACTTCGGAGTGTAATATCATTTAAAAGTCAGTAAATAAAATCGGTAAATGCTATATAATTATCACATGAAAATTACGTACTAAAACATATGTACCGTCATCGGCGATCTGCGATTACTTTCGTTAATCAACAATTTTTTTTCCAAGAAAACGCAGCTGTTTTTTATGCTAGAATGAAGCATGTATCATTAATCTATTTATCACTATTGTCTTGAATGACGTCTGAACACTGTTTATAAGCACAGTATCTTTGTGTTACATTGTCAACAATGTCTGCATTTAGGTCTCACAATCTTTATCATGTCGAATCTGATAAATGCGGAAATTGATAGCAGCTTAACTCTTCTATAAATTAAACGTGATGGACATATAGGAGACAGAATTAATTATTATCATAATGTCGGTAATTTGCAAGAAATAGGTAGAACACATATACTCAAGTATACATTTATGTGCATGCTTACAATTAATTTGCTATGGGATCTTCTGCTTCCAATGTGGACGAGTCAATTTTTTCAAATAGGGTGTTTTGCAGAAGTTAATCGTGATCAGACGGCATTATATTTGTCGCCTGTTTCAAATCGTTGCTGTTTGGGAAATGTATAATATCAAACAAACTATGGGCATGAATAAGTTAGTGGTCCGTTTAATATACTTACATTTTCCACTGTTTTGTGTTGGGCCAATGCTAAGTGTTGTTTTTATATATTTATTTAAAGGTAGCAATGCTTACTTTTGCTTTTGTGTAAAAGAATAATAATTGTTGCAAAAGGCGAGTTTATACGGTAGGTTTATTCATAACTTTCAGAGCACATCTGTTCGAACGTTATAGAGAGTTCTATATTGTCTCATTGTTACAGTTTTGGGTGAAGAGATTTTCTATAGAGCAGAACTGAAATAAAATTTAACATATCAGATTTTAATTTTTATTTAGGAAGAACAGTTAACAATCAGTCGCATTTTTCTAAGTAGGACCACAATGGATATCATATACACACTTTACAAACTCTACACATGAATATTAACTTAATAAACATTATACTCTACAACATATAGTTAGCAACTGCAAGCGAAAAGGTAATTAACAGGACATTAACATCGTTATTCAGAAATACGTCCACATACACACGCGTAACAGTAAATCTTATAGCAAGCAGGTCTGTCTTTTTATTGAATATCAAAGTTAGGGACAGGTCTGCAATAAGGCCATCTGCTTTTTTATTATATATAAAAGCATGACGTAGACATGATTTTAAGGGCAACACATGGCATCTGGTAATCCCGTTTAGCGGTTATTGACCCGAAGATCGCCGAGGCAAAGCAGACGACATCTATGCCTACACTTTGTCATTCTCCTCGAACTTAAATAAAAGTTGCTCGTCAATAACGTATTTAAATAAACAAATGTTCACTCAGATGGCCAAAATGTCAAGACCTTTTTTGTCTTGTCTAAATCATGTCTCATGTTAAATCATATTAGGCTTCTGAACTGTGACTGAATTTGTAGTTCAGAGTGAAATATACAAATTTATATTGCGAGAAACCATTTCTTGGTTCACAGTATACAAATGTAGCACTGTCAAAGATTTCGTTGCAATGTTTTCATGATTTTACACATAAACCATGCATGAAACAAGAGATGTTGAAACGATATGTCTTATTCAGCTTTCTGCACCTATTAAACCGTAACCATACAACAAATTGATAGTGTTATGTTTGAGAGGCCTTTGATATGTAATAGTTAGAGGCGGCTAAATTGAGAAATTTATACAATATAGAAACCCAAAGGATGGAGCGCTAGCTATGTTGGATAAATTTCTCTATTTTAGCCTCTAACTGACTTTAAGTTAGTGTTTGCCCTACATTTAGACTTTATCTACTACATTTTATGACGTCATGCGCAAACATGTCTACAGAGTATCGCTCTATTACGATAGAGTGATACAGAGGATATCCTGTCAGAGGTTTATGGCAAATAGGCAGGGAACATTTCAAAATTTTAGACATTTTCATTGGACAAAAATGTAGGGCAAACACTAAACATGTATTCTATTATTTCAATCTTATCTTGAACTTTCTTAAATGTGGTAATACCAATAGAGGGTATTGTCGCATCCGTTCAAAAAATAAATAGAAGTGATCAATTCAAAGCATTTAATAGCGATAAGGGTGTAATGACACAACGAACGACGTCATCATTGTTCAACTGAAATAACAAGCATTGTTCAATTGAAGGAACATTTTAAACTTGAGATATATTGGCTAACATTAAGGTTCACATACATTATCTTTTGGCTGCATTCTGAAATATCTACGAGCTGTTTGGATAAACCGTTAAAGCTGTATCATTTAAAAAGGGGAAAAGGTTTTATTCTGTGATTGCTTTATATAGCTCTACAACCGCTATAAGGCAGATTCTGTTTCTTAAGTATGACACCAGACACATCTTTATTGATTACAACTCTATCCTTTTTAATTACTTTCTTTCCGGTGACAAACATAACAAACACGCAAAAGAATGCCGTCTGCCATTTATTCCCGAAGTAAACACTTTCAGTTTGATATGCCTACGCAACTTCACCAACACTGCAATCATTTCGATTTCGACTACATGTACTTAATAGTACTAATTTAGGAGTTGGTATTTCTTTTGTGTAGGATTGGAATCTTTGAAACCTAATCGCTTTAACAAATTATACTAAAGTGATATTACCCTTCAAAGTGTCCTTGATATTTTTAAGAAGGGCACTGAACACTGATTTATACTTATAGAAAACCTTAAACACATGAATCTTAAACTTTATAACTGTTCTATTTCTACAAAATATGGTGAAAAGTTTTTCTGCCTCTTGTCAAAAATTGCTAATCACTTATTTTGTAGGGTTTATTATCATTTCTATTTGCTTATAAGGGGACTATGCCATTAAGGGGACTATCTCACAAAAGTGTTGTTTTTCCTACGTATTTAAAGTGTTTCTCGTGTTTTAAGTACCCGGAATCACTTATTATATCAGCTATTTCTTGAAGCGCTTACATGATCAAGAAAAAGGTTTTATCGGCGAAATTGACCGTGATTTGTACAAAACATTCCGCTTGCGCAAAATTTGATATACAGCAAATAGCACAATTATATCATTAATTTTATAAGTAAATAAAAGAGGTATACCCTTTGTCGAAGATCAATTTGAAAAAACTCAAAATACCCTTTTTTTCAAATAATTGGAAAGATTGCTACCGAAGCTGAAGGATTCAGCTTAACAGATCCCGCAAACATCAGTAAAATAGCATAATAATGTGTTGTAGTTCCGTAAAACCTTCATAAACATTTGTTTCATAATTTTTGGATAGATAAACGTAGCTATATTGGCACACAGTGCGTAAACGAGACATTTCTCAATATATGTTCTTCTTGAAAAATGACTTTTAAGTTATTTATTTATTAATTTACATACATATAGTTAATTGTTTATGTTTTAGGAAGATAATCTGCTCGTTGTAGAGAATATTAAAAGAACTATTGCTTCAACTGTGGTTTCTAATTCTGATAAACAGACTGCTAAATGCTTTGATTGAAGTGTTGTCTGCACTAACACGTATTTCAATATTAGAAATACATCTAAAATTTCAGATCACACTTCCACCTGCTACCATTTACGACAACGCACCACACAAAAGACTGCAAACTTGAATTCACAGAATAGGTGTGTATAGATTTTGTCACAACAGTATCCAATTCTCGCTAGAAATTCAATTATCTTAAATGTTCAATTGACTTAGCAATTGATTGAAACACAAACTTTGTCACCATGTGGAGTAAAATTACTTTTATTCGAATATTGCATAACTGTCACGTTACCCTGTTCGTTGGCATGTATTCATATTACATGTTTATTTAAGAGACACACCCTAAAAACAAAAATAATATCAAACAGGGAATGCCACGTACCAAAAACGCAGCCTCCCCAAAACGAACCCCACAGCACCCAGAAGTGCACACCACCACACACACACACACACACACACACACACACACACACACACACACACACACACACACACACACACACACACACACACGCACACACAATCATGTACACACACACATATACACTACCAACACACACTAGCATACAAAGCAAACACACTAAAACTTGTGTCAAATTTAATTACTTCAAAAGCATAAATAATAGAATATTTGCAGGTATTATTACTTAGCCTAAAAGTACACATTCAAGTCATTATCGGTTAATTCTGCGTTTTTAAGATATATTGCAGCACGTATAACATTCTATAATTTATGTAAAGTTGTTGCTGTACAATAAATTGGCGGATAGCGATTTATTACAGAAGGTCTCCATGTTGAATATTTGTGCTAAAATGAGGCATTTTTCGATATAAGCGGTTCTTTAAAATTGTTTTTTATCATTTTACGTTCATTAAGATAATGTTTGGAGAATATAATCTGCCAGTTATAGGAAGTGCCCCTTTAACTGCAATTACACATCTCGAAGGAATGCCAAACATCCGTGCATTGTGACGGAACTTGATTTTTGTCTCCGATGTTTATCTACAATAAATGTTCATACTGTATTTCGCTAATCTCGGCATCGGCACCGTAAAAAAGACCCCACAGCGCCCCATAATAGATAGCACTAAAATAATACTATTACCTATTCCGTAAATCAAGTATTTTATGGTATTTTCATACTTATGAACGAATAAACTACAATGTACTTATTATAACAGACAAAAAATCCTTTTTATCAAGTGAATCGCTTCTGAAAACCAAATCCTATATACTTTTTAAATTAGTTCTTTTTTATTTGGGTATGTATATACACTTTGGGGCTTTTTTGTAGAAATACTGATCTTACATTAAAATCTTCCTTAAATATATTATATATTTATCCCTCCCCTCGTATGTATTAATTGAAAAAAAAATGAGTCGATTTTATACTTTAAGCATTGTTTAGTGAAAATCGGAACAATTTTATCATTTTTATGACAAGAAACAAATTTAAAAAACACGAAATGCATAATTAAAAATAAAATTACTTCATCCAAGTAATCCAGTATGTGCAACCCAAAGAACCATAGGAATAATTCATTACACTTTTATCAAAATATTTCAAAACAGGCATTTTAGATATTACACAAACATTATATAGGAATGGTCATCGTTAGTCCTTTTCATATTATATAGTCCTACATATTTTCCCACAATACTTACTTTTAATATATTAAAGTAAATATGAAAATCTGTTATTAAAAATCTATTGAGATATTGAATCGTATTTCCGAATTATGTCGTTATATTTAATAAAACAATACTTCTGAAACGTCAAGTCATTAAGTCTTTATTTCCGCAAAAGATGACGTTTTTTTCTCACTGTAATCGCATTAAATGATTACGTTTTGTAGCAAATTTCATAAGAATAAAAACAAGTCGAATATAAGGTAGCTTACCGTCTCAATAATGTTCCTCAAAATTCTATCAGCGTATTAGATGTTACTTGTCGAGTCCCCGAGCTGTAATTTTCAACTCCAGTAAATTGACTCTCTTCTCTGCCTTTAAAAGACTCTTTGTACGAATCACGTGACCGCCAATATTTACTCTGAGAGCGCAATCAAAAGACTTTTATTGCATAGAATTCCTACGCGACGGAAACGATGTTAGGGAGTTCTGAGTTCGTTAAAAATCAACCTGATCCTATGTGTACATTTGCTGGAACGAATATTAATGAGACATACGGATACTGTTTGGGTATTGAAGACCTTATTGGAAAAGTATCATTGGCGTTCTGGAATTTCTGGAATATTGTAGTATAAAATTATTCGGTCGTTAAAACCATGAATTATAGTGCGTTAAATCACAATGATACTTGTTTGTAATCGCTAATGTTTCATGCCCGTTTCCAGCAATATAATGATTAAAGATCACATAGTAAACAGAAATGACCCGACATATCCAATGAATGCTTAAAAAGTAAAAATCACAGAAGAAGTAAAAAATAATGTTTATTTAACAGTATATATGTGCACGGGCGAATCGTTTGTAAATTAAACATACTGAAGAACTATTCAGTATCTTAAAGGAATAAATAATAATTATGACATAATTTGGAACGGTATTCAGCTCGGTAACGATATTCATTAAAAAATTGACGCTGAGAATTATTTTTAAAACAGTGGCAAGAGGTGTGTCCTGATGACATACGTGCCTGTGTCAACGCAGCTGTAAAAATGGTAGCGGCGATGAAAAACTCGCTGCCTCTCTCTGCGAGCGTAATGACATTTAGAATGAGTGCTCGAAAGAAATTCAGTAAACTACGGCAGCTTTCTTTGCAACTTAACTATTCCTAAACTAAACTATTCCTAAACTTAACTATTCCTAAACTAACTAAACTAAACTAAACCAAACCAAACTAAACTATTCCTAAACTAAACATAACTTAACTACACTTAGCCAAACTAAACTATTCCTAAACTAAACTATTCCTAAACTTAACCAAACTAAACTAAACTAAGCAAAAATAAACTATTCCTAAACTAAACTATTCCTAATTTAAACCAAACTAAACTAAACCAAAATAAACTATTCCTAAACTAAACTATTCCTAAACTAAACTATTCCTAAACTAACTAAACTAAACTAATCCAAACTAAGTATTCTTAAACTAAACTTAACTAAACTAAACCAAACCAAACTAAACTATTCCTAAACTAAACATAACTAAACTTAACTACACTAAACCAAACTAAACTATTCCTAAACTAAACTATTCCTAACTAAACTAAACCAAACTAAACTATTCCTAAACTAAACTTGACTAAACCAAACTAAACCAAACTAACTATTCCTAAACTAAACTTAACTAAACTAGACTTAACTATTCCTAAACTAAACTTAACAAAACTTAACTAAAATATTCCTAAACTAAACTTAACTAAACTTAACTAAACTTAACTAAACTTAACTAAACTAAACCAAACTAACTCTTTAATTCAAATTTTGAATTGAAGAGTTGTTTTAAGTAGAAAAACAGTTATACTTATTATTCCTTGAGGAATATTTGAAAGAATTTATTGTAAACCAAACTTAACTAAATATAAACTGAAACTTAAGACAGTGGTAAAATCAAGGTATAATTTTAAGAAAAACATTTTCGGGACGCGCTCTCTCTAACATACTTTTTATTATGATGTCCAACATTACTCTTGAGTTTATACAGACACGAATTAAATAGTGTGCATTAAAATTTCGGGCTTTCAACTTCGAGTAACATGCATTGTATGATTAATATGAGAAACAAAAGAACTAAACTCTGCTAAAATAGTTCAAAATGAAGTTATTACAACCTTTGAAAATGTTGCCAAAAATAAACGCTGCATTGAACAATAATTGATTGTGCTTTTGCATTCATTTACACAAAAACTAAATAAATTTGTTTAATGTGTTCCAAACGTGAGAAAGTAAGGCTATTTGAGATAGCATTAATGGCATTTAAAGAGTCTATACTTTTCTGTTTTTAATCATTACCCAGCCTGAAGCGGACTGATCTCCATCTGCGATCAGTACAGATCAAGATCGACCTTCAAAACTGTCAATACATTTTCAATGGTAAACCCGTAAAACAAAAAATCGGTTTGTCCAAATTTGACAAAATCACTTTAATACTGGTGTATGACTGCAGTATTGAGGCAAACTAAATTCATTTTTTCTGCCGTGTCAAGTACCAGCAGCATTTCACCAAGCGCTTAACAGGTTGATAAAGTATAGCGCAGACCATGTAGAGGCTACACCTAGCAGGTGGCTGGAAAATATTTTTGAATAACGGTTCATCCAGGATAACGTGACCGTGACGAAACAAATATATTCGGGTACAAAGGTTTACAGCTATTGCATAAAAAGTTTATCATGCGGCATAAAAGATTTACTCGTTACAGTATCCAGTTTTAAATCTTATGTAAAAACTAGTCCGATAACTGTTTCAGAGCGATATTGATTGTTAAGAAATTATCGTGCATATCAAGACCTGGACACAGATGCTTTTCTCTCTCATTACTATGGTGATTCAATGTAGGTGTTAATTACGTAGGAAGCTGTGAACTTTCATTTCCAATTTGCCATTTACTTTCCTTTTACAACCCCAGCCAACAGTTAAGCAGTTCAATGAATTCTACTTATTAATAAGTATACTTTAAACCAATTGGACAATAAGGCAAGTAATGATATATCTTGATATATCACGGTTTGTAAGCCCTGGCTATTGATTACATTTTGTACACTTTTGACGTAACTTAAACTTTATTGCCATTGAAAGATATATCACGTAGTCAGATCAAATATATAGGATCGTATTTCAGAAGCAGCTGCACGTGATTTTCAAACATTTTCACCTCAACAGTTGATTATTAAAATTCTCTGGAAAGTAATTGATTCTGGATGATTGCATAATCAGTTTATATTTTGAAATATTCTAAAATTGCAGAAGTTTCAATAAATTTTAAACATGCTTCAATGCACACACTTTATTATGATTTATAAAACATATGACTTTATATGCTACCGGGCTTTGGCCCCACAGTCATATTTAGTAGTTCAGGCGTAGACAGCATCATCAAAACAAACCGCAAAGATGTTTTGATTTATGTTCTTGGGTGCCGTTTGTTTAAGTAGTCCCCATCATGGCAAAAGCGAGTCACGCTGTAAGTCATCGACTATCGTCGACTCCATATATAACGAATAATCAAATTGGACTGATATTTTCTCCTTCTTTGTTTGATATGAAACGCTATATGGATATAGCATACGCCGGATATAATGCTTCCAGCATTATATGCTCGGGTCATTCTTTCAACAGAATTTAAAATATCATACTGAATTACAATTGAAATAAACAAAGTCTAGGTTCATTAATCACCAAATGAAATATTAAGTGTCTTTTACACGCTTAATGTACGTTTGACGTATTTCGTGCAGTATGTGTTCTGACTGAGAGCATTCTATACATACGGGATTTAACTTTGTTAGTGGGGAACAGGTTTAAGGTAGCGCCGTTATTTAGCTGTTCTTGCATTCGCAACAAGTTTTAAAGGTATGTATCATTCTTATCATTCTCGTCTCTTTCTTATTATGCTTAGAAAAAAATTAAACCAAAACTTTTCTCTAACGAAATTTACAAATATGTGTATGATAAAAGGAGCACTCCCTACATCTAGCAGAGTATATTCTCCAAACAATGATAATGTGTTCAGTGAACGTAAAATGATATTAAAAACAATTTTAAAGAACAACATATATTGAAAAATGCCTCGTTTTAGCACAAATAATCAACGTATAGACCGTCTGTAATTAATCGCTATCAACCTATTAATTGTGCAACAACATTTTTACACAGATCATTGAATGTTTTACGATACTGCAACATATTTTAAAACGCTGATTTACCCGATGATGACTGGAATAGGTAGCTTAAACTTTTAAGTTAAGTAATAACACTTGCAAATATACTATGATATATGCCTTTGAAGTAATTTAATTTGACACCAGTTTCAGGGAGTGCCCGTTTTAAAGAACTTGGACAATATATGTAATATCATATCTTACCCATCAACATGGATCTACCTTAACATCTTTGCCTCCCTTAATAATGGATGCTGTTGTTCTTGATGTAGAAGTCACAAAAGCTATTCTTCATGTGATAATTATTCTGACAGTGGATTGTTTTGTAACAGATTGTGCGATACTGTATGTACCAGTTGATTACATTGGTTAAGGTGTAAAATATATTATGTTTTAACTTTACTGAAATAAGTTAAGTTAAGAATGTGAGACTCGGTTGTTTGTCTTTGAAAGTGTGGCTTGCATTATTAGAGTGAGCATCCGGGAATAGATAAAACTTAAGGCAAACATCTAAATTAGCTTACCGACATCCGATCAATCTAACCAGATTATAATTATCAACATGTTACAACTTGTGTATTACGTAGTTCCAAAAACCGGGCAACTTATATCAGATACAGTCAGATGCCTAATTTACAAAACATATTTTCACGTAGGCGGCTTTTCAAAAGATATACTTATGGGTATTAGTGGTGTATATCTTATTACACAAATGAAGGATTCAGTGTTTATGCCTCAACCAGATACCGGAAGAAAAGACATGATCCAGTAAATTATTTTTAAAGTTAATGTTTATCTCACTTATTTCGGACGTTTTACATCGGTGTTAAGTTCTGCTGCTCAGATGTTCTTTTATATTTCAATTCTACCGCTGATTTATTCAAAATTTAAGAGGTGACAAAATGTACAATAATACAAAACAATTTATAACATACCCTGTGGTATTGTTGCAATCAATTTATTTTTAGGATTGTATGAAATTTAAATATAATATTAATTCTGGTAAAAAAAAAAACAATTAAAATTCGTTATTTCTATGTAGATCTACCGTTTTTTGTTTTAAAATTGTTGTTACAAAGTGAATGATTTTTAAATTAAATTTAATGATAATGAAATAGTCAGGAAATCACTATTTTTCACTTTTTTATGGAATTGGCATATTTCCTTCAAATGTTGTATTTGTGAAGCGAACAGAAGTTACTCATTTGCGAGCTCAGCAGTAAAACGTGTACATATTTATAAAAATGAGGGGAGCGGTGATGTAGAGGTTAAGGTGTCTGCCGCTCATCCCGGAGGTTGCGAGCCCCACTGAGGTCACGACCGTACCTCCTCAAATGACACCAGTACCGGTTTTTCCAGTAAGCGGACTCGAGAGTATAAACTAAACTAAAATGAGGTTAAGATATACATTTGGCAGTCATTCCTTCAGATCCTATCTAGTATCGACAGCATGATACTCTTGAAAAATGATATTAGGATATAGTGGCAAACCATTTATATGACAATATTAAAAACTGCAGTTAACAGAGTTTTTTACTGTATTTTTTTTTACAATTTTTAGAATTTTCCCTCATCTGAGTACATGACCTACTTCTGACCCAATGTGACTGAAACTCTGCCATGAAGTATATATCATAAACTCAAACATTCTGTTTGATCTTGACAAGACAAACATTTTGACCAATTAAAATGATGATCGGCTATATCATGTGACCAGTAGAGTATTGACAAAGGTTTTCGTGGATTCGACCCGCTGACTTAGTTTTTAATCCCAAGTAAACCACATTCATTCTTGACTTAGACAACTCTCTGACCAAATTTCATGATAATTGGAAATTGAATGTGGCTTTCAGAATGTTTACAAGGTTTTAATTTGATTTGTTCTAGTAACCTAGATCTTGGCAACAAATGACTAGTTACAAACTTAACACAAAAAGCACTGGGATAAACAATTTGACAAATTTTCATGATGATTGGTTAATAAGTGTGGCCTTAAGAAAATGTTAACAAGGCTTTTCTTTAATTTGACCATCGGATCAAGTTTTTGATCCGAATTGACCCAGTTTCACAGTTGGTCTAGAAATCACGAGACAAACATTCTGACTTGAAGTTTCATGATAATTGGTTTATAAATGTATCATCTAGAGTGTTTGACCTGGTGGCTTGGTTTTTAATTTCAGGTGATCCAGATTTGAACTTGTCCTAGACAATAATGTGACAAACATTCTGACCAATGTTCATGATGTCTGGTTAATAACCAGAGAGGTTTAACAAGGTTATCTTCGATTTGACCATGTGACCTAGTTTTTGACACAATGTGACCGTGTGGCCTATGTTTTGACACATTGTGACCCATTATCGAAATTGACATCGAAATCAGTGAGATAGTCAACATGACCTCTATAGTGCTAACAAGGTTTTTCGGGTATTTGACCGTGTGACCTTATGTTTTACCCAGATTCGAAAACGATCTATAAATAATTTGGGCAAACATCCTGACGACAAACAGACAACATACAGACGGTGAAGAAAGGGAGAGCTTATAAACGACAAGGAAGACCTGATCTAAAGATCGCGATCAAAGAATAACTTGTAATATAAATAGGTAAATATCTTTTAAAAAATGTATCTCAATGAAATATTATACGATTAACCATAGTAAGATTGTTTTCTTTACCATATTGTGCCATGTCAAGACAAAATCCATTATATAGTCATGACAAAAACAACTTTACCATGGAAACACTTACAGATCCTTTAATGTTTTGAGAAATGAAAAAAAACGGCGCATTAATAAACAAGGTGGCCAAGATGGCCCTATATCGCTCACCTTGGTACAAGTTAACTTGCCTAGTGGAAGATCACTAGACAATGTTAAATACCAAACAAGTGACCCCCGGGCAAGGTCAATTTTGACCCCAGGGGCATTATTTGAACAAACTTTGAAGAAGTCTACTAGGACATGCTACATGCCAAATATTTAAACTCTATGCCTTGTGGTTTCAAAAAGAATATTTAAAGTTTTTCCTATATAAGCCTATGTAAAACTAAGTGGACCCCCCAATTGAGGTCAATTTTGATCCCAGGGTCATAATTTGAACAATCTTGGTAGAGGTCCACTAACCAATGCTACATGCGGTATCTAAGCTCTAGGCCTTGTGCTTTCAGAATAGAAGATCTTTAAAGTTGTTCCTATATAAGCCTATGCAAAACTAAGTGACCACCCGTACGGGATCAGTTTTAACACGGGGGTCACAATTTGAATAATCTTGGTAGAGGTCCACTAGACAATGCTACATGCCAAATTTCTAAGCTCTAGGCCATGTGGTTTCAAAGAAGAAGATTTTTAAAGCTGTTCCTATATAAAGCCTACGCAAAACGTATTGACCATCAATGCGGGGTCAATTTTGACCCAGGGGTCATAATTTGAACAATCTTGGTAGAGGTCTACTAGACAATGCTACATGCCAAATATCTAATCTCTAAGCCATGTGTTTTCAGAGAAGAAGAATTTTAAAGTTTTTCCTATATACCAAGCCTATGCAAAACTAAGTGACCACCCGCGCGGGGTCAATTTTGGCCCGGGGGTCATAATTTGAACAGTCTTGGTAGAGGTCCACCAGACAATGCTACATGCCAAATATCTAATCTCTAAGCCTTGTGGTTTCAGAGAAGAAGATTTTTTAAGTTTTTCCTATTTGTTGCCATAGCAATCAGAGTTCTGCATGGAATATAATTATTTGAACAACTTTGATAGAGCTTCATGAAAGGAACATCCCTGCAAAGTTTCATCAACATTGGCCCAGTGGTTTCAGACGAGATGTCGTTTGAAGGAAGTGGTGGACGGACGGACGGAATGCGATCCTAATAGCTCAGTGCCAGGTGAGCTAAAAAAAACCACATTTTCAAAGATATTTGTATACCTACCATCGAAGAGAAGTTTTTTCTCACAATTAAGTTAAATGTGTGAACATCATCTGCATGTCATAAAGTATTTGGGAAGTATTTCAACTATGAGGATTTAAAAAAATGGAATCTGACCTAAACAAAACATAACATAGTAAATGCTACACGAAGGGCTGTCAAATGGTAGCATAGTCACTACAAAAACCTTTATTTTTTATGTGAAAATCAAAATTTTTTTTTTTTTCATTTTGACCCACTTAGCCAAAATGGATGTAATCAACGCTATTTATGGTGTATTTTTATATATTTTTTGATAAAGAGTTCAGTGTCCCACTGATATTAATATTATGACAGTATGTGAATTAAACAATGTATGTTACCTTACATTGTGCATTCTTATAGAATAATATATTCAAACATGTATTAGAAAAGGTCGAAGAATCTTTTTACGTTCCTTTATTCTTTATGTCCTTCTTTGCAATCATAAACCCTTGACCGTGTAATATAGAAGCATCCGCAATAAACCGCAAATTGAAAAGTACAAATTACACGAACCGTGCTTCGTAATATCAATAAATGACTCTTAACAGGGCGTTGTCCAGATAGAAAGTATACCTTCTTTGTCATGGTTTTTATCGACTTGTCAAAACCACGCTCAGATAGAATTAATGTGTATTTCAACGTCAGTATAGGTCTATAGGACAATGTCCAATTGTCCCTTTATCAGAAAATATTCCATACCTTCTGTAGTAAAAGCTTGAGAACGAATGTCTTGGACAGTTTTTGATTATGATCTTTGCTTTGTATTTAAATGGATACCGATGATCATTCTTTAATACGTTCTATAGCCACTATAACATAAAACATTTGTCTAAAAAATGCCCCGAAACTGACCAACATAAAATACTTTTTTAAAGCTTGCAAAAATAGATATTATATGCTTAGAAATTTGCGACCATACGTTTAAATAATTATTTGTATGAAGTAGCCTCATACCATTTTGAGAAGGCATTGTATGATACTCTAATGCGTCGATCAAGTATACTTGCCTCGACTTGACCTTTGAAAGCATACTTTCAAACGATAACAATATTTTTTGTTATTTTTGTATTTCAATTGCATTTCCTACAATTGATTAAACAAAGTTTTTTCCCTGCCACATGTTATGATTATTACGATGCTAATAACGTTTTTATAACATACTTTAGGAGATAATAACCACTTCAATTGATTGTCTCAGACAAACCCTATAATCTTATTCGATATAAATACTGCAGTAATAAACTTATGCGCTTTGTCTAACTGAAAAAAGCAGATCTGATTACCAGTGTGGAAAATGAAACGTCTAGTCTGTCTCGCCTCCTTTATTTTGAAGCAATGAGCTTACTAACAAAGCTAAAATGCTGGCATTTGTTATGTAATAAAACATCTTATTATTCAACTTAACAATATTACACTCTGTATTAGACCAATTGCACATATGATATGAAACAGGTGGAGCTAATACAAAGCATAACTGAGCCAATATGAGAAAAGCAGGGCCAATACGAGAAAGCAGGGCCAATATGGAATTCAAGCATTCTGATTGGTTTAAAGGTGGTCAATTACTTTTAAGCAACATTTTATGACAATTTTTACTTTTTGTTTATTCTGTTAGAGATTAATTTAATGAACAAAAAGACCCATTACATTGAGTTAGATCCCTATCAGAAATTTACATTTTTTTTATAAACTTATATGAAATTTTGTTATTACTCCCCCTTTGATATGAAAGTATTTAAAACGTTGAGTATTTCTCTTTTTATTTCAATATAATTTCTACTTTTACATTTGAATTGGATAGATTTACCAATATTTAACATTCTGAACCAAAATCCAAGTTTTAAACCCACGTGTAGCTTCTGCATTGATTTATTTCAACCTATCTTGAGGGGAGCGCCCAAGAGAGGTAAAGAAAGAAAAAAATTATCTTTTCAAACTTGAATTTCTAATGAATTCCATCTAAATATATAATATTTAATGTAAATATTTCACAATATAATATAACAGGTCTTATATTTATATCTTTCTGCAGGCAAAGTATGTGTATCAATTTTTACTTATGATAACATAACTCTATCTTGGTTGGGCAACCAGGATAGGAAATCAATTTTAAAAATACGTCCAGTGCAAATCTTACTTGAATTAAGCGCTAAGTGAACATAAATAAGTGTAAATGATCAGATGTTAAAGTTTCAAACAATCATTACAGCCAAAAAAACTTTAAAAGAGAGGGCCAATACGGAGAAGTCACTTCCGTTAGACTTTTAAACGACGCCATTTTGTTTTTAGACTCATGCTGATATCGAAAAATGACTGTAAAATTTTTATTTTTGAAATAAACATAGGGTTATGGGTATTCATTTTCTTAGTTAGATCATTTTCTATCCATCCATAACAGTTTTGAAGTAAAATTCGAGAAAAAAGTTGATTTTCATTTTTTCATCCCCCTCCCTGTATATCTATTTGTTCTTGAAAAGTGCGATTCAAACGGTGAGAAAATAAATCTACCATGTCCATTGAGTTGTGGATTGTGGATGAAATTACCCTCGCCCTCGGGTTGAGATGCGTCCATAAAAACTCGGCAGAGCCTCATTTTTGTGACGTATCTCAACCCTTGGCTGGGTAACCTTCTTATCCACAACTCATGGACATGTTAGATTCTCTTTATATTCTTGTTTATTTAGCCAATATTGTAAAGTTGAATAATAAAATTATCATTAATCAAGTGATTTCATATTGGCCTTGTTATTTGTCCCCGGGCATCCCCTTGCCCCCCCCCCCCCCCCCGGCCAATACGACCACCCTCGGACAAATAACAAGGCCAATATGAAATCACTTGATTAATAACATTATATTACTTTACTACACGTTCAGTTCCTATGAATCAGTATGCATTACTTTTCCTCAAAAGGTTTGCCGCAAAAGTTAACGTAATATTCTCCTACAATCGTGGAAAGACTTATGTCCGTCCCGTGTAAGGCTCATCAGACATTTTATTAACATGTTTTGTCCATTATCTAGCTGACTGCAAGCATAGCCGCCATGATACGGAACAATGTGATCATGAGTGTTATTGTTATTCACTGTTTGCTGTTCAGTCAGAAATTTTTCAGAACCCATTTGAAAAAATTAATGGAATGAAGCTTAAACACAGTACCGTGTGTTTTATTTTAGTATGCAAGGCTGCCAACTTCACGGACATCTATTCTCAATCACTTTCTTATTGAAAGATAATTATAAACGAAAACCTAACGAAGAATTTTCACTTTTTGACTAGGATAGTCAAAACAGGAATATTTTATAAAGATTTTCTCTATATTCGACTGGATCTTAAATAATATACATATTTATATATTTTAGTTTGACTATGGCAATGTTCGTTATTCTGTGACAATGTTGTACGTATTTAGAATTATGATGAAAAGTTTAAACGGTAATATATTTTAAGATTGAAATTGGTTTCAGAGTGGCTCAGAATATAACAATCCTACGATATTACATCGCAATGCTGTAATTTGATTTTGTGTCTTTTGGGATCAATGTCGAACCGCAATACTACAGAATTGTTTTTATGTAAGCCTGTGCTGGAGGCCGTGGGAGATGTTGCACGCATTGGCTTTTTTGCTATCTTTTATGCACTACCGAGGGATGGTAAATCATTTCTACAGTTTCAACAATCCGGAAAAGGAAGTTTTCTTCAAAGAAAACATTCTTAATGTGACAAACCATCTCTGTTATAAGGTACCATAAAACCACTGATTTCTTGACAGGTAGAAGGTGAATAATATACCGCAATGTCAAAAAACTTACATTGTATACAGTTTCAAATGTTTTTAAAGTTGCTCATTTACAGTTTCGAGAGAAAAAATTAACTTTTCCAAAATTGTATACTAAAGCATAAAATGTAAGATTAATGGCTGAAAACAAAGACAAAACTTTAAAAAAATCTACAAGTCAATTTTAGAAAATGTGTTGGAAATGTTGGTGAGCTTGGTTCTACGGCACCGCTATACTGTATGTTTACACTTGAATTTAAAAGCGTATAATTAAAAAAACATCTGGAAACACTTTATAGGAATCTATACGGGAACCACCTACAAGATGATTCGATCTAGAATATGTTGATATCAGACAGCTCGAGGGACCTTGGTGTTTTTCACAACAAAAACCTGAGGGCGAGAAGCTTGTTCTCGGTCCTAAGACGGTTTTGCTTTACTTACAATACATATAAATATTTTACCAGTTTTCAGGACGGCATAAAGTATATGGGGATAATTATAACAATGATGTACCTACATATAGCAGTAATAATCAAAAGCTTTCAGAGAACAAAAAGTAGTTAGTGTGTTTTACATTATATTTGATTAAGTAAATGAAGAGGAAATTCTGCATTCTAATACCTTTGAGGGGAATAAATGCCATACCCTTATGTTCAATTTACTGCAAAGGCATTCATATTTTTTAGCAGGAAATTTCGCTATTTAAAAAAAAAATAGATGCTATTTAGTTGGCAGCCACATAAATTACTGGAATTTATATTTCTAAGTTGTTAATCGTGGAATTCTTAAATCTTATTTCACCAACGGCATCCACTAAAATCAACGTCAAACAGGAAACATTTTGAATGGTAGACAAAGATAGATTTATTTCGGTATATAAGCCTTACTTTTACATAATTATATTATATACGTTATAAATAGCCTTTGTGATGCCTGATGTAACCCAAAAAAACAAAAATAATATCAAACAGGGAATGCCACGTACCAAACTGATTGTTTTCTGCCTCCGCCATTGTAATTTACAGCAAACAGCACGCAGCTGCACACACCAACACACACACACACACACACACACACACACACACACACACACACACACACACAACACCAAGTTCTACATGAATTACGTGATAAGAGTCTATTTTGCTTGAACTGACCTTTGAACGCCTACTCCCAATAGGTCTTATTTTCATTGATAATGATAGCTTTAATTTTGCTCACACTGATTGTTTTTCGTTGGCATTCTCCGCCATATGTAATTTTGATGCTAATAACGTTTTGTGACATTTAACACTGCAATTGACTGTCTAAGGAGAGCCATACAATTTTATTCAAAATACACTATAATGTTGTAGTAACAAACTGCTTAACGGCACGTGCAGCTGCACAGAATAGAAATCTAATTACTGTGATGGAAACTACAAAGTCTAGTCTGCCTTCTTTATGTTTTGAAATGAGTTTTAAGACGCAGTTTAAAAACCAATGAAAAGACGTTTGTATGTAATCATACAATTTGCACCTTCTCGGCCACATTTTTATATCATGGAACATTCATTCTTCTACGGGTAATCATACAATGTTCACCTTGTCTGTCACATTTTCATATCATGGAGCATTCATTCTTCTATGTTCACCTTGTCTGCCACATTTTCATATCATAGTGCATTCATTTTTCTACGGGTACTCATACAATGTTCACCTTGTCTGCCACATTTTCATATCATGGACCATTCATTCTTCTACGGGTACTCTACATGTGACCAATATGGAGCATTCATTCTTCTACGGGTACTCATACAATGTGCACCTTGTCTGTCACATTTTCATATCATGGAGCATTCATTCTTCTACGGGTACTCATACAATGTGCACCTTGTCTACCACATTTTCATATCATGGAGCATTCATTCTTCTACGAATACTCATATAATGTGCACCTTGTCTACCACATTTTCATATCATGGAGCATTCATTCTTCTACGGATACTCATACAATGTGCACCTTGTCTGCCACATATCATATCATGGAGCATTCATTCTTCTACGGATACTCATACAATGTGCACCTTGTCTGCCACATATCATATCATGGAGCATTCATTCTTCTACGGGTACTCATACAATGTGCACCTTGTCTGCCACATATCATATCATGGAGCATTCATTCTTCTACCGGTACTCATACAATGTGCACCTTGTCTGCCACATTTTCATATCATGGAGCATTCATTCTTCTACGGGTACTCATACAATGTGCACCTTGTCTGCCACATTTTCATATCATGGAGCATTCATTCTTCTACGGGTACTCATACAATGTTCACCTTGTCTGCCACATTTTCATATCATGGAGCATTCATTCTTCTACGGGTACTCATACAATGTTCACCTTGTCTGCCACATTTTCATATCATGGAGCATTCATTCTTCTACGGGTACTCATACAATGTTCACCTTGTCTGCCACATTTCCCCCCCCCCCCCCCCCCCCCCCCCCCCCCCCCCTCATAGCATGAGCATTCATTCTTCTACGGTACGTACCCATTACTCTGCACCTTGTCTGCCACATTTTCATATCATGGAGCATTCATTCTTCTACGGGTACTCATACAATGTGCACCTTGTCTACCACATTTTCATATCATGGAGCATTCATTCTTCTACGGGTACTCATACAATGTGCACCTTGTCTGCCCCATTTTCATATCATGGAGCATTCATTCTTCTACGGGTACTCATACAATGTTCACCTTGTTTGCCACATTTTCATATCATGGAGCATTCATTCTTCTACGGGTACTCATACAATGTTCACCTTGTCTGCCACATTTTCATATCATGGAGCATTCATTCTTCTACGGGTACTCATACAATGTTCACCTTTTCCCCCCCCCCCCCCCCCCCCAAAGCCATTCATTCTTGATCATAACTTTGTCTGCCACATTTTCATATCATGGAGCATTCATTCTTCTACGGGTATCAATACAATGTCACCTTGTCTACCACATTTTCATATCATGGAGCATTCATTCTTCTACGGGTACTCATACAATGTGCACCTTGTCTACCACATTTTCATATCATGGAGCATTCATTCTTCTACGGGTACTCATACAATGTGCACCTTGTCTACCACATTTTCATATCATGGAGCATTCATTCTTCTACGGGTACTCATACAATGTGCACCTTGTCTACCACATTTTCATACATGGAGCATTCATTTTCTACGGGTACTCATACAATGTTCACCTTGTCTACCACATTTTCATATCATGGAGCATTCATTCTTCTACGGATACTCATATAATGTGCACCTTGTCTGCCTCATTTTCACAGCATTGAGCATTCATTCTTCTACGGTTACTCATACAATGTGCACCTTGTCTGCCCCATTTTCATATCATGGAGCATTCATTCTTCTACGGGTACTCATACAATGTTCACCTTGTCTGCCACATTTTCAATGGAGCATTCATTCTTCTACGGGTACTCATACAATGTTCACCTTGTCTGCCACATTTTCATAGCATTGAGCATTCATTCTTCTACGGGTACTCATACAATGTGCACCTTGTCTGCCCAATTTTCATATCATGGAGCATTCATTCTTCTACGGGTACTCATACAATGTTCACCTTGTCTGCCTCATTTTCATAGCATTGAGCATTCATTCTTCTACGGGTACTCATACAATGTGCACCTTGTCTGCTACATTTTCATATCATGGCATTCATTCTTCTACGGGTACTCATACAATGTGCACCTTGTCTGCCACATTTTCATAGCATTGAGCATTCATTCTTCTACGGGTACTCATACAATGTGCACCTTGTCTGCCCCATTTTCATATAATGGAGCATTCATTCTTCTACGGGTACTCATACAATGTGCACCTTGTCTGCCAATTTCATATCATGGAGCATTCACTCACAATCCACCTTGTTTGCCACAATCAATTCCCCTCCCTCCCTACGGGTACTCATACGTGCACCTTGTCTGCCTCATTTTCATATCATGGAGCATTCATTCTTCTACGGGTACTCATACCATGTTCGCCTTGTCTGCCTCATTTTCATATCATGGAGCATTCATTCTTCTACGGGTACTCATACAATGTGCACCTTGTCTGCCACATTTTCATATCATGGAGCATTCATTCTTCTACGGGTACTCATACAATGTGCACCTTGTCTGCCACATTTCATATCATGGAGCATTCATTTTTTTACGGGTACTCAACATGTGCCCTTGCTGCCCATTTTCATATCATGGAGCATTCATTCTTCTACGGGTACTCATACAATGTGCACCTTGTCTCTACCACATTTTCATAGCATTGAGCATTCATTCTTCTACGGGTACTCATACAATGTGCACCTTGTCTACCACATTTTCATAGCATTGAGCATTCATTCTTCTACGGGTACTCATACAATGTGCACCTTGTCTACCACATTTTCATAGCATTGAGCATTCATTCTTCTACGGGATACTCATACAATGTGCACCTTGTCTGCCACTTTCATATCATGAGCATTCATTCTTCTACGGGTACTCATACATGTGCCCTTGTCTGCCTACCATTTTCAAATAGATCGAGCTTCATTCTTTACGGGTACTCATACAATGTGCACCTTGTTCCACATTTTCATATCATGGAGCATTCATTCTTCTACGGGTACTCATACAATGTTCACCTTGTCTACCACATTTTCATAGCATTGAGCATTCATTCTTCTACGGGTACTCATACAATGTTCACCTTGTCTGCCACATTTTCATAGCATTGAGCATTCATTCTTCTACGGGTACTCATACAATGTGCACCTTGTCTGCCACATTCTTCATAGCATTCATTCTTTTTTTTTTTCCCCCCCCCATGTCACTTGTCTGCCATCATATCAGGCATCTCTTCTACGGGTTCTCCACTCCCTTGTCTGCCAATTTTCATATCATGGACCATTCATTCTTCTACGGGTACTCATACAATGTGCACCTTGTCTGCCACATTTTCATAGCATATGTTCATATCATATCATGGAGCATTCATTCTTCTACGGGTACTCATACAATGTTCACCTTGTCTGCCAATATCATATCATGGAGCATTCATTCTTCTACGGGTACTCATACAATGTGCACCTTGTCTGCCACATATCATATCATGGAGCATTCATTCTTCTCATCTACGGGTACTCATACAATGTGCACCTTGTCTGCCACATATCATATCATGGAGCATTCATTCTTCTACGGGTACTCATACAATATTCACCTTGTCTGCCACATATCATATCATGGAGCATTCATTCTTCTACGGGTACTCATACAATGTTCACCTTGTCTGCCACATTTTCATAGCATTGAGCATTCATTCTCTACGGTATCAACAAGCACCTTGTCTGCCACAACACAAGAGCTTATTCTTCTACGGGTACTCATACAATGTGCACCTTGTCTGCCACATATCATATCATGGAGCATTCATTCTTCTACGGGTACTCATACAATGTCACCTTGTCTGCCACATATCATACTGGAGCATTCATTCTTCTACGGGTACTCATACTGTTCACCTTGTCTGCCACATACCATATCATGGAGCATTCATTCTTCTACGGGTACTCATACAATGTGCACCTTGTCTGCCACATTTTCATAGCATTGAGCATTCATTCTTCTACGGGTACTCATACAGTGTGCACCTTGTCTGCCACATTTTCATAGCATTGAGCATTCATTCTTCTACGGGTACTCATACAATGTGCACCTTGTCTACCACATGTTCATAACATTGAGCATTCATTCTTCTACGGGTACTCATACAATGTGCACCTTGTCTGCCATATATCATATAATGGAGCATTCATTCTTCTATGGGTACTCATACAATGTGCACCTTGTCTGCCATATATCATATAATGGAGCATTCATTCTTCTACGGGTACTCATACAATGTTCACCTTGTCTGCCACATTTTCATATCATGGTGCATTCATTCTTCTACGGGTACTCATACAATGTGCACCTTGTCTGCCACATTTTCACAGCATTGAGCATTCATTCTTGTATTGGTATTCATACAATGTGCACCTTGTCTGCCACATATCATATCATGGTGCATTCATTCTTCTACGGGTACTCATACAATGTGCACCTTGTCTGCCTCATTTTCATATCATGGAGCAGTCATTCTTCTACGGGTACTCATACAATGTGCACCTTGTCTGCCTCATTTTCATATAATGGAGCACTCATTCTTCTACGGGTACTCATACAATGTTCACCTTGTCTGCCTTATTTTCATATCATGGAGCAGTCATTCTTCTACGGGTACTCATACAATGTGCTCCTTGTCTGCCACATTTTCGTATAATGGAGCATTCATTCTTCTACGGGTACTCATACAATGTGCACCTTGTCTACCACATTTTCACATAATGGAGCATTCATTCTTCTACGGGTACTCATACAATGTGCACCTTGTCTGCCTCATTTTCATATAATGGAGCATTCATTCTTCTACGGGTACTCAAAAACTGTGCACCTTGTCTGCCTCATTTTCATATAATGGAGCAGTCATTCTTCTACGGGTACTCATACAATGTGCACCTTGTCTGCCACATTTTACATGGAGCATCTTCTACGGTACTCAACAATGTCACCTTGTCTGCCCATTTTCATACATGGAGCATTCATTCTTCTACGGGTACTCATACAATGTGCACCTTGTCTGCCTCATTTTCATATCATGGAGCAGTCATTCTTCTACGGGTACTCATACAATGTTTACCTTGTCTGCCTCATTTTCATATAATGGAGCAGTCATTCGTCTACAGCAAATCATACAATGTGCACCTTGTCTGCCTCATTTTCATATAATGGAGCAGTCATTCTTCTACGGGTACTCATACAATGTTCACCTTGTCTGCCACATTCCCTATCCCCCTGGGCTTCATTCTTCTACGGGTACTCAACGCCCTTGTCTGCCCATTTCAAAGGAGCATTCATTTTTTTGCCCTGGGTACTCATACAATGTGCACCTTGTCTGCCACATTTTCATATCATGGAGCATTCATTCTTCTACGGGTACTGATACAATGTTCACCTTGTCTACCTCATTTTCATATAATGGATCAGTCATTCTTCTACGGGTACTCATACAATGTGCACCTTGTCTACCTCATTTTCATATCATGGAGCAGTTATTCTTCTACGGGTACTCATACAATGTTCACCTTGTCTGCCACATTCACATAATGGAGAACATCATTCTACGGTTACTCAAGGATGCTCCACATCTTTCCAACACTTCATTCTTCTACGGACTCATACATGTACCTTGTCTGCCTCATTTTCATAGCATTGAGCATTCATTCTTCTACGGGTACTCATACAATGTGCACCTTGTCTGCCTCATTTTCATATAATGGAGCAGTCATTCTTCTACGGGTACTCATACAATGTTCACCTTGTCTGCCTCATTTTCATAGCTGAGTCATTCTTCCACTTTCCCCACACACCCCTCCCCTTGTCTGCCTCATTCAAGAGCCATTCTCACCCAAATCATATAATTTTTCCCTTTTCCCCCTCCTACCGTACTCAACAATGTTCACCTTGTCTGCCACATTTTATATCATGGAGCATTCATTCTTCTACGGCTACTCATACAATGTTCACCTTGTCTACCACATTTTCATATAATGGAGCAGTCATTCTTCTACGGGTACTCATACAATGTTCACCTTGTCTACCTCATTTTCATATCATGGAGCAGTCATTCTTCTACGGGTACTCATACAATGTTCACCTTGTCTGCCTCATTTTCATAGCATTGAGCATTCATTCTTCTACGGGTACTCATACAATGTGCACCTTGTCTACCTCATTTTCATATCATGGAGCAGTCATTCTTCTACGGGTACTCATACAATGTTCACCTTGTCTGCCTCATTTTCATAGCATTGAGCATTCATTCTTCTACGGCTACTACAATGTGCACCTTGTCTACCACATTTTCATATCATGGAGCAGTCATTCTTCTACGGGTACTCATACAATGTTTACCTTGTCTATCTCATTTTCATATAATGGAGATTCATTCTTCTACGGGTACTCATACAATGTGCACCTTGTCTACCACATTTTCATATCATGGAGCAGTCATTCTTCTACGGGTACTCATACAATGTTCACCTTGTCTACCACATTTTTCATAGCATTGAGCATTCATTCTTCTATGAGTACTCATACAATGTTCACCTTGTCTGCCTCATTTTCATATAATGGAGCAGTCATTCTTCTACGGGTACTCATACAATGTGCATCTTGTCTGCCTCATTTTCATATAATGGAGCAGTCATTCTTCTACGGGTAATCATACAATGTTCACCTTGTCTGCCACATTTTCTTATAATGGAGCAGTCATTCATTTACGTCTAATCTCACAATGTGCCTTTTGTCAGCACATTTTCTTATATTGGAGGCCTATGTGCTACATTTTCGTATACGTCTACGGGTAGTCATACAATGTGCACCTCGTCTGCTACATTTTCGTACAATGGAGCTTTCATTCGTCTACGTGTCAGTTTAGCTGATGACGTGTGCTGTGTTTGACGGCAATATCTTTATAAATTTTAGAACGTTCGAATTGTTATCAAGCAGCCGACCAGTGGGTTCACATTATGCGCAGCATTCACATTTGCATAACCAGTATTTGTTGTAAGTTTTAATTCAAGTCAGTACCACATTAAAGTAGTATGGGAAATGTGCGAACTGAATGATTGACAAATCAGTTTAAGTAATTAAGTGGGGTAAATGTCAAGTCAGTGACAAGTTAAAGATTTAATTCCAGGTTGCATAAAACGGAACAATCCTTCTCTTTTACATCTCGATGTTGTGAAATTTAATTGCTGTGACATTTAATTGCTGTGACATCCAATTGTTGTGGCATTCAATTGCTGTGACATCTAATTACTGTGACATCCAATTGCTGTGACATCCAATTTCTGTGACATCCAATTGCTGTGGCATCCAATTGCTGTGGCATCCAATTGCTGTGACATCCAATTTCTGTGACATCCAATTGCTGTGACATTCAATTGCTGTGACATCCAATCGTTGGGATGAAGTGTTCGAATGACGGCGTCATGGATATGTGTTTTTGTTGTAAACAGTCACGGGAGATCGTGGGAGATGTTTCGCATAATGTATAACTATCTTTTCTGCACTTATTAAAACACGTCATCGTATGAAATTTTCATGTTGTTCATTTTGTGGAAATGTCTTACTGGTTTATTTATCAAAATGAGAATAGCATAATGCATCGTTGCTACTGTCTCAGCTGTCCGGATATTGAAGTTTCCATGTTACAAAACGTGTTTGATAAGACAAACGATCTGTAACGAGAGAGATATGTAGAGTTCAGCTCTATAGTAACGCTAAAATTCATACGGTTTCGTCACAACGCTCCGACAAAGGTTTCTTCCTTTTACAGATCTGGTGTCCACTGACTTATTGCTAATTATGCCCCCAAAGGTAAGTATATCAAATTCGCACCGTCTGTTCGTCCGTCCGTCTTTCTGTCTGTTGTACGTCCGTCAGTGTGTCTGTCCTTACATTATTTTACTTAGAGTTTAAAGGTAATGGAATCCTTTTTTTCATGCACATATTCGTGCCCGGATTGTAACTCATGCATGGATGGACTTTAAAATAGATTGGCACAAATATTCAGCACATAAAGATGATGTGTAAGAATCACGACTCAGGGTCACGCTTGAGTTAAAATGTCATGAAATTCTGAATTCACGCATGAAAGGAATTTAAAATTACATGGCACAATTGTTGAGCACATGCAGCTGATATGTCGCATACAAGTCCCGTATCCTTACCTTAAAGGTCAAGGTCATGCTTAAAGGTCAGATATTTTAGAATCCTGTATATATGCACATGTTCATGTCCGGATTGTAACTCTTGTTATACATTGAAGGATTTTAAAATGAATAAGAACAAATGTGCAGCACATGGAGATAAAGTGTCTTGCGCAAGTACTGGGTCCATACCAGGAAGATTAAGGTCATAGACTGTTGAACACCTCATTGGGGGCATTCGTCACTTACGAGGAACATCTATTGAGTTTAAGCTATTTTTATAACAGTTACAGAGTTGTGTGTTTCGATCATAGTTTCTGATATAGATCTAGCAATGCAGTGATATGTGCTCATAGCTTATTTAAACGGTTTTATTAAATGATTATATTTATCCTGGATTATCTGCTCTTAGTTACATGTTGCTATGCTCTGTGCAATAGTAACCGGATTAATGACTGTTATAAACAGGATGAAAATTATCCCTCAACTCTCCTTTCGATAATTTTCCTCTCAGATAACCGAATCCATATTAGGTGAGTGCAGATTTCGGTCTTGTCAACAAGGGATTTACATAGGGAAATACATCTAGAATGAGAGGGGTTTATGCAAATAATCACGTCAGTATCAGCTGATTTATATTCATAACCGTCGCATGAATATTCAGGTAAGGTGGTTAGAATTAGCGAAAGCGCTTAAACTTTATAGTATTTTGCTTAGTTTGCCTAATCAAATAACTCATGTATAGTTATTTTCTTCTTTAAAATTTTTGACTACCTTCCTTTATCGCTAGAAACCTTAATTGCTTTGCAAAAATCAATGTTGATAGAATACCAATAATATTATCATTGAACAGACTTGATCGTTTAGCCTGGAAATGATTTTCTCTTTGGATCAAATTATGTAAATATCACCGATTCAAATAAATCTGTTGTTTGAAACAGGTCCAGTTTCTCTGAACAGCTGTTATTTAAATAGAGCCTTCCTTTTAGAGTGTCACGAAATATTTTCTATAATTAGATCTCTGAACAGCTGTTATTCCTTTCAGAAACACGAGTGCCACGAAATCTTTTCTATAATAAACGCAAAGCTTAACACAAATAAGAGCTTTGTTTCTTTAAATGTTGTAAACGTTTTGAAATTTTGTGTCCACTAATGATGCAATGTTATTATTTCTTATACTTTTTATTTGTCGTTCGATTTCAATTTTCAAGCAAGTTCTCATAGAATGTATTATTTTCTCTCGAAACACCACCCATGGTGTAAACAATCGCCTAACAGAAGAAGAGACTTCAATCTTCATCACTAGCTGATACCATTTATAGCTAAATATGTAATAGCACACTATACACCACGTGCATTGTCCAGGGAAACACCTTAGGTGGGCGTCTTTAGAACCCAAAACGTTTCAGTCATCAGAGCCCGCTATTTATGACGTTTGCATTCTATTAATAACATTAAATAAATGATATTGAACGGAAAATATACATTGTCTGGACCTCGCTTGATGGTTATACACGTAATACTAAACGCTATAATACCTAACAATATAGTAAATGTGTTTCAAACTGTTTCTTTCAATATTATTCTACTTTTTTTCAAGAATATTCTTCTTCCAGATATTGTAAGACTAGTCATGTTCTGAAGGTCTACCTAAAGACAAAGAAAGAAATGAATAAAAATGAGTACCGAAACAAATTGCGATGCGCAGTGCTACAAAAAAGGGCAGGTAACTATTGTATATGTCATCAGTGTTTCAACTTGGTACACTCGATACTCCCGTGCACTGAAAAGTTTTATTGCTCTTCATAAATTTGTTTTCTGTGTCACAAACTTCTGAGATATCTCTTTGAATTAATGTGCGATTTTATACGTGATATGAGCGACGGTTATACTCATTTACATACAAAAACTGATCATAAAATTGAAGCAAATGATGTTTTTTTCAAAAATATGCGAGACTGTTCCATAAAACAAGGTATAAATGGCTATATGGGTTTTCCCTAGCTTGAGCCAATACTCAAAAATTTAAGACGGAAGAAATTTTTATTACATCCGGTGATTTTTAGCTCACCTGGCCTTGCCAGGGTTAGTTTTTAGGATGGCGATTGTCCGTCGTCCGTCAATATTTTGCTTCAAAGGACATCTCCTCTGAAACCGTTGGGCCAATGTTGATCACACTTGGCAGGGATGTTCATTGCATGAAGCTCTACCAAAATTGTTCAAAGAATTCCATTCCATGCAGAACTCTGGTTGCATTGGAAACAAAAAGGAAAAACTTTAAAAGTTCTCTGAAACCACAATGCCTAGAGCTTAGATGGTTTTACATAGGCTAATATAAGAAAAACTTTAAAAATTTTCTTCTCTGAAACCACAGAGCATAGATTTTAGTTATTTAGCATGTAGCATTACCTAGTAGATCTCTTAAAAGTTTGTTTAAATTATGCCCCTGGGGTCAATATTGGCCCCGCCCAGGGGGTCACTTGTTTAACAAAGACGTATAAGATAGGAAAACTTTTAAAAATCTTCTCCTCCAAAACCACAAGGTTTAGAGCCAAGATATTTTGTGTGTAACAGTGTCTAGTGAACTTCTTTAAATTGTGTTCAAATCATGCCATCAGGGTCAAAATTTACCATGCCCAGGGTGTCGTTTGGTATAAAACAATTCTGCTTTTCTAAAACCACACGGCCTAGAACTTAGATATTTAGTATGTAGCATTGTCTATTGGTCTACTATCTACTTTGTTCAAATAATGCCTCTGGGGTCAACATTGCCCACACCCACCAGGCAAGTGCACTTGTACTCAGCTTAGCGATATAGGGCCATTATGGCTCTCTTGTTTGTAGTAATGAGCACCATTAGCTTTATTAGTTTAGAGATTAAAAAGACCTTTCCAAATAATTCGTTATGAACAAAATAAAATCGGTAAATGACTGAAGATATTTTGCGAATATAATTTCAGCTAAGACGAGGTACTAGTTTTGTTAACTGAACGTCACACATCAAAATTCCTGCATGAAATTTGCCTTTCCACAAGTGGAAATATGACTGGAACTACATTTATGTGAACTGCGAAGTTTTGTCTGGTGATTTGTAGCATTTCTACATGTAAGTACTAATTTCAGTATTTGAAAACGCAATATTTGTTGAGAATTATCTATAAAAACCGGTTTAAAGCTAAGAAATAATGCAGCAATGCGAAAATGTCAAAGTTTTTATGCTGCATCGGATAAATTCCAGGGAGAAATCATTAAAACCTTTCAGTTTATGACTATTTTTGCATAATTTATTTACTTTTTCAATCAGAAAGTCACAAATATATTCATCAGTGTATTAAAATTGTCTGCTTTCAAGAAATGTAGCATCGAAAAAGTCAGATCTTACGACAGATTTATAGATTAAAAACTGAAAATGTATTATCTTATGCAGAAAACTTTTAACTTACGTAAAGAATTTTGCTAGTTGTTAGATAACACGCAAAGTTATCGTCAGTCAATTTCAAAAGTAAAAAGTATGAGAAGATACAATTTCAAAATTTGAATCTGGCTATTTTGTTGAGAGTTAAGCCGTATCTACGGAATGCTGTTTATGCCATTTAAATTGTGTCGATATACGACGCCAGCCTGACAATGTTACATTATTGTGATGTCATATTATAACCTCATGCGTCGACCCGTATTAGCCTAATGTAACTGTGAAACTTTACACTAGTCTGGTTCCAGACTTCCTATGATGATCTGTTACGTAGTAATAAGGGGAAGGAACTCCAGACTAACTTTACACCAGTTAGGTATTCACTTCAGCGATGTTCAGTTTACACCGATGATTGCTTTGATACTTCGGTAACATAGAATCTTAACCAGAACAAAATATTATAAAACTGATGGATGGCTTTTTTTTTATTAAAAACGAAAATCGAAAAGAATAAGTCGCTATTTAAGCAATTTGACAGTCCGCATTTTAGAATTTGCGAAAATTTTAATCGTTTAATATTGAGGTATAATTAATTACATAATACCATGTATAAGTTTTAAAGACTTGGCGGCATTTGTATGCAATAACTATATTTTTACGTCTTATTTGCATATTTTACTGCCCACAACGATATTTAAGTCCTTACAGTGCATTGAGTAGTCGCAGCGGGGTATCTATCAATAGAAAGACCCTCATTTACCCAACCATAGAAAAAAGCAACTCATAGAAAACATACTTTCCTTCGCACCTGCGAACACTTTACACTATTGATTGACATTGAATTATATAGATTTTATAAACAAGTACGTAAAAATCTATATTTCTGAATCCAGCTTATCACACACGATACCAGTTTCTTGATATAATTTTTGAATCATTTACTTGCACCCGTCGAACTATTTTTGCGTGGCGTATGATTATTATCGATGCGAGTAATATTTTGATGTTGTGAGGCTCGATCCGTAGGTCGCATGATCCCACAGGAAGGTGACTATGACTATTATAAATTTGGTTCCGACATTTTCATCATCAGTGTCATCATCATTTTTATCGTCATTTATCATATACTTGAAGCTACATTTACTAATGTTAAACGATAACATGCCTGCTGGTTATTGAAATCGAAAATGTCAGATTGCAAATTGATAACTTTGTTGGTATGTGTTTTGGCATGATTATAATTGTGACAACAGTTGCCTATCACCATTTCTTCCCAGGAAACAGATGGATGTCTACCTGTGAACAGGAATAATCAGTTAAAAAGCCAAGTAACTTGTAATGTTGACTGCTTCTGGATTCAACTGTTATCGGTCTATACCAACCAGGAAGTAAGTGCATGCCATGTAATAATAGGAACAGTTTTTAACTATTGGCATTGTTACTTTACACGTAATTGACGTAACTAAAACAACGCATCAAAAATTTCGTCTTAATTTGTTTATAATTTCCGTGAGCAAAAAACATCTACATTCGTTTTCCTTTATTAACGCTGCTCGCTCTCAGATTTGGTAAAAAGAAAGTTCTACAAACTGTATGAAAAATACATATTTTAAAACAAATAGTCATATAAAAGGTTCCAGAGTAAATTCCTGTAAAGAATATCTATATATTTGAAATAATACGCGAGCAAATTATAAAGCGGTGCAAACGCTTTTGAAATTCAAATATAAACTTATTGGGTAGCGTTAAGCCAACATATTCAATCGATTTTTGCATTTTTACTTAATTGTTGTTTCTAGCCTTAAGTTTAATATTTATGTTTTAGTATGTCATTTTTTAATTTTCTATTGATTTCTTCGGTAACTGCGAGCGAGCAGCTTTTATGAAATTATTTACTACAGAGCTAATTCAGTGGTCACGTGACCACAACAAATAGTTTTCGGCCGCGTACGAATAATTCACATTTGTTTACAGCCGTGTGTATAGTCGTTAGTAGTACATTTGAAGGTTCCACTAATTCGTTTTGTATTTTAAACAAGATTATATTTAAGGTCATATAGAAACAAGACTAGTTCTTTTTTGTTACATAATTTTATTGTTTTCTCAAAAATACATTAGCTGCGTTCAAACTGAAGCGTGCTTTTCAAATGGGGGCGGCAATTTTGTTTCAATGTTATGCCAAAATACTCTGAAATACCCATTATTGGTCATATGTTCAGAGCTGAAAACTATGAAGCACTCTCATGAAACCAGCGCCAATGTACCAACATAAAGTTACAGGTATATCACAAGCCTTTTAACAGTTGTTCAACCGTCAAACACTTAACCGGTATGGGATTGGGCCATTTCTACAATAATTTATTATTATTACATACATTGTACATAAATGGTAATCTTTAAAACAGTTGTAGTGGCTGGATGTCCTAGAGTGATTCTATATCCCCAAACAAAGTAAATGTAAAGTGTTTGCACAACTTAAATGGCCAGCAATGTCTTACTCATAAGGCACCTTCTTTTTCGAGCTCATTTACCTCCCGAATCATTTTAATGTCAAACACCAGGCAGGTAGACATAACATTTTGTAACCAACATTTTGCTAGCTGGCTGGTCACCAGCCAGGTATTTCCGACGGGATCCCTGCTAGCTCCGAACATTCAATCTCCCGCTCTCAAGACGAAAGCCTTAAACCTCTTGACCAATGGAGACGGTACCATATGCCATGATATACCAGGTTCTAAAATGAAAATTGTCCTAATATAACGAAGTGGAACTTTTGAAGCGATATAAAACTACCGTGTAACATGAGCGTACAGTACCTTTAAGTGTATGACCTCTTGAACCAGGAAATTCTAGCAACACACCTTAGTTACTATTCAAACCTTGCGTCCAAACTTTGGCCAAAAGCTTAGCAAACATTATGCCGTGTTTATTTATCGACGTTCGTATCATCTTAAGATTTCCTTATCAAGAGACATTGTACCAGAAAATGTTATTATTATCTAACCATAATGTACAATGACCCCGATGTAATTGCAAACTCGAAAATGTAATTTGAAAATGTATTATTTTCCATTATCTAACCATTATCTAACCATAATGTACAATGACCCCGATATAACTGCAAACTCGAAAATGTAATTTGAAAATGTATTATTTTCCATTATCTAACCATTATCTAACCATAATGTACAATGACCCCGATGTAACGTTAGACTCTTGATTGGAAACACGGAAATTTAATAACTTTACTAGCATATTATTTCGATTTGTTTCCACATTTCGTACTCAAGTCATTCTTTTGTACGGAAACAAAATTGGTTCATGAATATAAGCCTAGTTAAAACAATGCCGTTAAAGTGTCTAAACCAGTATGACTGTTTTATTTTCCATTCGGTGTTATTTACCTTGTAGAAATATATACCATTTTTTCATTGGGTTTTGGTCACAAATCGAAAGCATGTTAACTACACGGACGTTTAGCGACTAAATGTTGAAGGTTTATTAGGAGCTATGTAACTACATGTAGCAGTAAACGTAAGCTGTCATTTAGCTGATATTACCTGTTCCCATTTAGAGCGATGTGTCTGCGTTTTATGTACGCATCGTTATATGTTATTGTAAGATCAGTGACATTGTATCTGGCGCAGCAGATGTTCAGATGACTGAATACTAAGTATGTTTTCCATGTAGACACCTGGACCCGGACACCTGGACCCGGTTGTTTGATTGTTACCGGCTGTTAAGCTAACGGTTGATTGACTCTTGATTGAAAAGAATATCCCTTTTGGTAGCACTAGTGGAATGATTTGATTTTTCTTTGAAGAGTTTTTAGTCCCCATTCTCTTGAATTCAGAAATTTGATTTAATAAGACTTTCAAACACGCTTAGTGGTAATGTTCGTTCCAAAAACCCAAAAGAGCTTACTTGGCCTTTCTGTCAGGTGAATTCCGGTGTGTTCTTGAATAAGACACCTTGTGCGAAGTGTGCGTCATTGTTATTGTTGATGTTTCTCGGAGGTTAACGCCTTTTCCAACTGTCTTTCAGTTATGTTTAGACGTGGATGTTTTACTATGTGTGTCTGTCGTTTGATGTTTAAACAATGAAGTTACAGCGCATTTGCTACACAAGCCAAACCTGATATTACATCTATCACGATATGTGGCAATTTGTCTAAATGAGCAGTAAAGTTGGTAGCTTTTGTTAGTGATGGATTGTTTCATACGGCCAATTGTGCATATAGGACAATGGTAATTAAAATCACGGAATCAATTTAAGGAGACGAGATGAGACTGGTCAGGTGTATTGAAGGAGAAACCTTTCATTTACAACAGCCAAGCAATTGGAGTAGAATTTAAAATGATTCAAATGAATCGCAACTAAGTATGTTTGAAAGAAGATGTTAGAATTGTACAGTCATCACCATAACAACGCTAATGTACTATAGTGACGATTTCTCACATTATAAAATCCGCAAAACTCAGAACTAAATAAAAATAAACGTGATTCAAAATCTTATGTGTCATAATGAAGACAATTAGGACCTAAATTTATTATCTGAATTTAACATCTTAACTGCTAAATGTATACATTTCTTGCTCTCCTACTAGCTCTCATTTTAGAAGGGGGTGGGGTAAGGAAAGGAGGGGGGGGGTCATATTGCTTTTTCGATGGGAACTGTCAAATGTGACCCCAGAAAAAGACTTGCTTAAACTAAAATGGGTTGAATTAAGTATTTGTAATACTGTATTTACATGTCAATTGGTTACCTTTTGTGGCAATATGTAACCTTTTTTTGTTAAAAAAAAACTTTTTTTAAAAAAAAAAAAAAAAAAAAAAAAAAAAAAAAAAAATCCAGATAAAAAAAAAAAAAAAAAAAAAAAAAAAAAAAAAAAAAAAAAAAAAAAAAAAAAAAAAAAAAAAAAAAAAAAAAAAAAAAACACCCCCCCAGTTTCCTCTTATTCCACCTGTAAATGTTTCAATACATGTATGTCCACAACTTTATCTAAAGATGCAATATAAAAGAGAAAGAAGTGTCAAAATAATCAAAAGTCAACACATATCTTAGAATATGTCATAAAAATATGATGATTGGCAAGCAATGTTTTCTAAAATTTCTAGCAACAATTGTAAAATATTTTAGTTTATACTAATTTTTTTTAACCCAATTGTAAAAAAAAATTTTAATTTAAAAAACCCCCCCAACCCCCCCCCCAAAAAAAAAAAAAAAATTTTTTAATAAAAAAAAAAATTTTTATTTTTTAAAAATATCAAAAACCCCCCCCCCCAAAAAAAAAAAAAAAAAAAATTCCCCCCCCCCCCCCCCCCCCCCGTAAAATATTTTACAAACTTTAATGGTATAATAGAAACTTAAAAAGATCTGGGTGGTATTTTTGCTGTTTTGCTGAAAACAGTCAAAAGTTTGACATTAATATCTCTGCAGTCTTGCAAAAGTGGCACTTCATTCTTCCTCCAAAGACTGCATTATATAACATGTTTAGCCAATTTTTAGATGCAAAATACGTGATGAAAAATGATACCTATACCCAGGTTCTTAGTATTGGACCTTTAATAGTAATGTGTTGATAAAACTGTGTACTTACACGAACAATTAATTATAATATGCACATACTGTGTAAATTAACATGAAAGTTCAAGACCTAAAGCAAGACACTCAATAAATTGTGCTCATGTTTATCATTCATATCTTATCTTTCTTCGTTTTCTTTAAAATTGTATGAGTTTCCATTCTATGATAGATCATTAAACGCTAAGGCCAGAAAGATATCTTTTTGTATGTTTCAACAATGTAAGGTCTATTTACGAATAAATTACAGTTTAATTAAAGAGGCACTCCCTACATCTAGCAGATTATATTCTCCAAACATAAATAATGTTTCAATGAATGTAAAATGATAAATAAAAACAGTTTTAAAGAACAACATGATATCGAAAAATAACGAAAAATGTCTCATTTTAGCACAAATAATTAACATAGAGACATCCTGTAATAAATCGCTATCCACCCATTAATTGTACAACAACTTTACATAGTTTATAGAATGTTAAAATACACGGTACTACAACATATTTTAAAACGCTGATTTAACTGATACTAACTGTATTTAGTAATAATACTTGCAAATGTTCTATTATTTATGCTTTTGAAGTAATTTAATTTGACACCAGTTTTAGGGAGTGCTCCTTTAAGCATAGCCTTCGTGGACGAATGAAGTACGTTGTAACTGCCTTTTAAATACAATTTCTTACTCTATGGTATCTGAAATGTAGCTATAACTGGCTGAATCTAACTACGTGTGAGACAGGAAAAGAAATTATAAAGATATTCATTTACTATTTGGTGTAAGTGGATCATGGCTTATCCAAAGAAATTGTATGGAAAGGAGATGTTTTCCCCGTTAAATTTTGTTTGATGAAAACACTCTTATTTCAAAATCACAAACATTGACTTACTCTTGAATCTTTTTTTATGAAAGACGACTGTAAACATATTAGTCAATGCCTTTACCCGGTTTACGTCTGTTTGTTTCCGGTTCCGCTCAATATTTCTATTAATACTATAAACTACGTGTGAAGAGAGCAAACTTCCGGGAAAGATTGTTACGTTTTCATTTACTTCACTACTGATTTCTTCTCAAAATGTTGTAACAAACAGGCCCTTTGTGTTTGTATTTACATTTTCCGCTGATACTACTTAGAGTGGATATTTTTGTCTAAACCGTTGTTTATCGTGTCTAAGCCGTTGTTTATCTTTATTATGAAGTATTTGAAAAAGGCTTGCTATGGGACAATCTATTTGATTTATCGGGTTGAATTTAGATAAGGAAACGATTGCTTACTGCTGATTGTATGAAATGACAATGCTGAATGTTCCCTGGTGGTCTCTTTGGTAAAGTTATATTGTACAGAATTGATATTTGAGCATGACCTGCCGCATTTCTAAAACTGGTTTGTCCATCCTTGTTGTTCGGCGCTGTTTGATGTATGTTTTTTTTCTACACAAGTTTTGAACACTCTTACAAACAGTGATACCAACAAAACAAAACTTGCTGCTTCCAAGTTTTTTCAACAAATAAACAGTGTGTTCATCTGTAACGTAGGAAGAAGTGTTTGAAGAAGCCGAGTTTGCTACAATGTATATAGCAAACTGTCACATCACGTTGTAGTTGATGGAAAACTACTTCTATTAAGGTGATAGATTATCCCTAGAAAAGTTATATAAAGTAGACATAGATGGCTGATTCCTTGACCTTTGTCAATTACCCCTATTTGACACAGCTAAAGGCAAGGGAATATGTAACCTAGAATTTTATATTTTATCTTACTAATTAATGCCCTAATTAATTTTTGTCAAGGGACACTTTTTCTGTATCATCAATATCTATCACGTATAACTAAATTCCCTCAAGATATTAGTGGTAGTTATAACATATGTGATGTAAATACGATAAGGAGTGCCAGTATGTTATTCACACCGAGCAAATGACTTTATATTTGAACAGACTAGAAGAACATGACTTAGGTTTTCTAGTTGCTAGATGAAAAGGGATTGTGAACAGTTAGTGTAGCAATTTAATATCTAATATGAACCTCAGTGGTTATTGCGTTTGAACACTCATTGAGAGGAACAGGGATCGAATTCTTATGGGGCTATGTTGAACCGTATATGTCCCGGAACGTATATATCACACGAGAAAAAAATTCGACCGCATATGTCACACGTGTGATATATTCGGTCGAAAATAGTCTTCGCGTGAAACGTATATGGCACATATTATGTGATGTATACGTTTGACTTCGAATTTTATAGGAACACGAAAACGAATATCTCACATGTAGAAAAAGGCAAATAAAAACGAAATTTTCAACGAATACGTCACATTTTGATCAATTTGAAAAAACAAAACAAACATTTGAAACAATCAAATATGGTTGATTAAGTTATGCCGCATAGATTCTGCTTAACACAACCAATACAAGTCGATCCGATCGGTCCCAACACATTGTATGGGAACTAGACATTCCCACTCGAAGGTGTGGTCTGTATTATGTCTTTAATTTGTATAAATAATGTTTGGTCAAATTTCGATCGGGTGTTCTTGAAAGTTATCGACTGCGTTCGTGTGGCCCTTGAGTGGGTGATTATTAACGGAAATTATCTCAGAACAGCATTGATTATAAAACATCACTATACATACATTTTTTCCGCATAACACAATAAATTTATACAGATTAAACACATATCAAACTTGATATATTTGATGGCCGGTGAAACAATGTAAAGTAACCGTAAGATGGTAATGACCCTCGATCATTTTTGTCGAGCCCACTGCGGTGAGCTCGACATAGTCGCCGCTTTTGGCAGTCGGTGTATGTGCATCCGTGCGTCTGTGAGCCCGTGCGTCCGTCCAGACTGATTTTATCCGAACCATAACTTTGACATGCAAGGAGCAATCGTGTTTATTTTGGCATAAATGTTAACCTCAATGAGAAGGAGTGTCTTTGCCGAATTAAGAATAACTTTGTCCGGAGCATTTCTTCTATATACTTAAAGGGATATTGATGTAACAATGCATAAAAGTTTACCTTAATGAGACGAAGAGTCATACAGACGAACAAATCCCTATGTCTACGGTCAAGTTCACAGTTTGAGGTTAACGGTCAAATTGAAGAATGAGATATTGTACTGAAGGATGTACTGAAGGATTTTCATGCCATTATTAGACAGGGTGTATTGTGCAAGAACCAGGTCCCTAGGTCTAAGGTCAAGGTCACACCTGAGGGGTGTGTGGGGGTCACTATTCTTAAAAAAATAATGACCGGGGTTTTATTCTATGGGGTCCTAAACATTGCTACAACGGCAAACGGCCCAGGGACGAGTGCCTTGCCACCCACTTCCTACAAAAGTATATTAGTAGTTTTATACACTAAAGTATCACAAATAAGTTTCGGTGTTAACTGTCAAAATGACCAGAATGAATATATCAAACGTGTGAAAGTTCGACCGAATATATCACGCGTGTGAAAAATCCGCCCGAATATACACGCGTGTGAAAAATTCGACCTAATATATACACGTGTGAAAAAGCATTACGTTCGGTGTAAACTGTCAAAAATGACCAAACGAATATGTCACTTAACACGTGTTTATTTCGGTCGAATATATCCACACGTGTGTAATACGTTCCGGGACGGTTAACGGGCTATCTTGCAGTGTGTCCCTTAGCAATACATCCGATTGGCATGTGCCTGGGACCAGCACGCTTTTTTTCTAAATAAGTTTCATCAACCCGTTAGGCAACCGAGTTTAATCAAAATGTTTTAGACAGCTGCCCGAAGACGACCAATCTATGATAAAGATTGCGGTTTAATATATCCCATACACCATGGCCAGTAGAAAAATCGAAGGAGTTTAGCATAGGTCACCATTTACGAACAGTTTTAAACTTGACAGTTCAGGAAAGTTATTCAGTTCGCAAGGTAGCAAAATTGCAATTTACAGTCACCTTAAATGACAGTATGTGTATGTATATGTATTGTACCTATATTCTTTCCTCCTCGGTGTACAAAATAGGGTTGTTCTCATTGCTAACGTCAAAGCATCATAGATGAGACTAAGTCCATTGTACGACACGCCTCCACACTCTCAGAAAACGACATGGATGTGTATTAAAGCGTAAACGGCAGATGAGGAAGATACGGCTCAAATTACTAAAGATTAACATTTTATAAAGTTAACATGTATATGTTTTATTGTTATATTTTATCTCTCTTGGCGCTCAAAAGATATCTTAAATCAGCATAATTTCAACGGAATATCGAAACTTATAGAATAACTCTTGATCACACCACTGTACAAATAGAAAAAAAGGATTGTATGCTGGATTGTTAGATCGACAGAAGGACAGACAAACAGACCTATTGAAAGTGCTGCAATGATAAAAATTAAATAGACCTTGAAGTCCCATGACCCCATTGACAAGTAGCTCCTATGTTAACAAGAAAGATGTCTTACCGGCGAAAATGACCTTTATTTGTTCTAGAAACTTTCCTAACTTTGCTCTTTAACTCGATGTGTATGGTAGAAATATAGTACAGTATTTTTTTCAATGATATTGCAAAAAATAAGAAGGGCAATCTGGCAATTTCGTGAAAAAGCGACTTGAAACAAAAGAAATGAATATGTCAACATTGTTTTAGAGTTAATAGAACATGGTTCTATCATTATCATATCAGTATATTTATAATTCAAAAAGATCCTTTGACGTTAAAGGAAATTCCATTTTATTTAAATGCCTCTGTAGTAGTCCAAAAGAATGAAATAATTTGTAGCATGCATTCCAGCACAAAATAGAAACTTAGTAATCTTTGCGAGATACGGTAATTCAAGAAACCCTCAGGCGTATCTTTTCCAGATAATTTCTCACTTGTGCGAAATCTTATTGAAATTTGACCCCTTTTTAAGTTTCTCATGAAGCATTATTGAAACTTAATAAGATATGGACGAATGAGGATGCTTGTAATTACCTGAAATTGGAGTACAGTGTATTTTCACATGTTCTGTTAGCTTCATGTCCGGAAATTACAAAATGCATTTCTTCCTGATCACGGGAAAGGGCTCTTCGTGAATGTCACATGAAAGTAATGTGTGCCTATGATTTCTAGCGTGCGTATTTGAATGTATATTCATGTGGATGGAAAGCAGAAACAAGTGCGCCTCGGTGCAATAAAATCGTTAAGTGTGTCCGTTTGGATGCAAATGTCTTCCATGGGAATGCTATTGTTTGCTAACAATTTCTGTGTTTAGTATTTTCAAGAAAATATTCTAGCAATAAATAATTATCACTGATTAAACACGAGTATGACTCGAGAGCAATAATTAAGATTAAGGTGCACCAATCTCACATATTTTATACGTGGTACAAAAACTCTTTCAATTAAAGTGGTTATTTTAAACTTCGCTAAGAAAACTATGATTTCCATCTTTTGACAAAGCTGTTGTCATGGTGCTTTGACATACTGTAAAATGGGTAATTTATAAGTGGCGAAAATTTCGCGATTAAATTTTGTGAACAGACGGACTTATTCGCGAATTTTTAATTTTTGAAAGGAGACTTCTCTAATAGTAAATATGTGTGAAATCTATGTGAAATCTATGTGAAATGAATCTTTCGCGACTTTTAGCTCACCTGAGCATGAAGTGCTCAAAGGTGAGCAATTGTGATCGCCTGGTGGCTGTCGTTTGTCTGGCGTCTGTCCGTCCAGACTTAACCTTGTGTATGCAATTGGGGCTGCATTTTTCACTAAATCTTCATGACACTTGGTCAGTATAACTGCCTTGACGAAATCTAGGTCGAGTTCGAACATGGGTCATCTGGAGTCAAAAACTAGGTCACGGGGTCAAATCATAGAAAAACCTTGTGTATGCAATAGAGGTTGCATTTTTCATTGAATCTTCAGGGAACTTAGTCAGTATGATTGCCTTGATGAAATATAGGTCGAGTTCGAACATGGGTCATATAGGGTTAAAAACTAGGTCAGGGGGTCAAATTATAGAAAAACTTATAGAAAGCTAGGAATGTAGCATTTGGTTTGAAAGACTAGATACCGCCAACTTACCAAACCCTAGCTGACCATATAGACTTACTCTAACGTTGAATAACTTAGATTATGGGAGGGTACACTCTGCAACCGACATCGTCTTTTTATGTGAGAAAGTTGGCAGATTCTCGCGGAGGAAATGGGTTCTTATACCGATCTTTCCTAGGAACGATGGTTAGGTCAACTGCACGCCTGTAAAAATAACTGAAATACGATTGAAAACGGATGTTAAACCTTTTCCTTTGTAATATCTGTTAATTTATTCCGTTTCAAACAGACGCAGACGAAAATTTAAATGTCGTCTGATCAAGTTTTAGGTTGGTAGCCTTTGGGATTACATTTCAGCTGAACCCACTGTAAAATTCTTAGTATAGGTAGGTAATAAACCCCCGAGAAATAAAACGAAATGAACACTCTAACATTAAGCATTCTATTGTACTTACTAGACGTTAGCCGGAGAATCAAAATTTAGTTTTAGTGTTCGATCCAGTTGGTCTTGTTGAAATGTTTGCTTCGTAATTCTGATGACCTTATTTTAAACTCTTGTTAGGTCACTTGAAGCGATATCCGATGTCGTATGTGCCTCATAGTGGATTAAATGGCCACTTTAATCGATTTTCGAACAAAAGATTTTGAGGCGCATTTGCTAGAATTCCCGAACAAGATGTTATATGCTTCATCCTATGTGACAATTTCTCCAAATGAGCAGTGAATTTGGTATTTTGTGTTAGTGATGATTGTTTCATATGGCCAATTTTGCCTAGGACAATGGTAATTAAAGTCACGGAGTAGATTTAATGAGGTGAGATAAGTGAGATATATCAGAGATATAGAATAAACACCGATTGTTACTGAATTCAGAAAACAAAACATCAAATAAAATACGCAGAAGTTTTAAATACATGTATGTTTTGCCTTGCTTTTATAACAGACAAGTAGATAAGTTGAATGCAAAATGGTGACAATGCATTTGAAGGAATAAAACAGAAATTTACAGTCTTTAAATGTGTTTTGGTGACGACGTCCCTACACTTTCATCGCCTTATAAAATCCGTATCTATGAGTTTAAATTCATAAACATATAAAAATAATCATGTGATTCAAAGTTTTCTGCACTTCATTTTCGCACACACCCACAATATATTGATGTTGGGTTGTTACCTTGTGACATATATATGGGTTATAAAGGTACATTTTTTTGTAGTTGTTAATTCTTATTCTAACACAAGCGGCTGCTTTTCCTATATAAGCATATAGGGAAAGCCTGTATTTTATTTTACGATAAAATACAGCACGTTTTTCCAAGGACGACGTGCCTTAAATGACGTAAAGACGTGACGTATGTAAACAAGCGCGTCCAATCGTATCTCGCGTTTTAAGGTTACAATGATGTACTACTACGCGTTAAATAAAGTTCGGCTTGTTTTCAAAGAAAATAACGTGTAAGAATCGAAATAATAAATTGTTCCCTATATTTTATCGTAGAATAAAATATAGTCAGTCATTTGGATGCGAATAATTAAATCACTCGTGATTGAATTACTACGCATCCAAATTCCTGACTATATTTTATTCAACGATAAAATACAAAAAGGCATTTATTATTTCTTAACTCTTTTCTCTTATTTTGTTAGTTTAGCCTTTTATGTTTATAGAGTTGTCAGTAGGATTCAGGTACTGGTTTTTCCCTTTGAAGGAAGACAAGTTATGTTGCAACCTTAGCTAACACCTACATATGACGTACAATAATACAATAAAACATCTGAGGGGAATACAATTTAGTGAATGCGTTGTCTTAGAAAAAACAGGTTACGTAGTCATTACAGATAATCCAAGAGGAAAACAGATCGAGGTCGGTAAAATCCTATATAATTCATAGCCGCGTAGAATACGCGCAGCTCAATCACGTGGCATGATTTTTTTTACTCTAAACACGTGAATAACTAATAATGCAGGACAAAAAATAATTTCAAAAGCAACAGATGAGACAAAAGCAAATACCACAGACTGAAATATTTTCTTTTTTTATATATACGGCTATTTTACCACCATGATAGAATCTGCTGCCAATGACCAAAACAGTACGGCAGAATAATTTGCAGAAATTTCTTAGTTTTGCGGTAAAAAGTATATCTGTATGTTAACCTCCCTTTCGAGAAGCTTTCAAAATGTTTTGATAAGAAAAAAAAAACAACAAAAGATTGTTTGTGTATGACGTCATTAATATGTGCAATCATATGCATACACCAATGAAATGCCGAGACGCTTAGCTCTCTAAAAAAAAGATGGTATGCGGCATTTTAGACTAATATACGGTACTGAAGGAAAAATAATCTGAAGAGATTTATTGTCATAATAATGCATTATATTTATTCGAAGGGGAAAATGTTTATTTCCACCATTATACTCAGATGAGCTAAGATGATTTTGAAAGCAGTTCATCATCGAAACTTGCATCGAATGTTTTGTTCAAAACCATTCATTGTATATATTTGTTTGATGAACACAGTATAAATCAGTATTTAAATAAGACGCACTAGTCTAGGTTGGTACGGCATGTTATAGTAAGATCATTCAAAGTCGAGTCAAAAGAAGTATACAATGTTTTTTGCTTCTGATGTTTGAAAATTAGACTAATAATGTAAAAATAGTTTGAATAGTAGATATGTTTACTGTTCTATTCTCTGAAATAATCATCGGGTACATGGCGGGTTATACCTCCAACGTTATGTTATACTCTAATACGCGTAACCTGTTTAATGTATATCGTCTGTCGGGATAGACAAGGTGTTGTGTCTGTGGTTCCATGATAAAACAAGAACTACCTTTAAAAAAGAAAGTCGGCGCAATTTTTAGTAAATAAATAGGTCCGTGGATAAATGAAGAAATTTGTAAATATCGTAAAATTACAAATCAAGTACTGTAAAATGACCATAAAACGTAGAAAAACATATACTGCCGACCGAAAACAACTTGATATTATATCGCTAGTACTGATTGATTATTCACTACTTACATATTCCTTCATTTATTGAAAACTTAAATAATAAATTATACATTATCTTTTGAAAAAACATTAAAGTGTTTTCTGTCTGCGTAAATTGCGTTTCGGTAATTTTTTTTTTCGGTTGTTTTCGGTCATTCTATGCACTTGGTTTTCGGTTGTTTTCGGTCATTCTATGCACCCAGTTTTATCCAATCAGAAGGTGCCTTACAGCGTAAATTTCTCATTTCAGGAATGTAATACATTCTACTCGTCGTTTCATTGGCGGTTGAAGAGTTCCAAACTTCCGGTCAAAAGCGAGTTTAATACGGCTGCGAAAAAAATCATAACGTCAGTCGTGGTGGTGTGACGAAATAAAACAAGGGCAATAAAATAGCAGTATCATTTCAATCGTGCTTCCGATATTCTGCAGTGTAAAATTGAAATATTGTGACTTTTTAAATATTTCATATATTCTCGTTCAGATGGTCCGTTAATTCAGTTTTTCCTACCAAATATTCATATGATTCTAATTTTAAGACATTGAGCGTTTACTGGAATGGACAAATAGTCTCAGCATTGACTCACATTTTCAAAACTGAAGCAAAACGAATGATAAAATGTGATCACGTGTTCATTTTTCGTGTCTTTTTGATATTCAGATTTGTCTTTGTTCTCTTTCAGATTTTAATGGTTTTTATTTTATGCTTAACCATTTAAACTTATGACCAGATAGATACCTTTATGTTTTCGTAACAGTTGTTAAGTTCTACATACATGTACTAAGCAATAACAGTCGAAATGAACAAAGTACAGCCATTCCGAATTGATTAATTAACTTGATAGATCTGTCAGTGAATTACATTGTACTTTACTACAACTTCCCTTCAAATAAAATTCCATATTCAATTGTTTCTGAATGCCACCTATCAGATGAACTTCAGTAGGTGTAAAACAGGAAAAGAAGTAATAAAAACATTTAGTTTTCTTTTCGAGTTAGAGGACCATAGTTTAAGTTCAAAGCAATTGAAAAGACCGGAGATGTTTTTGCTCCTTTTAATGGTATAAAACACAAAAAGTGTGATAGAAAACACCCTTATTCAAAATGTACAAACATTGATTTACTCCTGAATTGTTATGTCCAAGACGACTGTAAACACATTAGTCCATACCTGTATCAAACTAATGTGTAGTTGTTTCCGGTTCCGCTCAATATTTCTATTAATACTATAAACTACGTATGAAGAGAGCAAACTTCCGGGAAGGATTGTTGAGTTTTCATTTAGTTTACAATTTACCTCTACTTTATCAAAATGTAGAATAAAAAATCCCTTTGCGTCGGTATTTACATTTTTTGCTCGTTGCTTCTTAAAGCGGATAGTTGTTTATCTTGATTATGTAGTATTTGAAAAACGCTTGCTAAGGGAAAACTGTTTGATTTATCGGTTTGATTGATGGTACTCACTGTTTTGTTATGTGTCTGCACGGGTACTTGTATTGAATGCAAATGCTAAACTAACCTGGCTGCCTATCTGTATGAAAGTGTTGGGTGAAGAAATAACCTAAATAATTGCTGCTTGACCCTGCTGAATTTCTTTAATTGACTTGTCAGTTGTTTAATGCTCAGTACATATGTACCGGCTGAAAACCGAACAATACAGATCATGATAAGAATTCACGCATGCGCAGGCTCATCAAGATCTTTACAGGTCGTAACACACAGTCTGGTAAGAGTTGAAGCGAGATAACGTAGAAACTGTTAAACAAGCAGTACTGATAGGAAGCAAACAAAGAATGTCGTATTTTGTAATTGGTAGTGGTAATTTTTCCACCTGAAGGGGGGGGGGGAGGGGCTGGGGGTCCCGGGTGTAATCATCATCAGTGCAATGTATTGGCATTGTCTCTAGGCAAAACACAATCATTTTACATTCTCTCTCCCTCCCTCCCTCCCTCCCTCCCTCCCTCCCTCTCTCTCTCTCTCTCTCTCTCTCTCTCTCTCTCTCTCTCTCTCTCTCTCTCTCTCTCTCTCTCTCTCTCTCTCTCTCTCTCTCTCTCTCTCTCTCTCTCTCTCTGTGTCTTTGGTGTTGATCTTATGTAGAGGGCGTCTCGTCAGAGAGATAAGTTGTTGAAATAATGTAATTTCAAATAAAACGAGTCTCAGAGTGTTTTACAGTAACAATAGAGCGTTAATCTAGAAATTTCAAAACGGACAACTTACACTTTGTGATTTTTTCCATTGGTGAAACCAAAAGACTAGTGCATTTTTTCTTGTTCAGCATGGCCTGTATCGGTCACACCTAAGTTCACAGGTTCAAACATCGGCCCTTACTGATTTTTTCGGAAACTCAAGTGTACCCCAAAATGTGAATTTCACAAGAACACAGCGATAAAAGACAATATAAGAAATCACGTGTAAAAGAGTTAAATCCGTTGTCGCTTTATTTTCTGTGTGCTTTGACCTTTCTGCATCTTATTTTATTTTCCTATTTAAAACATGAGTTGGAAAAGAGAACAAAAAGGGAACCGTTTCTAAACGCACCATAACCTGCTTGAAACTTGATTTTCAAAACATCATTCATTCGAAAGTTTATTTTACTAATTTCAGTTTCAACAACAACAACAACAACAACAACAACAACAATCAACTTTATTTGTACCAGGTTACATTATGTAACAATATGGTTTAATAAAATATCTAAACTGTTATTATGTAGGTAGTATTTCCAGTCAACGGTTCTATATTAAAGACGCAATGATTGTATGCAACATTCAACAGCAGTAGTCAGTGTTTTCAACTTCACACTGTATTGTGTATGATATTCCGAGTGATGAAAAAAAAACAACAATATAGGGCCTACAGCTGAAATTTGGGGAACAGTGGTTTTAACTGTTATTTTTTTTTAATTATGACATAGTCATAACGTTGGATGAAAAAAAGAAGTGTTGGAGTACATAATTTGCTAGGAATTTCTTGGTCATTGATACAAATATTTTCAAAAATAGATTGCTTCATGTCATGCACAAAAATAGAACCAATAAAGTGGGACACATCAAATAAAATGACAGTGTTTAGATACGACTGGTACGAAGTACGCGTATTTTACTTTACAGTATGATCAACTACAAAAGTAGACATTTTTGGAAATTATAAATTTTTAAAATCGTTAATAATAATACACTGAACTATATAAGTAAGCCTCTTTAGCTCGTATACTTATTCTGAAGATAACAATTGACTGAATTTTAAAATGTTTTGTCTTTTGTAGTAGAACTCTCTTATGAGTTTCTTAATTTTTAGGATAAAAAGGAGCATTTAAGTAAGTAATGAAATTCATCAGCTATTTCATTTAAACTACATAGCGGACACTTGCGGTCATGATAAGGTACCAAAGAATATTGCGCCATCGTCCTGTTTCAAACCATCATTCATTCGAAAGTTTATTTTATTAATTCCAGTTTATTTTCTTTCTGTATTCACATTAACGGATATTAATTGTTCTTCAAATGTATACTGTACAAGAAAAAAAGCGCCAGCTCGCAATTTTTTATCAACATTGGTTGTTTCCGTTATATAGGCCTTGATGATTGATTCCTAGATCTTTGTCAGTTACTCCCAGTTTCTGACACAGGAATATGGAACATAGAATGGTATATTTTCTCTTACTAATTAATGCCGCTTTGTTTGATGAAATAATTCTTATCTAGGGACATTTTCTTCTCATCCCTCAATACTAACAGGCTAAACTAAATTCCCTCAAGATATCAGTGGTACTAGTTATCATATATCTGATGTAAAATGAATTACTCATTTACACCAAGTAAACGGTTTGATTTTTTACTCCGCCGGAAGATCATGATTGATATTATTACTTGCTTAATAGTAAGAGCACGTGAGCAACTAGTGTAAGTATTTTATACCCAATGCATTTTATGCTGTACATGCGATTTCCTTATATGCTGTGCTTCCAGCATTATATGCGGTAGTATTCTCATTATATACTGTAGTATTTTCATATGCGGTAGTTTCGTCGTTATGATGAGATGGTTAGGATATTTCCGAACGATACCGTATATTGCCGGATTATAACGAATCCGGATGTTAATATATGATATATCTACTGCATATAAGCAAACAAGTCATAATAAGATGGTCATGGCGCTCCATATTTCTAATATGCAACTACGTTAAGTTGATCAAATATAAACAATAACACTACATTCACCTACGTATTCAATGGCAGTAAATGGTTTTAGGGTGTTTAATGTCGTAAACATCAAACTGTTCCAAATCTATTTGTTTTTAGCTCACCTGGCTTTGCCAGGGTGAGCTTTTACGATGGATGAGTGTCCCTTTGCTTCAAACGACATCTCTTCTGAAAGCACTGAGCCAGTTTTGATGAAACTTGGCAGGGATATTTCTTGTATAAAGCTTTATCAAAATCGTTCAAAGAATTCCATTCAATGCAGAACTCTAGTTGCTATGACATCAAATAGGTAAAACTTTTAAAAAATCTTCTTCTCTGAAACCACAAGACCTAGAGCTTAGATATTTTGCCTAGTGAACCTCTACCAAGATTGTTTAAATTATGATCCCAGGGTCAAAACTGACCCCTCCAGCGGTCACTTGATTTTACATAGGCTTATACAGGAAAAACTTTAGAAACCACACGGCCTAGAGCTGAGATATTTAGCATGTAGCATTGTCTAGTGGACCTTTTCCAAGATTGTTCAAATCATGACCCCTGGGTCATAACCGAGCTTGCTCGGGGGTCACTTGATTTTGCATAGGAAAAAATCTTCTTATCTAAAGCCACAAGGCTTAGAGCTTAGATATTTGGCATGTAGCATTGTCTTGTGGATCTTTACTAAGATTGTCCAAATCCTGACCCCTGGGCCAAAATTAACCCTTCCCAGGAGGGGGTCACTTGATTTTGTATAGGCTTATATAGAACAAAACTTCAAAAAACCACAAGGCCTACAGACAGAGCTTAAATATTTGGAATGTTACTATGCATTGTGTAGTGGACCTCTACGAGTTATGTTAAAATCATGACCCCTGTATTATAGCCAATGGGCGTCAGGTGAGCGATAAAGGGCCATCTTGACCATCTTGTCTTGTTTTGGACATGAAGGGCGTCTATTGATTGTAACTTCTAAATCTAGAACCGGAAACTAATCATCTTCCAGCATCATTCGTTTTAAGTTTTCTGCAATTTCAAAGATGTAAAAGTCTGCTCGTGTAGTCAGATTTATAGTTTCAGCTTCTTTGTTTAGCTTAATTTCATCCATATAATGAAGAAACTTACCGAATAGCTCTTCATCAAAACTCTGTTTTTGAAAAGCGTCTTTTACGTAGAATTATTATAGAAATTATTTTGGGTTCCTGATCACAACTTGTAAGACGACAAATTGTCCACTACTCTTCTTATAGAAAAGAGATTATAACACCGTAGCGGTGTAGAATCCGTCACATTTAAAAAATGATGTTGCAATGCCATGCTGTCTTACTTACCATATACTGCGATACTGTCTTCAAATTTCTCTTTATAAGCATCTAATGACATTATTGGGTAATCAAATATTGGGCAATTTCGGTGTATCTGTCATTCTATAGGGAAATAAGACAAGAGAAGGAAAATCACTCGGAACTGTGGGTAATTGACCTAAAAACGCCATTCGATGTCGTAAAAATAACTTCATTACAGCGAAATGAACACTTAAATGTGTTCAAATGATTGATGATTTTCCAATTCATTGTTTTGAGATAATTCGTTCAAATCAGTTTGTTCTCTTACACAACCAGTCCGTGTAGAAGAGTTTTAATGCTAGAAAACCTGATCAGATTTTAAGTACGTTGTAAGATATTTAGAATTTATGAAATATTTTCTACTGCGCATGATTCTTTCTGCAGAACTGTTTTTAAAAGTTCGACCTAAGCTAGGAATTATTGCGTTACAAGTAATTAAGAATCGTGTTATTAATGCTGGGGATCATAATTATACCCCTTTTGGTAGTTTATAATTGCTCAACACTTAGAAGAAATGATATATACACTGTACCAATCTTGAACGATCAGTCCCATGAAATTATAGAAATGTAAATAAGCAGAGAATAAATGTTTGTTTCAGTGTAATTTCAGCAAGTGGGCATCAAAAGTGTTATTTTTACGAGTCGCGCAGCATAGAGTGAATTCGAAATACATTTAACTGCTATGGTGTTTACGAGTGAAATTAACGTGATATTACATCGATATCAACATTTTTTTCTGGTTATTTTATTTATGTTTAAAAACTCAACTTTGGTTGAGTTTGTTTCTCTAAAATATCGAAAATTGTGAGAAACGTCATCAGAAAGCATAATGCATACATGATTTTTTATTAACAGCGTCATCTTCGTATGGTTTCCGGCATTCATTACGCTCGGTATACCTTCTGAGGTTAATCCTGGTAGAGGATTTTGATAAATATCACTCAGTGAACAGCGAGCTTCTCAGGATATAAACTAGTGTTGGACAATCGGAAAAATTTCAAAATCGATCATCAATCGGAAAATAATCGAAAACTTTATCTGTCCATACAAATGGTTACAAAAAATAATAATCTAGAACTTGGTGCCCTACATGTGCTACATATATTTTTAATGATTCTGGCTCTTAACATGTACATTTGATGAGTCAAACTCAAAGTCATACTTAAGATAATGACAGGAGTCTAAAAGTCAAATAAAAGCCCTGCAATAGGTCTTTATTTCAATTTCAATATATCATTTTTAATACTTAAGAAAAAAGGAGAAGTGATAATCGATTATTAAAACCCGTAATCGATTATAAAAGCTTTTCGAATAATTATTCGATTATATTCGATCATCGTGACATCACTAATATAAACCACCGTTATATTTCGATAAACCACAAAAAAAGAACATAAAATAGAAGGAACCGCTTAATTGTAAAAAGTTTGGATCCCGAAATTATTGTACATGTAGCTATGAATGCCATGAAAATGCCATGAAAACCAACATGATAAAACGAAAAATACGATGATATTAAAATGAAATCGTCATTGTTTTGGTAGGATAAGCATTGAACAGAATAACTTTCAGCGGTCTGTATTACTGAAAGTCTTAGATACGTTTTATAAGAAAACTGAAAATGTTCAAAGAACAGAAAAAAACAAGCACTAATCCTCGCTTGAATCAGGTAGATACTTTGTAAGTGCTCTCTGTTTTTCTGTTTAACACCAACTAGGAAATATGTTATCTTTTTTAAATATTATATACTCGGTTTTCGGTGATTTTTTTTGTTTTCCAACATACTTGATCATAGTGGTGAAATTTTACCCTTGAACGTAAATGAAATTCTGGTACTTTTTTCTTTTTCAGCGTACCCGGTATTCTGAAGAAATTAATTTGTATTTAAGCACACTCGGTATTCTAGTCAAATTATGCGTTTTAACATAATATGGTATTCTGGCAAAATTTTAATTGTTCTTTACAGTTTTGCATACGCCGTATTTTAGTCTAAATTTTAGCGTACTCAGTTTCTAGTTCAAATTTTTACTAATTAACATAATCGTTATTTTTGTAAAAATTCACAATTTAGCATACATGGTACTTTTATTTAAGATTTAGCATATTTGTTATTTAAGCCCAAATATAGATTAATTTTCAACATACAACATGTACCCGCTATGCTGGTCAATATTTTAGTTTAAGTCTACTTGTTATATGCCTAATATTGCATTTTAGCAGGAATAAGTGTCGTTAATATGGACTTTGTGCAGCCGGCTTGGCCTGTACAAGCTGGCCTGGTGGGTCTAGAGGATTGTGATAGCGGGTGTTCAGACCCTTTAACTGCGGCAATAGGATTTAATTCCACTAGGGTCTGAATAAATTGCAGCATGTACATCTCAAGAACAACAAAGAAAATGCTTTTGTTTGAAATATTGTATTTTGTTGTGATATGTGACAGCGATATGATATAACTGCATTCTCTGTGACATGTTAAATAATTTACAAGTTTAATGTCTATGTCGCATGCTTCTGGTGAGCCAATCATTATGAAATAAAACATGAAGTCGTTCCTAATACTCCTGGGTATTCAGCTTCTCCTTTGCTGTTCAAGTGGGACCTATAAAAAGATATTTGTGCTAATGTAAATTTGGTAATTTTTGCTTGAAGAAAATTTCGCGATATTTGAGCAGACTTACTTATTCGCTAATTTCAAATTCGAGAAAAGAGAATTCTTCTATAGTAAATATTATGTGAAATGAATCTTTCGCGAGATTTTTGAAATAGCGAAGAGGGAAATTCGCGATGATACTGTAGCGATAATTACATTATCGCGAATATTACCAGATTTACAGTATTGCATTAAAAAACAACACAGTTTCAAAGACACCATCAAACACGGCAACTACTTTATTGAGAAGATATACAAAGACAAAACACCTCCACACAACCTATCAGCGAAATGTATTTTCAAAGTAGTAAATTAATCATACATCAGGCTCAGTTGGTCATATAATGACAACTGTGTCACATATACACACAGACTTAGAACATTAAATAATATGTGAGGAATTCAGTTACAAATATATTTCTTTGAATCATTTACAAAAATTTCTATAATTGTATTTCCACAAGCGGAACATCAATGCAATATCAATGTTTAATTTAGGTCATGAAACAATGGGTCAGAAAGTCGTTAACAACTTTGTTTTTAGAAACACTAACATGAGAAAAAGAATGCTATTGTATTTTCAGAAAAGAATGCTGGTGTTACATCAAGACTCAAATATGTTTTCTTTTGTTTTTGTGTTTTTACAGTTCACATGAATTTTATTCTCCCCGTGCATGGATATGCGATTGTCGGGGAACCATCCCTGTCCATATCTTACAAACAGTTATTCTGCAATTCCAATCATATCAATATAAAAATTATAATAATTATAACTCAAATATAATAATAGTTTATACAATGGCAACGTAACAAATTATAACAAGTAAAGAACATGCGAACATAAAGTAGATAAATAGGCCAGAGAAAACATACATTTAACAAATAAAATCTTATGTGGAATCTACATTTTCATCCTGAAAAATGGTCAGCTACTTCATGAAACACTTACTTATATTGCTATTATTATTTAAATCATTTAAGAAAATTTTTAAGGTATTGAATATTTAAAACATTCTTCTGTTACTCTTCGGTGAGGAAGAATGACAATTAACGTGTTTGTTATTGAATTCACAGGTGGCCGGCGCGGGGTTTGGACCCCCATCCCCCAGAGGCCCCTCTACAACCCTGGTACCCCATATAGTGATACATCAAAACAAAATAATAAAAAAAAGAGATTCTTTTTTCACTATATACATATACACACTGTATCGGCAAAGCGCACTGGCTCCAATTTAACGATAATGCTCCAACTAACGTAACGAACCGGCTCCAATAAAAAATGGCTGATTTAGTAAACAAAACCCAAGTCAGTATAGCAGATTCGTGTATTTTATATGGTAAATCGCAACTTTTGAAGAAACGAATACTCTTACGGAATGCTCACTCCTTTCCTGCATGGCCGTAGCTAGTCGGCTGTTTCAGACATCGATGCGTGTGAAAGTAATGCAAGTTGAATGCAGAGGATTCAACGGTAAAAAGTGCAAAACACACCCAAAATGCATGGATTTTGCTCAAAATTATCGAAGTTAAGGTGTTTAGCATAAAAGATTTGCATTGGCATGCAACTTTGGGTCAAATGTCGTAAGCATGTACCAACACTTTACCGATCTGCTATTTTTATAGGCAAAACTTACCCATTTAAAAATACAACGATTAAGGCTCCAATTGACGATACAACGAAAATTTTCCAATTCGTGTTTCACGGATCATTTTCAAAGACGTTTATGAACAATTACAAATATAAAAGTAACTCTTATCGGACAAATTTATGTGTTTTCTTAGTGAAAAATTGAAAATTCAACTCAGAACTTTTAAATATTCAAAATACTTTCCAAAATGGCAGGATTCATGGACACAGTGTTTAAAGCTGCTCGCTCTCGCAAAACCATTGACATTCTTATTCATCAGTATAAAACTAAAGGCTAGAATTAAAGAAAGCAAAAATCTAGGTAGGAATTCGCAGAAATCGATTGAAAAGGTCGGTTACACGGCACCGCTACACTATATGTTATATTGAAATTTCAAAAGTGTTTGCAACGCTTTTGAATTTGGTAGCGTATTTTTCAAAATTTAGAGATGTACGTAACATGAGTTTATACTGGAGCCTTTTTATATCACCATATGTTCTAAAATACGTTATTTACATACAGTTTTTTACGAAAAACTGAGAGCGAACAGCTTTTAATTAATGTTTTATTTGACCTAGCGTTTTGACCGCTATCAATAATCACATGCAGCTTAGACTAAAATCGAAATTGTCATAATGAAAATTTGGAAAGCGACGGTTGAAGAAGTATATAATTTTGCATTCGCTATTTATGCTTTATCATCTTTCTGTGAACTTGTACACGACCTCAATATAATCTATCTGAGCTTTTTTGCCTACGTGTGCTTATTGCGACAAAAACTTTCTGGAATTCTCACCCAGCCAGTTCGTGTTGAGTTTATTCTGGTCAAATACAAAATAGCAAAGGTACTGGCACTTGATATCTACTGAAATAGTACTGTAGACTTTAAGCCATTATTAAAACACGCATAAAACCATTCAAAAGTAGAATATTGCCCAATTAGCCGAGGTAGAAGTGGAAGAAAACAATTACGGTGATTTATTTATATGCCTAAATTCTGTAGCTCTACAGCGACAGAGTCAAGGTAGACAATACGTAAACGTTTTTCAGTTTATCACTAACAAACCGAGCAGAGCGGTACACGGTATCCATGAATCCTGTTATTTTAGGAAGTATTTTGAATACTTAAATGTTAGTTTAAACTTATTTATTTTGGCTCGATTGTATAGAAAGCGTGAAGCTTGGAGTCACACTCGAGTCTACTTCATGGAAAAAAGTACTGGTGTCATATGAGGAGGTACGGTCGTGACCCCAGTGGGGCTCGAACTCGCAACCCCTGGATGAGCGATGTTCTCCTTTAAATTATTTTTTTAAAGAGAGTGGGTACAAGGTGACATAAAACTCAACATTTTGTTCGATAAGAGATTCTCTTATGTTTGTAATTGTTAGAAAACGTCTGTAAAAATGATCCGTGAAACACGAATTGGAACATTTTCGTTGTGTACGTATCCATTATTTACAATCCTTGTTTCTTTGAATACTGCGCGGCCATGATGACAACACTGACCCGGATAGCATTGTATAAACTCCGTATAATCCCGTTTTGCAAACAAATCTTTTAATAATTACAAATTTGTCTCTTTTTTCTTTCTCATAAAGTAAATATTAATTACTTTATATAATATTTTAGTATATTTTTCATGTTACTTGGTATTTATTAAAAAATTTGTTTGCAAAACGAAATTGTACGGATTTTATACAAGTCCTTCCGGGCCTCCGCTGTCATCATGGCCGTGTAGTATTCAACTTGATCAGGATTGTAAACAAGTGACACTTAGTACGTTGTATACCTAAGTGATGTTAAATTCGTCGATGGTAAGTAGTTTCAAAGTTGATTTTCTTTTGATTTACGTCGGTCTGGGTTGGGAATCACGAAGTGTTATGAAATTGTGTACTGAATCGAACGTAATGTAACAGCGGTCACATTGTAGTGTAAACTGAAATTTACAAGTTTGTTGGCTCGCTGCATTTTGCGAGAGCTATTTATGGACCAAATATATGCAAAATGTTACAGAGTATTTATTTCTTCGTTGAACAAGACTAAGTGTTTGAAAATCGGTCTGAAATTATGAACACACGGCCTTGTTGAATAAGGTCAGTGTATATTTTCGTGATTTCCGGACCCGATAGTGCTATACCTTTACTACTATATGTATATAGTGAAAAAAATTTTTTTTATTATTATTATTTTGTTTTGATATATCAATATATGGGGTACCAGGGTTGTAGAGGGGTCTCTGGTGGATGGGGGTCCAAACCCCGCGCCAGCCACCTGTGATTGAATTAGGACAGTATGGATGTTAATGAAAAAAACTCAATTAGCGACGAAAGTCATGTGGGTAACTGATACGGGATGCCAGTACTGATTTGTTTTAGTTGAGCAACTTCCAATAATTATATTTTACTGTTCTTCCGTTTAGTTGAATCTGATACATACACTTAAAAAACAAAAGTTGGTATAGCTAAACTAGCAAAAAGGCTATTTCAGTCATAACTCAGGCTAGAGAAACATAAGAATTTCACCATTTTCAAATTAATTTACAAATTTTCAGTGTTCGTGACGCTTACACAGGCGTCCTTTATAATGTTCAGGGACGTTGAACACACGTGCAACATATGTTGTAGGCTTACTAACCACACGTCGACCTAAAACTCGCAAACTTGGCTCTCTTGAAAGCTTCGTACATTTTGTGTAATAGCAACATACGTTGACTATTTGTTTAAATTTTAACGAATTTCGATAGGACTACCCTTTGGTAAAAGGTAATGTAACTACCGCTGTGATTATAACATGTGATCTCACATGTAACAGTACAATATAGTGCGGTGCCTTTTGATACAATATTTTATATGACTCATTTAATTACTCTAGAAAGTGAACTTGATTAATCGCTCTCGAGACTTACTCCAGATTGGAACCTACCTCGTAGAGAGAGAGAGAGAGAGAGAGGCAGGGAGAGAGAGAGAGAGAGGATCAATGCGGAATTATCTATGACTTCCACTACTTGGATACTGGTGGGGATCGAACTCGGATAAAAACAGTATAGTAAGAGTACAGTATTTTGCAGTGCAAGGTAATGCAATGTAACATGGTACAACACCCTACAGCACATGGGTTACAATTTAAAAAGAATCTTTGAAAAATAAACCTCAACGTGTTTTACATGTAAGAATAATCGACATATAATTAGCTGAACTGCATCGTCGGAACCGACGGTTAATTTCTTCCGTTTCTCTCCAGTCATTACGTAAGGGATATCGAGGATGGCGTAAAGAGAAGAGCCAAGGGAGACAAATCCGTCATGTAATATTGATAATCACTCCGTCATTATCAATCTTTGTTCAAAGTGAACTTTTTATACGATTTCTTCGAACATACCATGCTTGCTTTTGATGTGCATTTAATTAAGAATAATGAGGAAACATGAAATAGGGGTCGTCTAACTGCATGTCCTCGTTTACCGGTGTTCCTTTCATATCATTAGAAAAGTGGTCAAAGCTCCCGCGACTTGCCATTCCCCCCGACCATCCTTTCAGCCTCCGGTGCAAAAAAATATAAAAGAAGAGACATGGATGATGTGAAGTTGACGATATTTCAGTCCATCAATGATATACAGTGTACTCTCATATCCTGTTACAAACTTTTTGATTATCGTGAAATACGTTGAAGATAAGATGTTATATTCAAATATTCCATTTCAAGTTTTAGATGTGGTTAGTTCAGTTTTCTATACATATTATACAAGAACAAATACTGTTGATCATGATATATAATTACTTTGAAAGGCGACATTTAATTGGATAATACATGTACCGACTGAAATATGCCAATAAAATATTCTCGTGTTTTCAGTCTTTCATGAATGGTTTTATAATTCTAGTACGTATACAACTCATATCTATCAACATAATTTGTTGTTACCTCCAACCTAATGTTAATCATGAGCGTACAGTAATTATACAGATTTTGCCTTAATTTGTTGTGTAAAATTAGCTTTAACAAGATGCACGTATATTTCACGAAAGGAAAGCTTATGCATGAAATTTCTTCGCGAGACCTGTTTGCGACAAGGCTTTGTTTTCTGAAAAGTCGCAGCATAAATTACATTTTGAATGATATACATGTACTTTGAATATCGGATAAAATAATCCAAAACTTGATACAGAAAGGTTCAAGTTATATTTCACGAGTTTTTCATGATCGTGATGAAGTGTACATAATCGGATAAGTAAACAAATAAAATAAATACAATATCAGCATGATTTTCACGGAAATTGACTAGTATATATCATTACGATAGCATAATTTGGTAATATACGTTTCCTGTAACAGTTTAATTAAAATTTTGTTTAACTATATCTGCAGGTTACAACATTTAGAGCGATTTCAGCAACGTGTGGTCACATTAAATCGATCTTACTTTAAGAACAAAAAGAATATCAATATATCCCGTTTCTCGTGCAGTTGGTGGCGTTATGCATGTTGTCACGTGTGCAAGATAACAATGCTTGGGAAAGAGATAAGTATAGTTTTCTTGATTTCAATTACGTCAGGATTGGAATGGATGTAACAGTTGTGTTTTGCACATGCGTTGTTCAAAATTTAACGACGTTATATACGTGCTGCAGCTTTTTCAGTTTTCAAAAAGAGAAATTTTTTTGCTCCTATATAAATGTTGAAACAGATACTATTTATATACATATATATATAATGAAAATGTTCGTGGTCCATACCAGTATTATGATGGGTGAATGTTGATTAAGTCGTAATAACCGAACGTCGCGTGAGAACACTTCGTGGTGTGGTCTTGTGTCAATCGTGTCAAAATTGGAACCTATTTATGACTGGGTAATTTATTTAGTTTTAAAGATTCAGATCGAGAACACTGAACAAGGTTTGAGAAAAGGATACGTCAGAAATATTAAGAAAACATGAATCTCGTGCAACATTCTTTTAAAAACAAATACACGAGTTCGAAATATTATAATGTTATTAATCAAGTGATTTCATATTGGCATAGTTATTTGTCCGAGGGTGGTCGTATTGGCCCAAGGCCGAAGGCCGTTAAATTTTAAACGACGCCATTTTGTTTTTAGACTCCTTTTTTTTTGCTGATATATTATTTTACTAAGTTAAATACAAATAAAATTGTTATTGTTTCAAGAACATTTATATTCTTGTTTTTATAGCCAATATTGTAAAGTTGAATAATAAAATTTTCATTAATCAAGTGATTTCATATTGGCCTTGTTATTTGTCCTCGGGCAGTCGTATTGGCCCTCGGCCTTCGGTCTTGATATTTGGAAATCTTTAATATTTTGTTTTTAGCTCACCTGAAGTGCACAGGTGAGATTTGCCTGATGTTCGTCGTCTGTCTGTCGACTGTCGTCTGTCAAGACTTAACCTTGTGTATGCGATAGAGGTTGCATTTTTCACTGGATCTTCATGAAACTTGGTCAGAATGACTACTTTGATAAAATCTAGGTCAAGCTTGAATATGGGTTGTCTGAGGTCAAAATCTAGGTCACAGGGTCAAATCTTAGAAAAACCTTGTGTATGCAATAGAGGTTGCATTTTTCATTGAATTTTCATGAAACTGTATCAGTATGATTGCCTTGATAAAATCTAGGTCGAGTTCGAAAATGGGTTATCTAGGGTCAAAAACTAGGTCACCCGGTCAAATCATAGAAAAACTTTGTTAATGCATTTTTCACTGGATCTTCATGAAACTTGGTCAGTATGATTGCCTTGATGAAATCTAGGTCGAGTTCGAACATGGGTTTTCTAGGGTCAAAAACAATGTCACAGGGTCAGTTCATCGAAATACCTCGTGTATGCAATACAGGTTGCATTTTGCATTAGATCGTCATGAAACTTGGTCAGTGTGATTACCTTGATGAAATCTAGGTCTATTCCGAACATGGGTTATCTAAGGTCAAAAACTAGGTTACAGGGTCAAATCATGGAAAAACCTTGTGTATGCTACAGAGGTTGCACCTTCATGAAACTTGGTCAGTATGATTGCTTTGATACAATCTAGGTCGAGGTGGAGCATGGGTCATCTAGGGTCTAAAACTAGGTCACGGGATCAAATTGTAGTAAAATTATGTGTATTCAATAGAGGTTGCATTTGTCATACTATTTTCATGAAACTTGGTCAGTATGAGTGTCTTGATGAAATTTAGGTTGAGTATGAAAATGGGTAAAAACAAGGTCACCCGGTTAAAAACCGTGTGTATGCCATATAGGTGACATTGACAACCCAATCATCATGTAAATGGGTCAAAAGGTTTGCCTTGTCAAGGTCAAACAGAATGTTTGTGTTTATGATATTGAGTTTAGAGTTTAAGTTCGGTCACATATTGTCATAAGTCCCAGGTGAGCGATACAGGGCCTTCTTGGCCCTTTTGTTACATATTGCTTTCTAATATCAACAAGATAGCTACATTCTAAAAGGTAGTGAAACTCATCTCCTATACTCAAATTACAAAGTGTACATTTTCTTTTGACAAAGGAATTCTATTCCAATTACCAGTTTCTATGGTTATTTTATGATTTCGTGTTTTAAATTTGATCACATATTTTAGATATTTTGTCGGCGTATAAAGCAAATATTTTTCAAAACCAAATTCTTGTTTTAATAGTCTATAATGCGAACCATTGCTAGAGTGTTCTTTTATGGAATACCAGTCATTAATGAATAACTCATATAGTTTTTGATTTACAGTCATTGTAAGCCATTTGTGGTTTGGAAAATTATGTGTTTCCCATATATTATTCAATCCACATGAAATAAAGATATCCTTGACATTTTATTATCCATTGAAAATTTTTGACACCAGACGATTTGAATTGACTGAACAATATTGTGTAAATATAACTAGATAACTTTACTTCTACAGGTTTTACCAGTTTTGCCCAAAATGATACAATTCTGGTTTGATATCGATAGCTGAAGGTTTTACACCAGTTTCGACATACACCATGTAGTTTTCAATAACATCTAGATAACCAAAGCCCAGATTTCACATCCTTAAAGCAATATGGGCTAAATTAACAGTTTTGTAAAAAAAGTTCTAGTTGCTTATCTATAGGTAAAAATAAGTCTTTAGCCTTTTTTAAAAGACGATACGTAGATTTTGTTCCTTGGTTTGCTGTTTGGTTTTTAGCAATAACAAAAGAACTTATCTACTGAAAATAATGCCTAAATATTTGTATTCATCAACAATTTCAACAATGTCCTCTTTGTAATGAAAATGGTATTGCATACGTCTACCATTAGAAAATACCAACACTTTGTTTTTAGAGGTATTTAAAACAAGTTTTCGCAGGTTACAGTATTGCTCATGAATATTTAGTGTTTTTTGTAGAATTTCTGCACTTTCAGCAACAATAACTTCATACATATCTAATATGAACAAATATCACATTCATTTCGAGAGCTCCTGTTTACTCATCATATCTTATATTGAAAACATACATGGACAAAACAATCTGCGCTAAATTTAGATAAATATTGGTTTTCCCAGTACGGCAAGTCTCGGACTGTCGTACATTATTTAAGCTTTTTTCTTTTTTTTCCCGTCAACCGGGACAGTTATGATCAATACGACCATAGTAAAGAGGGGTCATTTATTGGCACAGGTTCATGCGTTGTGTTTACATTGACCAACATGACCTATATTTCGCCTATTTACATTAGGTCAACTGTTAGATTATATGGATATAGCGCAATAAAGACCAACGAATTCTTTATATATAAGTAAGTGGTTTTTTGTCATATTCACACAAACACTTTTGCATCTATTATTTTAGATATCTTATTGTTCAGTTAATTTCTGTTATTTAACATCTACCACCCTTAAGGCGCACACCGCCGCATATCACCGACTGGCAGAATAATAAACGCAGTAGATATATAACTCTGAGTGCATTGAAAAGGCTGATTTACAATATTTACATGACCGAGAATAGATCAATAATGAACTCAACAGCGATGGCAAAAAGGAGCACACGACATAGGGGTCATTTAATGGCACAGGTACATTTCACATACGAACGAAAATGAATAAAAGCATTGATCAGTGGACATTTAGACATACTTTACTCGTAATGTAAGTAGAGTTTCTTACCATCCTGGCAATTATGCAAGTTATTAATGTGTAATATCGATTAGCGATATACGTATTAAAACACATTCGCATTAATATATCTACGAAAACGCACAATCGATTCAAAATTGAACAAAGAATTATAAACTGAACTGCGCTTTTTGTCTTTCTAATTTTACAAGGCGGAAATGACCTTTACTTGCAACAAAAACATTATTTTTAATGCGTTTTTAAATCAATATGTACATGTTAGAAATGCATATATATAAAATCTAGTAGACATCATTCTGTTCAATGATATTGCAAAAAAATCAAACCATTTGTTTTAAGATTGAATCACTGGCGAGTAGACATTATAATAACATTATTTACCTGTCAGTAAATGTATTTTACTTGAGAAATAATAAATGTGTCCCTGTATTTTATCGTTTAATAAAATACAGTCAGGAATTCGGATGCGTAGTAATTAAATCACGAGTGCGTAGCACGAGTGATTTAATTTTTCGCATCCGAACGACTGGCTGTATTTTGTTCCACGATAAAAAACAGAGTTGCATTTATTATTTCGATTCTAATATGAAATTATCTTGAAAAATACCACGAACTATGTTCGACGCGTAGCAACATTCCATAGTAGCTTACAAGCACAGAGTGCAACATTTACCCCGTGAACGTGATGTATTTTATCATAAAATAATGTTTAGCTTCTTTCCCTCTATATCTATACGAAATGTTGCGGATCGTGTTAGAATATACATTCTAACACTATTGGAAATTTCTCCTATATACACAAAGAAGGATTTGAGCGTGATAAAACTATTAAGTATATCACGCTAGGCATCCGGAACTATTTTTGACTGCTGAAATTCCCTCCCGTGTAATTTTCACACAACATCTACGAGTGTGCATGCGCTAATACGCTTGGATTGGTATTGTTGTGAATGAATTCATGTGATGTAAAACAAATCGTAGTAAAATTTTCTACATTTCCGGTATCGCCAGCAATATCAGAAGCAACAAAAATAAGACGAATAGCGTTTTTTTTAGGAGTAAAAAAGAACAGCCAGTTAGAATGGAAATAGATTTTATTTTTGACTGATATACCGGTTATTATATCACTGTGTGTCGTGTAGATGCTTCGTAATAAATCACTCGAGCCTTCGGCCTTCGTGATTAGATTACTACGCATTTACACTCCCCACAGTGATATACTAACCGGTATATCACTCAAAAGTGAAATCTATTTCCTAAATATATCAGTTAATTCAAAGTGATCCTAGAAATTTTAAACTTCAACGTGTATAAAAGGATCTATGTATATAATGTAAATGTTCATCATGTACACATTTTTAGATCCAAGATGCTTTAAAGGCACATTGTCACTTTATTTAGGAGAGATCTTATAAAATCACTCGCTAAGGAAATAATTTTTTCAATTTTTTTTTATAACTTTTAAGCAATATAACGGATTTTCTAAATTCTAAATTTTTCTTAAATTTAATTTGCATATACATATAAAATCGGACAGAATAATGATGGAGTTTAATCAAGTTCTGTTTCACTGTATTTGCCCCAAGAAAAGGTTAATGTTTTTTGTTTACTTTGATGTTGAAAACTGACAAGTGACTCGTTCTCCTTAACATGTTTAAGTTTTCAGCCTAAAATGAAAGCAAATATGTAATATCACTCTTATTTGGATCTAAATGTTT
>JAFMSR010000015.1:4615580-4640622 GCA_022818135.1 Saxidomus purpurata
AATTTACATGATACTTTTTATTAACAGATAATTATTAACTTTTATATTTCTAGGTTTCTTCAAAATGATGAGTAAAGCAAATAAGTGAGATTACTGTCCGCTATTTGTTCATTCTTAAGCACCAAATATTATCAACGGTCGTGTACTTTTTTTTAGAAATATTTCTTTTTGTTTTGATTCACGCTTTCGGTCATTCAGGATATAACTTTATTTACTTGAAATACAAAACTAAATTCAGTAGGTCTTGTATCTGTAATAAAAAAATAGGGAAAGTGCTTCACTCACAAATTAAATTTTGATGTTTATAACAGTTCGAAAAAGCACAGACAAAAGGTGTCCTATTTTGATATTATCAAATGGCAACTACTATCAGGTAACGAAATACTGAAATTGCTTTTAAAAGTATAAGACATACACGTCTGTTAAAATGTTTCAATGCTAATTTTAGATATGAAAAACTTGCAAATCATGGTAAACAATTAAGTGGTCTAACTGGCCACCCTGGCTAGTTAAAACAAAATTTTATATCTCTCAATTATCGTGACAAGAGCTTTTCGAGAATTGAAGAAGACGCTAACAGCTTTCTTAAAACCGCTTCCTAATTTTACGATGTTCAAAAAATGTGCACAAACAAATAATGAAAATGGTTACAATTCAAATATTAAGAGCGAAATTTCTTTTTAATTATCCATCTCCTCCGAAATTCTATTAACCTAAATATCAATACAGAACAAGTTTTATGCAAAAACAACTTAATACAAATGGTTATCAAATTAACATTATCAAGCTTAAGGCACCTATCCCTCCAACAATACTCTGATCAAGTCACATTCATAATACATGTACATGATTACACCCAAATCGATTATGTAGTGTTGTCAATTCTACGGATAAATGAACATTACAGGAACAGAGCTTTATGGTGGCTGCCAATAAATCAATAAGAGATTTTTTTAGCAATATGAGAAAAGGAAATCCATACAAACGGCCCTGAAGGGCAATTCAGAGATTCAACATATTTAATTCCTGTTGTATAAAATGGGCGTTATTGTCGAACCTTAGTAAAATTGCGAAAGACTTGTTAACAGGATGTTGGTTTCGTAATTTACCATGGAAAATGATCATGATTTTATTCTTACAACTTGAACGAGACTTAAACGTAATAGCAACAGCTTTAATAAAAGCGTCAACATAAAACTTTCGAGAACAAGGGTCTCATTGGAAAACATTAATAAGGTATATTTTATCGCAAATGAAACGTTCAAACGTCAACATAAAGGGACATAGCCTATAACTGACGTCAGACTAAATAACCCCAAAACTTAAATTATAGAATCTTTTGAAGTATTCTAACTTAGCTAGGCATTCCAATCATTATTGAAAAATATCAGCGGTTTAAAACATGCTGCAGTACCGTAAACCATGCAATAATCTATGTAGAGCTGTTTTTGTACTGCGATTTATTACAGAAGGCCTCTATCTTTGTTTTTCTTTGAAATTGTATTTATTTATCATTGTATGTGTATTCAACATGTTTCGAGAATATAATCGGCTAGATGTATGGTATGTCCTTTTAAAGTGGCATTAATCAATACAATTTCAGGTAGACGTGACTGTGAATTTATTTGTTGTTTGTTTCTCGTTTAAACCGTATTTCAATTACTTTAAAAGGCGGGTAATTTTAGCTGACTGAAAAAACTGCTACGTCACACATCTTTCACAATCCTACTTCCTTTTATGATTAACTGATGCGAGTAAGAAAAAATCTCTTAACTGTTGTTTATTGAGATAAACAACGCCTGCGAGAGTATCCATTCTTTATTAATCAATCAAGTTAGAAACTACGGTGTTGTGCAGCCAATCTTGATTGACAATATCAATTTACTAGAGTTTGTCTCGTAAACTTTGTCGCATGTTGCAATGCTTTAATGGCGAATTTAATATATCACTGCACTTAAAATCCTTTTGAATAGGCCATATTTTTGTAGCATGAATTCGAATGAAATTTAAAGGGACATACCCTATAACTGATGTTAAACTAAATAACCTCAAAACATATAATAGAATCTATGAAAGTATTATAACTTAACCTTAAAGTTTCAGCTATCCATTCCCAGTCATTATCGATGAAATCAGATTTTAAAATATACTGCAGTACCGTAAACTATTCAAAAATCTATGTCGAGTCATTGTTGTACAATTAATGGGTTTATGCGATTTATTACAGAAAGCCTCTATATTGATTAATTGTGGTAAAATGGCCATAGGTTCTTCTTTGAAATCGTATTTATTTATCATTTTGCGTTCATTGAACACATAATCTACGTTTCGAGGGTGTAGGGAGTGCTTTTTTAAACTAAATAACAATGATGTATGTACGAATACATGCTACTAATTGTACACAATCTCTTTCATTTTAAGGCATGGGCACAATTACACGTCTAGGTAAAGGTAACATTGCCCGTACGTATTATGTTACGTAAGGGGTTACCTTCGTTAAATAAAGACATTGGGTGCAAGGGGTGATGTTTTGGGCTGAACATGAACAAATCATACAATTCAGGTAACAGGAAGACAGTTTATAGTTTGCCCAGTCGCCTGCGTTTTTATGATAATTGTACATACCATGTAATTCTATTCCAATTTGTATTGAAGCACTGAACGGAAGAAGATCTTTGTAAATACTGTGGAAATAACAGCATGCTGCAAAAGGTAGGTAGTGACAGAAGCTGCTAAAAAGGTTGGGCTAACATGTGTCATCTGCAATAACTGCAAAATTAAAATCAGCGCGATGCACAGTTGTTGAGTAGTTGTTGAAAGGCACATTCCTGACGCATATTCTTTGCAGAAAATATACTACTTCTAAGTCAAACAGTAGATATAGAAGTTAACCGTTTGGAAAAGTATACAGATTTTCTAGATGAAACAGGGATTCGTCTTTGTGTAACCTAAGATAAAAAAACTTAAGAGCAACTTTTTCTCAGATAGGTATGTAAACACACAAACCTTAGACCTTTATCGCTCGGATTATTGGAACGCCTTTCATAATTGTGAAAATTATTCATTAATTAAGAAATAATCCATGGCTTGGAGTGCTTTATCGAAATTGAAGCATTCCCCGGAGGTGATGTGCCTGGCGGAATAATTCACGAGGGCGAAGCCCGAGTGACTTATTACGCAGGCACATTATCGAAGGACCTTTTTTCAGTCCGGCGGTAATGTGTAAAATAACTTGAACAGTGGCTGTTGGAATTGTCTCTCCTATTCGGGCAACCAGTCAAGATATCATACATAACTATATTATACAAACTTATTTTAGTTTAATCATCTTATACATAAAATATAAAAACAATACCTGACTGTGACATTATGCAGACGACGTCAGATTCAGAACCTAACAAAGCAGACAATCGATTTAAAAGCGAACCGTTAATCTGAACTGTACAACGTTTTAATTATAGAATAATATATGGCGGAGCAGGGCCTTTGAGTGATAATCGCCCCGGTAATGGAATAATTGCCAGAGGGCTTTAGCATTTATTTTTCTGTATAATACATGTGTTTCCCATTTGTCATTTATTCCACTATAATCAAAATGACTTGCACCAATCTTAGCTTACAAGTGAGTTGTCAATAAAAGCCATGCTCATTCAACTTGAATATAACATGCAGTAAGACATGTGTTCTTGGCTATATATCAATATATATTTTATGTCTTTCTGTTTCAACTGTTGTAAATCGACCTGACTTGGCACTTAATAAAGCAGAAACATATACGTTGGAAGACGGAATTCAAATAGGCCTATAAACAATGAATCTTTATCCTTCTTATCCAACAAAATCCTTTTTACGACGCTCTTTGCAGTTATGAAGTTGCGCGTTTCTTATTCGGTTACATGGCGATTCACGACGCGCTTTCTGACCATTTTATCATCTAAAACAATCATTCTGTTAGCTAAAGTATCTGTAGTGAACGTTCGGCGTCAGCCATGTTTTTTCGTTTAATGACGTCACGTTTGCACGTGCACGTTTTCCTAGGGCAGTTATGCGATAATAGCCCTGCGCGTGCAGGGCCAAAAGCTGATAATACTTCAGAAGGACGGATAAAACATTTTTTCTCTATACAAAAGTTTTACTATATATAGTAATATATGTATTAATTTGGAGTAATGACGTCAGTGTGATGACGTTAACGTTTTCATTCATTGTTTTGTCTCCCGGAATCAAAACATTGTATGACGTTAATCCTGAATTTTCTTAGTCTTTTTTAAGGAAAACAAGGTGAAGTTATTCTAAGGCTCACTTGACGCAATCAAACATAATATTTAGGTTCTTAAACACAACTATTTCATGCGACTGATGTATTTATACAGATATTATTTATGTTTCTATATTTTATTTTCTGCGCGGGAGTAAATTAGAAAAGTCGGAAGGAGCTGCTTCCTTGTCCGAAACTCCGCCTTCTTTTCCGAGCGCTTTAATCATATTAATGCACTCGAATTGACTATAGAAATATACCATAGGCATATTAGAATATTTAATCATATTTTTAATTTAATAATTTAATAATAGTAATTTAGATAAATACAAACATGGAACAGAAACTAAGATTGTAATTTTATGCAGTCTTTTTTGTACGGAAATACCCAGTATAACTTTACATAATAAGTTTATCTTCAAGGAAGTAATGCATCTAAATTAATGGTTTCAATATTTAGCTTCCATGCAAAAAATGTAAACAATTAAAACACAAATTTTTGCATGTTTTCAGAGTTTGAAAATAGCTATAACTACTCCGTCATAATATCCCTATATTTATGAGACAAGAAAGTAATGTTTTATGGTATAATGCCAATTTCTGTAGAGTCTTTTGATTAACTTCAAGACGGACTTTGTGCGCAAATGTTGCAGACATTGAACCCGTAAATAAATGGGGTGTTTTAATAGTGATGTATAAATGTTTTAAGATGAAGAGTGTTCTCATATTCAAAATCTGGCAACAGAAGTTAAAAAATAAAAATAAACTGTCGATTTGAGTTAATGATGTTTTAAGAGCATTATAATTTCTTATATAAACGTGAGTAATGCCCAATTTCTGTGATCAAAGATCATGCAACGCATTTTGTTTACACTTATTAATGGCAGAATGAGCACATGACTTGAATCTTGCATAAATATAATAACGAGTCAATAGATCTACCAGCACTCTGGTTAAATCTGTAATTGTGAACAGTAATCTTTTAATATACAAAGTGTTCTGTGATTATTATAACAAAAAAGCCGTTTCTTCGTCAAGGGGGCAGAGCACTTAATTTATTTCAAAATATAAGCGGACGAAAACGATATATTATACAAAGATACAAATATTTCTTGTGGGAAGGGGACCTTGTGATCACGTTGACATTATAATACATCTTGCGTTGACCTGCCCTAACGATTTACAGTCCATAAGACATTTCGACATAAACGCGGAAAGATATAGAGACCAAAAATATTAACTCATGTAAAAAAAAAGACTACCACCGTATTTTGACAGAAAACACAACAACCATGACACCTTAGATGCAGAATTTTCTTCATGTAGATTCGTCATGTTTGCTGCGTGCATTGTTGCTAAGAATGCAAGAACATATTATACGATCGTACTTAGATATGTGAAGAATCTTATTTAAATTCAAAAATATCAAAGCAAACAAAACATAAATTCACGAACTACCCATGTTTTTTTCGGCTGATTAAAAAAACACATTGTAATTTGAACGTAATGGTATGTGTTCCATAATAAACAATGACTTTATTGAGTTTACATGATCGCCTTTTCGTAAACATTCAACTCCATGTACTGGGATTTTCTTGCTCCAGTTGTTACCTTCTTTACACCAATCACTTCCATAATTTTATCCATCAAAATGCTCTCACACGCCTTTGTTGTAATGACCATCACATTGATATTTTCTTGCTCTGTCTCTTGAACGCGTCCTAAGTGAAAGAAAATGTGATCTCTCAAAGACCGAAAATCGGTTCCGAAAATATCAAAAATACATGAAAGATCTGTGTCATGTTTGACCTTTATCAATGTGCTAGCTGACAGCAAGCCTTGTATAGACTGGCACTCCGCGTGCGCAGTATCAGCTTGTGTATTTACGTCATCACTTTTTCGATTTGTAATTGTCATTAAATTTGAAACATCCGTCAAGAAAACTGTTTCTTTTCCTTTGAAAAGTGGAATATTCTCTGATAACGGACGAAATGGTACCCAGTCAACAATGATACGACCCTCTGGAAAGAGGTAGTTACAGTAGGGCAGTGACAGGAAATCCGTCGGTATGGTGTCAACCTGTTTTGCTTTGAGTCTATATTCAGCTGTCAGTGAAGAAAGTTTGTCTGCTACATTGCTTCTTCGGTACTCATACATGTGTATTTCCTGAAAATATGCGAAAAGTCGTCTAATACTTCTACGTACATGTATATGTATCTTATCTTGTTCATACGCACAATTGTGATCCATAAAATACCTTAATAGTGCAAATATCAAGTTTATGCTGAGTGGAATGCATGAAACTGTCTGGAAGTCTTCAGATTTATTAATTATTTTAGCAGTAACAATTTTGAGTTGTCTAAATATCTTGAACAAGAGATTTGTCAATATATAAAAGAAAACTGAGAAACAGGAATTGTTTAATACATCTGCACCTTTGTTGCAACCGCCTGGTATGACTTCAAAAAACTCTCTGATGGAAATATAACCGTTAAAAGTGAAAGGGTCTTAGTTACACCACCACAGGCTGCAATCTGTTCTACTTCACTTAGTAAACGTTTATAAACACGTTTTCCTCGTTCCTCAGGACAAACACGTCCAGCTCTTGTTACAATAGTTTTGCCATCGTCCACCATACTACAGGCTACGTATGCAGTCTGCAAAAAAAGTAAAGTGATAAAAAATGAAAGTGGTCATTCTGGTAATGCTTATGTGAAGCTTAAATTTTATTCAAAAATATATTCAAAGGTTAATATCTTCCCTATTTTGTGAATAATGTATATAAACCTATACATTTTGGTTAAGCTTTTTCAATCTATAAACAAATAAAACAAACATGTAATGGTGCTCATTACAACAAAAAGAAATAGGTTACTAAATGTAAAGAAGAGGACCAAGATGACCCTATATTGCTCACCTGGCTACCATTGGCTATAATACATGGTTCAATCAGCAGAAAGAGTTAACTTGACATGGGGAATCATCATAGAGGTCCACTACAAAATGTTATATTTTAAATATCTAAGCTCTCAAATATATAAGCTCTGGGCCTAGTGATTGTAGACAAGAAAATCTTTAAAGTTATTCCTATATAAGCCTGTAAAATCAGGCGACCCCCGGGCAGGGTCAATTTTCACCTGGAGTCATTTTTTAACAATCTTGGTAGCGGTCATCTAGGCAATGATGCATGTTGAATATCTAAGCTCTAGGTCTAGTGGTTTCAGAGAAGAATTTTTTTAATGTTTTTCTATATAAGACTATGTAAAATCAAGTGAACCCCGGATGGGGTCAATTTTGACCCGAGGGTCATGATTTAAACAATCTTGTTAGAGGTTACTAGACAATGCTACATGCCAAATATTTAAGCTCTGGGCTATCCTGCTTTGGGGAAGACTTTTATAGTTTTTCCTTTCCGTTGCCAGTCCTGTATGGAATAAAATTATTTGAACAATGGTGATAGAGCTTCAAAGTTTCATCAACATTGGTTCAGCGGTTTAAGAGGAAAGAGACATTTGAACGGACGACGGACGCCGTACGACAGACGACGGACAATGAGCGATCCTAATAGCTCACTCTGGCACTTTGTGTCAGGTGAGCTAAAATTCATAACATTTATTATTTATACTCTATGGTAATTAAATGTAAGTAATGCTGCAGAGTGCGCATGTATATTTTGGGAAGATAAATGGAATGCTCTTTATTAAGGCCTCAGAAATGTCAGATAATATCTAAACAGTTTACTGAGAACAGAATGATGAGAGAGTACAATACGGTGAATCATGTGGTCAGAATTGATGTTATACACGAAAATATGGCGGCGTTTTGATACCGATCCTGTCGGAAAATAGCCATACATTCAGGTAATCCTTCCTTACTACACACTTTCTGAATTGATGATAAAGCCTACCATATGGTCATTAGAGATCCCTTTCCGACGATGTATGGAACTGTTTTCAAAGCTCCTGGAATCTGAGAACACCTCGACACAAAATGTTTCTGACCACATTTTACAGTGGTGTAATCCTCGCTAAAGCATATTTAATTACGAAATATTGTCTGTAAAACCACTATGATGAATTAAAGTACCCTAGAAGTGTTTTGTGCACTTCAAACTAGCCTACAAAGTCTTCATCGTTTTTACTTTCGACCGTTAATAATTACTTTATATATTTTTGTCAATTGGTGTTATACGCGCCTGCATTATCCATGCATGGTGTTATCCACGCATTGACAATAACTGTTTTTTGCTTTTCCCTCGAGTGCTTGCACTAAGTGCTAATGGTGAACAATTTGTATCACACTATTTCCGTCGTCCGTCGTCAACAATTTGATTTAAACGACATGTTCTTCTGAACCAACCTAATAAACTCATTATAACTTTTATACTGGTTTCTTATACAGTTTGTAGATGTCTCATAATAAAGTTTAAACTTTCCATTACTTATAGCATATAAGTTGAAATTATTCCACTCGGGATCATGACAAAATCCTTTAAACGCATTACTTGGATTGCACACTTATTTATGTTGAACACTTGTGCGTCATCTGTCGGAATAAATTCTACACTTTTAAAACATCAGCAAAAAGTCACCTCGTCTCGGACCTAATTTGAATTTTCATTTTGATAAGGCATCATAAAACATTTCCTGTCTCCTGCTTATTGGACCCTAATGTTCCTTACAAGGTAAAATACATTTATACAAATGTGCCTTGGACCTTAGACCAAAAAAAATCATAACGCATATCTATAGTGTAATTTCAACTCCTCTTTCGAGTGTTACAGTCATAGGGTAAACGCCGGCTTGTTAGATAAAGGTGAAGTATAAAAGACTGATAAAGACGTCAACATCAGTTAAAAGTGAAAATGAAGTACAAAGCTAAAGGTTTATTAAACATGTTAAGAAAGTGAGATGTGAGTGCGAAAATTTAAAAAAAATTACTTGATGGTTGCCACAGCCACATTGCCACATTGAATGCATCAATAGTATGGACGGTGACAACATAACTTGGAGAGCTGTTCCAAAGTACAACTAAGTGTGGAAAGAATTAATACGTATGATAGTTGGTATTTACTCAAACATGTCTAAAGCATTGCGGGAGGATCAGTCTAGTTAGTCCAATTAGTTTATAACGATAGGGTGGTCTACTGATTGCAAAATAATGGTAGCAGATTTTAAAGAACATTGCTAGTCTGGAATCAAGCTTGCGATGTTCAAGGGAGCGCCAAATCGGACTTTCCTACATCACTTTAAACCTGAAAAGAGATGGACAATCTTGTTTCACCCGGCTTATGGTCTTATATCTTGTTAGTATTATATGTAGTAAAAAAGGTAAAGTGTGTAAAGAGTTTGTTTATTATAGTGTCACTCCTAGTTAAAGGTCCAGCCATATCCGACTTATGAGACACCTTCTTTCTGGGCACATTTACCTCCCGAATCCTATCCTTTTTAATGCCAGGCACCAGGCAGGTAGGCATACGGTAACCATTATTTAACTAGCTGGCGGCTCACCAACCGGCCATATTAGAACAGACCCCTGCTGGGATTCGAACCTCCAACCTCCCGCTCCCAAGGTAGATGCCTAAATCACTAGACCAAGGGAGACGGTATTATGTAGTATGTGGGTTTCATAAAGTACTGATATATTCAAGCTTTGGTCGGACAATGGTTTCGTACGCAAGAGTTCTTACATTTTCTATTACTGTTGTAACATTTATTTTTATGTAACTGAGAGCTTTATTTGCACTGGTGGTTATTTTGTTTACATGTGAGTATTCCAATTGAGATCAGAAAATATGTTTACGGCAAGATTGTTAGCACTGGAACTTGACTCTAAAATGATACCATGGATTATACTGACTTTTGGTGATTTTTATATTTCTAGTTATATGTAGCACTTTTAGGGATTAAACTCCACGTTCCATTCGTCTTCTTATTTTACCAAGCATTTGATATTGTTTTGAAGAATATGACAGTCTAATGGCGAATTTATGGCAAGGTTAACAACAGCATCATCTACAAAGAGATGGACTTGAGATTTGATGTCAAGAGAACGGTTGTTTATATAAATAGGGAAGAACAAATGGTCTGAAGACAGAGCCACCAGACGGTACGGGTACTTTCTCAGAGTGATCACCCGCCTGGAATAAAGTCTGGCTTCTGTGTTAGAGAAAAGCCTCCGACCACTTGAGGACTTGCAGACAGAGATCATAGTCATGAAATTTGAACAGAAGCTTTAAGCGATTTACCTTATCAAACACGTTGCTTAATTCAAATAGAATTAAGTCTTCTGTCTTAGAAGATGTATTTTTTACAAGATCGTCAGTCAGTTCAGTAAGTTGTGCCTCACGTTCATGTTTCATATCACAAAGAATATTGTGTTAACTCAAGTGAGTAGTACGGTTTGCGATATATTCCAATGACTGGCATCAAGTATTTTACATCTTGTTTTACTGTAAAACGGGAAATTTGAGACTAAATGTGTGGAAGGATTAACTAAATGCATGATGCGTTCTTTTTAACTTAGACTTATCAAATTATGGATAAACTTGACTGTATATTTTGCCTTTTGATCATGCATTATTATTTTGTACAAATACATCCATATCTGTAAACTGAGTTTGATAGTGTATCTTTCAATAGTTTTAATATAATTAGTACACAACAGCTGCACGACTTCAATTTAATAGCAACATTGGGGGTTGCTTATACCTATCCTCGGGTTATTTACTTCAACCATTATTTAAAGCTTTCATCTGAAAATATCGAAATATTCCCGAGCCATCCCGAAGGATGACGATTATTCGTGAAACGATTAAAGCCTAATAGAGTAGTATATTACAAACATACACCCTTAGTTTTGACATACCAATGTATTTCAAAAGAAAAAAGATTTGTGTGTTTTGTGCTACATACAATTTTCATATTTTAACAAACAATGAAGTTGCAAATGAATTTATGCGTGAAAATATTCAATATTTCACTGCAAAACATACAAATTTAGTGAGCGCTTGTTAATTTTTAGCTCACCTGAGCTGGCTCAGGGTGAGCTATTAGGATCGATGAATGTCCGTCGTCCGTCGTCCGTCGTCCGTCGTCTGTCGTCCGTCGTCCGTCGTCCGTCCACATTTAGTTCGTTAACACTCTAGTGGTCACATCTTTTCCTCAATTGTCACGAAACTTGGTCAGGATGTTTGCCCCAGTAATTACTCGGACGAGTTCGAATATGGGTCATCTCGGATGAAAAACTAGGTCACATGACCCAAAAATAGAAAAATCTTGTTAAGGCTCTAGAGGCTACTGTTTCAGTCCAAATATCCTGGCAATTTGTCAGAAAGGTTGTTTGGTTGATTTCTAGCTTAAGTTTTAATATGGGTCACCTGGGGTCAAAAACTAGGTCACACAGCCCAAATATGGAAAAACCTTGTTAACACACTAGAGGTAACATTTTCAGCCCAAATATCCTGGAAATTTGTCAGAAAGGTTGTTAAGATGATTTCTAGCTCAAGTTCGAATATGGGTCATCTGGGGTCAAAAACTAGGTCACAGAGCCCAAATATGGAAAAACCTTGTTTACACTCTAAATGTTACATTTTCAGCCATTGGAATTTGTCAGAAAGGTTGTTTTGATGGTTTCTGGTTTTAATAATGTGTTGTTTATTGAACACCTCATTTGCTAATTTTATTGCAGTATTTTAACACCAAAAGATTGATAAATGACATTTGTCTTGTAATCAGTACACATCTTGGATCTCTCTATGGTAAGGCCAGAGTTTTTATATCTCTTGGTTTATGCGACTGCTTGTACTATTTTTTGAAAAGGTAGAATAACAATGACATTATGAACTGACATTTTATTTTTATTATTTCCGCTGTTCCTACTCCATATACTAGTTAATGAAGTGTCAGAACAGTAGGGATATATAATTGAAAGTAATTATTTTAAAGTGTTTATTTTGTTCGAAAATGACAATTATTGACAGGTGCAGTAGACTGATGTTCAATATGTGCTCTGTTCAATACAGTAGGAAAAGTCCTTCATACTCAATATTTATGAAAACTTCCCATAAACCAAGCAATATAAAAACTCTGGCCTAAAATTGGCACTTATATAAAGTTTTAAATAGCGATGATGCAATACATGTTCTTGACCCCTAGTTGAACTTCCATGTTAAATAGTAAGTTTTACATTCACATCACAAGAAAGTTCATATATAAAATTAAATCAATATTTGCAAATAATGAATAGCTTACAGTGCAGATCATGATCAGACAACAAAATAATGAATTGCTTACAGTGCAGATCATGGTCAGACAGCAAAATAATGAATAGCTTACAATGCAGATCATGATCAGACAGCAAAATAATGAAAGTGCAGATCATGATCAGACAGCTAAACAATGAAAGGGCAGATCATGACAAGACAGCTAAATAATGCATAGCAAACAGTGCAGATCATGATCAGACAGCAAAAAATAAAAAGCTGACAGTGCAGATCATGACCACCCAACATACAATGAATAGCTTACAGTGCAGATCATGATCAGACAGCAAAAAAATGAATAGCCAACAGTGCAGATCATGATCAGACAGCAAAATAATGAGGCCTAGAGCTTAGATATTCAGCATGTGGCAATAATTGACTCTCTACCAAGATTGTTCAAATCATGACCTCAGTGTCAAAATTAACCCTGCCTGGGGGTGGGGGTCTTTTGATTTTACATAGGCTTATTAAGAGGATATCATGAGCCAAAGGTAGAAATTGATCCTTTCTGCTATTAATAACCTTTTATTTTTGCCAATGGTAGACAGGTGAGCGATACAGGGCCATCATGGCCCTCTTGTTTATTGAAGCGATAAACGCACTATGTTTAACTTGAAAAGAGTAGCTGGCTATCAAACATACAGTTGTAAACTTATATGCTATAAGTAATGGATATTTTAAACTTTATTATGAGACATCTACAAATTGTATAAGAAACCAGTATAAAAGTTATAATGAATTTATTTGGTTGGTTCAGAAGAACATGTCGTTTAAATCTAATTGTTGACGACGGACGACGGAAATAGTGTGATACGAATTGTTCACCATTAGCACTTAGTGCAAGCACTTGAGGCAATAGCAAACTTACAGTTATTGTCAATGCGTGGATAACACCATGCGTGGATAACATCGCCTCGAAATTACATACGTGTATAACACCAATGGACAAAAATATATAAAATAATTATTAACGGTTCAAATTTGAAACGATAAAGACTCTGTATACTAGTTTGAAGTGCACAAAATACTTCATGGGTACTTTGATTCATCAAAATGGTTTTGCAGACACTAACTCGTAAATAAATATGTTTGGCGTCGACATTAACACTGCAAATTTGGTCAGTAAAATTTTGTGTCGAGGTGTTCTCAGAATCCAGGAGCTTTCGAAAACTGTTCCATGTATCGTCAGAAAGAGCTCTCTAATGACCATACGGTTGGCTAAGTGGAGTAGTGAAGGAATACCTGGAGTATGGCTATTTTCTGACCGAATCGGTATCAAAACGCCGCCATTTTTTCGTGTATTACACCAATTTTGACCACGTGATTCCCCGCTTTAGAGTATTCCCAATATGTTTCCTCACTTGTTGTCTTTTCAAAGGAACGTTTCGGAGAAGTCATGCATAAAGCGACATAAATTAATATTGCAACTGGAAAAAAAATGAAACAGCGACACAAACGTCGGTCGGTCCGGTTAAAAGGGGTCAAAGTCATTTAGGTAATAGACTTCCCTTTCGAAGAATGTTTCCTTGATTTGGTACGATTTTGCCTGTTCATAAACTGATGCGAGGAGCAAGTAAGTAGAAAATACAAACACGGAAGTAAGGTCTACTAACAGCTGATGAATATTTACTTCCACGTTGAAAATTTGAACACATATATGTTCAACATGTCAAATCAGACTAAACAAACTCAGTGGCTAATGTGAACAAAATTGGGTTAAATCAACTGCTTGTAATAAAACACAGTTCACTTTATGGAATAACTCTTTTCTGTCCCGTATGATATACCTTTTTCTACAATGATTGTAAATTCTTGTGTACGGATATATCTATCACGTCACTGTCACGTTATCCTTAACGAATTTTAGTCAGGGATATCTGTAGCTGGTTCAAATATATAAAGAATAATGTGTGAATGACTTGAAAATACAAACAAATACAAAACCCACACGGAAAAGTTCTATTTAACTTACTTACTTACTTACATACTTTGTCAATAAACATTGAAAACAAAGCTGTTCAGACCTGATTCTTTGACATGCCAAATCGTCCTAAGATAGTATAACGACATAAGTAGTCTACTGTTTTCTACAATAGGCAATACCATGAATATCTATAAGTAGCCAACATATCATCAGCTTGTACTCGGAAATAATCCATCAAAGGCATGAACTCAGACGCTACTATACACGACGGTCGTGATGGCGTTTACCATCACGCTAGCAATTGCCCGGCACAGTGAGCATACCAACAGGCAAACTACACGACAAAAGTAGAAGCTGCTATCATACAGCCATCGAAACTTACTGAACAGTCAAAAGTGGACAGTCTATCAGTCCCGAATTCTTTCGCTAACACCAAAATTTACATCTTTTGCAAGATAACTTGAGGTGGCAACTAATTTGCTAAACAAAGAGCATTGAGGGACCAGCCACTTAAAATGAGTCACATAAGAAGAAACACATGCGGTGGTTATTAAGACTCTAACAGGCCCGTATACATCATCTACTTGACAGACTGGAAGAAGAGAATCATCAAGTCATAAAGATTATAACAAAATATAAAGTAATTATTTACTTACAATTTTATCACTTTCCTCAAGTACGTATGGGGTTGTGTGCTCACTGCTTTGAAAAAAGTCAGAATACTCCGGCAGATAATCCAGTCCGGCATAAGCGTCATCGACGTTGATTTGTAGCACAGCTTGTTTGTTGCTTGCGTCCGATTCTCGAACAAAGCTAGATGTATTCATTATTTACTCTTACTTTTTAAATGTGTTATTTAAAACCAAGCTATAATACCCGATATCGTCAACAAGCTCGAGGCACGGTGTTTATTTGAAATTACATAATCATCTAACTAATAAAGGCATAAACTTCTCGCCTCAGTGCCTGCAGTTTCTTTTATAATGTTATCAATGCTTGTTTACTAGAATAGTTATATGAAACAGCGTTACCGGAGCATAAGGTTTGTATGCTCACGTGGCGAGGCCGGGTTTTTTACGTTTATTAATACAACACACAAAACAACTTACACAACAAGAGGGCCAAGATAGTTCTATATCGCTCACATGTGACTTCTAGAGTGTTAAAAAGGTTTTCCGTTGATTTGACTTTGACCCCAGATTCTGACTTGATCTAGAACTAATCAAATTTCATGATGATCGGGTAATAAATGTGTTAAGAAGGTTTTTCATTGATTTGACAGTGTGATCAAATTTTAACCCGATGTGACCCAGATTCGAACTTTGCCTAGAACTTAATGATAAAAAAAGTACTTTGAACACTTTTCATGATGAGTAGGTGGTAAAACACTATGTTTTTCTATAATTTTACCTCGTGACCTTGTTTTTAACCCCAGATGACCCATATTTGAACATGACCTAGGTGATATCAAGGCAGTCATTCTGACCAAGTTTCATGAAGTTTCAGTAAAAAAGGAAACTCCATTGCATAATACAAGGTTTTTCTATGAATTGACCGGGTGACCTAATTTTTGACCTCATATAATCAATATTCAAACTTGACCTAGATTTCATAAAAGCAATCATTCTGACCAAGTTTCATGAGCATCTAATGAAAAATGCAACATGTATTTCATACACCATGTTTTACTATGATTTGAACAGGTGACCTAGTTTTTACTCCAGATGACTCATATTCAAACTGGACCTAGATTTTATGAAGACAATCATATATACTTTTTATGAAGATCCAAAGGAAAATGCAACCTCTGTTTTTCTATGACTTGACCTGGTGACCTAGTTTTTAACCCCATATGACTCATATTCAAACATGATCTAGATTTTATCAAGGCAGTTATTCTGATTAAATTTCATGAAGTTCCAGAGAAAAATGAAGACTTCATTGCACACATAAGGATTTCTATAATTTGACCTGGTGACCTTGTTTTTAACCCCAGTTGATCCATATTCAAACCCGACCTAGTAGTCATAAAGGTAATCATTCTGATTAGATTTCGTGAAGATCCAATGAAAAATGCAACCTCTATTGCATACACAAGGTTTTTCTATGATTTGACCATGAACTAGTGTTTGACCCCACATGACCCATATTCAAACTCGACCTAGATTTCATCAAGGCAGTAATTCTGATCAAGTTTCATGAAACTTCAGTCAAAAATGCAGCCTCTAATGCATACATAAGGTAAATGAAAACAGACGACAGACAGACAATAGACAGACGACGGACACCAGGCGAAAACAATAGCTCATCTTGGGCATTCCGTGCTCAGATGAGCTAAAATGATCTTTGTGAAACGCATTTATGAAAATGGTAAACTTTTTCAGTGTTTAGATCGCGTCCGTGGCATCTCAGATTTGTAAACGTTTACTTGGTGTAATAGACGTGTATACGTGACAGCCCTAAGTACAACGTACGTTCAGGTTTTGCTGTCTGATATTCACTCATTTTACACTATAATTATAATATTATATTCGACAAAGACCGTGTGAAAATTGCAAGCAGTAACATTCAGGAGCATGTGTTTTCATGTAGAGCTATTTCGCCACATGGAAAATCAAGACAATTAAAATGTTCTTCTATGATGGCAGCAGAGTTCACGTAAAATAAAGTATGCAACATCAAATAATGCCGGTTAAATTCACACTAACAATAACTTTTATGATATCTAAATGACGAAGATGGGTATATTAAAAATATCAAATACAGCAAAATGTTCTTTTGTTTTTAACACGCACAGTCTATAAAACTTTACTTTAAAGTATGCATTTTAAATCGATTGTACACCAAACTACGCCAACGCCAACGCCGACACCGAAGCGACTAGGATAAAAACACAAACAAAGGTGTCATATGTCCGTGGATGGTATAATTAAAGGGAAACCATTCTAGGGTAATGAAATTGCTTTGAAAAGTATAAGACAATCCATTCTGTTGAAATGGTCCAATGCTAATTCTAGACATGAAGAAAATTGCAAACCATGGTAAACAATAAAGTGATCTAACAAGTCATCCAAGTTAGTAAAAACAAAATTGTTTATCTCTCAATTATCACGACAATTACTGACACATATTACAACATTTCAAGCATTGAGGAGGAAGCCAACAGCTTTCTTTAAATGCTTTCCCAATTTTATGATGTTCAAAAAAGTGCACATACAAATAATGAAAATGGTTACAATTCAAATAATAAGTGCGAAAATTATTTTTTATTTTTCATTTCCTCCGAAATGTTATTAACCTAAATATCAAAATAGAAACAAATGTTATGCAAAAACCAATTAATACAAATGGTTATCAAATTAACGTTATCAACCTTAAGGCAGCTAATCCTCATAAAGTCACATTTAGAATACATGTACATAATAACACCCGAATCGATTATGCAGTGTTGTCAATTCTACGGATAAATCATACGTTGCGTACATAGGAACAGATTCTAGATCGTCAGACAACAAAACCATACATGAATTTTTGAGCAAATGAAAAAAGGAAAACCATACATACGGATCTGAATAGCAATTCAGATATTCAAGACATTTAATCCCTGTTATACAAAATAACTTTGGGTTATGATGCGAAAGGAACTTGTTTATAACAGCGGATGTTGATTTTGAAATGTTCCATGGAAAGTGATTATTATTCTATTCTTACAACTTGAACGAGACTTAAAAGCACCAACTTAAAACTTAAAAGAACAAGGGTCTCACAGAAACATAGACTGATAAGGTATATTTTGTCGCATATGAAACCGTTCAAAAGTCAATTAAAGCTGGTATAAATCAATGTATTTTCAGGTGGACGTGAATGTGAATTTATCCGGTTTTTTTTGTTTTAGAGGTTGGTAATTTTAGCTGACTGGAAAAAACTTCTATGTCGCACCTCTTTCACAGGATAAAACTTCCATGCCTACTTCCTGTTGTGGTTAACTGATGCATGTCAGCACTACCTCTTAACTGTTGTTTATTAGCGATCCATTGTTTATTAATCAATTAAGTGAGAAATATGCTGTGATAAACTACGATGGCATGCAGCCAATCTTGATTAACAATTTCAATACTTTACTCGATATTGTCTCGTAAACTTTGTCGCATGTAGCAATGATTTAATGTCGAATTTAGTATATTACTGCACATAAAATCATTTTTAACAGGCGCTAATGTTTTGCAGCATAATGTCGACTGAAATTTAGTAAAGGTTAGGGCTCATTTTGATGCATTTACGCCGATGAATTAATGACGTATGAACGAATATATGTAGCTTTATGTAGACACCTTTTTCATTGGTAACATACGTTTTGTTTGCAGCGTTACACATAATATTCTTGGTCATATTTAGCTTTTCTAATTGTTTATATTCTGTCATTTTGTCAATGTGATTAATAAAATGTATGTGTGTAATATTTAACCTTACTAAAAAATCTGCTAAATTTAAGTTAAATAACGATGTATGTACAAATGTTGTGGACAACCTCTATTATTTCAAGGCATGGGTAAACTTACACGTCTCGGTACATGTAACATTGCCAGTAAGTATTTTGTTACCTTCGTAAAAATAAAAACATTATTACTATAACGGCTTGGGTGCAACGCGGGGCTGAACATGAGCAGACCCACAAGTCAGGCAACAGGAAGACAGTATACAATTTGCAGGATGCTTGCGTTTTTATAATAACATACCTTTGTTACTACTATAATGTAATTATATTCAGCTATGCAAAGAAGTAAATCTTGGTAAAAACTTTGGAAATGACAGCTTGCAGCAAAGGGTAGGTAGTGACAAAAACTGCTAAATGTTTTGGCTGACATGTACCATGTACAATAACTGCAAGATTATATCAAATTAATTGAAATCAACGCGATGCACAGTTGTTAAGCAAGATGTCGAAAGGCACATTCCTGACGCACATTCTTTGAAGACTATTATACTACTAAGTCAAACAGTGGATATAGAAGTTAACCGTATGGAAAGATACACAGTTTTCTGGAATCAGAGTATCTGAAAGAACAAGGACTCCTCTTTGTATTTTCTAGGAGCAAACTTTTCTAAAACATTTTAACAATGTGGGCCGATTTCGTCATGTAAAACGCAAAACCATAGCGACCTTGATTTCTTGGATTATGGGAACACCTTCAATAACTGAAAAAATTATCAATGAATAATCAATAATAATACTTTTAATAATTTACTTATATAAATTTAGATCAATACAATATTGGAATAGAATTCAAGATTGTCATTTTTCGTCAGGTCACACATGCCACAATTTTAGATAAATATATATCGTCAAAAAGGTAATGGTTTCAATGATTAGCTCCGGTGCAAAAAGGTAACAAATAAAAAGACAATTTGAAAAGAGTTTGAAAATAGCTATAACTAATCAATCTTAATATCTAAGACACAAGAAAGTAATATTTCAATGATATAATTTAAATTGATGTCGAGTCTTTTGATTTACTTCAAAAAATGACACGATGCGAAAATGTTTCAGACATTGAACCCGTACCTAAATGCGGATTTTAAATAATGATATATGCTTGTTTTAAGATGGTGAGTGATGTCATGTTCAGATTTTAGCTACAGCAGTATAAAGTAAACAGAAACTGTAGGTTTTTGTACAGAATGTATTATTATGTGTGTTTGCTGATAGTTTTGATAAGACGGCAACATACAATTTCTGTGAAATGAGTTAGATTTAGAAGAAAAGGTTATGCAACGCATTTAGTTTAGTCGATAATTATATAGCTAAACATATGTGTCTCTTTGAAGAATAGTATATTGTAAGTACACTGAAGTATGTGTACAGTAATATGTTTTTGCACTGATTCAGGGCGAGTATTGACTGATACGTCCGTCGCAGAACTAAAAAATAGTGCGTATGTAAATCACAACAAAGTTCAGTAAGAAACAACAAGAAACCCTTTAAAACTTTTGCGCAAAGCTGTTTCAAACTGATTACATCAAGAGATAATTGACCTTGATTATCTACGGTGCATGTACGATGCAGTAGATACCCGGGGATTTTTTGCGACTCAGTAGTCACGGTGTCTATTGATTACAATATCACATTATGACTACTTGAAATATGTGTATGTTGGATGCTATTCTATATTAGTTTTTCATATATCTATAAAATTGATATAGAATATCAAACATACGAATATAGAATAATTGTAAAAATGTTAATAGTACTAGTACTATCATTATGATGATTTTACAGAAACAATCTATACAAGATACGGTAATCAAGGTCCTTTAGCTATAAAAAGATAATGACCTTATATATGTCCACTCTTTACTTTAAAATTTACAAAAGCAACTAGTACTTAAAATAAAAAGTTAAAAAACAATTAAAATACAAACAAGAGATGTCCCTCAAAAGTGACAAATGACCCCGAAAGAGATGTCTCACAGTCTCACAGTCTGTGTCCTCTCCACGGGCTCAACAATTGTGTCATGTAATTTTAAAATCTTTCCATGCATGACAGAGTTACCATGCAGGCCTTTGAGGTAGGGACGTGGTTCTTGCACGAGACACATTGTCTTGATGTGCTGAACATTTGTGTTATTTTAAAATCCTTCAATGCATGACAAAGTAACAGTCCGGACACATATGTATGCATATATACAGTATCCCATTACCTATAAACTTTAAGTGTGACCTTGACCCTTGAGGTAGGGACGTAGGTCTTGCACGCGACACGTCGGCTTGACGTGCTGAGCATTTGTGGCAAGTTATTTTTACAGCAATCAATGCATGACAAAGTTATAGTCCGTACACGAATGTGTGCATATATAGAGGATTCCATTAGCTTCAAATTCTAAGTGTAACCTTGACATTTGAGGAAGGGACGTGGGTCTTGCACGCGAAACATCGGCTTTTTGTGCTAAGTTATTGCAAAAACTTTCAATGCAAGACAAAGTTACAGTCCGGACACGAATGTGTGCATATATAGAATAGTCCGTTACCTTCATACACTAAGTGTGATCTTGACCTTTCAGGTAGGGACATGGGTCTTGTCTTGACACGCGCGCGACACATTGTGTCTTGATGTGCTGAACATTTGTGCCAACTTATTTCAAAAGCTTTTGATGCATGACATAGTTACAGCTCGGACACGAAATATGTAAGGGCAGACGCACAGATGGATGGACGGACGGTGCGATTTTAATATACCACCTTGTCGCCCTTAGGGGGCATAAAGAATTTATTCTACATTAATAAAATTATTTCATAATTATTTAAACTACATTTTGTGTTACTTTATAAAATTTTCAGAAAGTCATGAATATATCAATTGTTTTTAACCGAATGAGAGGGCCCCCTATTCTCATTCATACTGAGTCCATTGGCCTCAAAGAGAGGAAACAATTATATCTGGGGGCGCTTGCTGAGATGAAAATACACGTGTATCTCCCCTGATAAATGGTGAAAATATCTTGACATGCTAAGTAACGGTAAAGTGTACACATGATCACAGTCATGTGAAATTTGACCCTGCTCAATCATGCTCGAATTAAAAAATACGTTTTCAAAAAATACCCCGGACCCACTTACAAATTATTATATATTATTGTATAACATACATATACAATATTTACAAATTATAAAATATTCGCAACTGGGTGTATAAACAAGAAATACCTACGACTCAAACGTAACTGCAAACACATTGTCGGTTGCAACTTTCGGGTCTTTATACAACATTCTTCTCGCCTAATTTCTTTCCATCAAATAAATTAGCCACAGAAATCTATTTTTAATTACTTATTTTATGAACGTCACCATGACGAAAACAGAAACCGGTGAATTGTAAACAACGGTCGTTTTAATATCCAAGGATGTCCTAGTAGACGAATCTTTTATAAAGTCCGTTTGTGATGACTACTGTCGACTGTCTGGCAAAGATATGGTTCCTTGGTTTATGTCTATATGTAATGGAATCATTAAGGTATACAGAATGAACCGGTTAATATGCTTATGTGTACTAGAATCGATTAGGTACAGAATGAACCGATTATGTTTATGTTACTAGAATCATTAAGTGGTACATAATGAACCGGTTATGTTAATATGTACTAGAATCATTTCGGTACACAATGAACCGGTTATGTTTATGTTACTAGAATCACTTAATTACAGAATGAACCGATTATGTTTATGTTACTAAAATCACTTAATTACAGAATGAACCGGTTATGTTTATGTTACTAGAATCACTTAATTACACAATGAACCGATTATGTTTATGTTACTAGAATCACTTAATTACAAAATGAACCGAAAATGTTTATGTTACTAGAATCACTTAATTACAGAATGAACCGAAAATGTTTATGTTACTAGAATCACTTAATTACAGAATGAACCGATAATGTTTATGGAATCAATTAGAACAAAAAGAACCGATTATGTTTATGCACACTAGAATCATTTAGGTACAGAATGAACCGAGATCAATCAGATATGCATACATATTGTTAATACAATTTGCTTATGCGAGACAGTGAAGGTGTTCCATAGAAAACCCTACACAAATGCTACTGATATAAAGCTTGGAACTGATAAAACATTGTGGCAATGTCTCCTTGAAGCACAAAAAAAGATATAAACATTTAATGCCAAAGGATGCTGTATGTAAAGTTATCTCTTAACATCATCAAAACAAATCTTAAAGTATGATATTTATATCACAGCACCTGCTATGACTGATTCCGGAAATTAACTGTCTACGAACCTCGCCACAGCATGAACTTTACAATGTTGGTCTTGTAACTGTTGTGCAGAAATTGATGTTGCTACTGTTATAAATGAAAAAAGGTTACACGGCATAACCGTATTTCTAAAGGTCTGTTGCAGGTGCATGGCTTTTTGCATTACATCGTTGTAATATTTAAAGGAATATAAAGAATCAGAATAAGAAAAAGATCATTCGATTATTCTGTACTTCTGTACTGTGTGGCGCCTACATTTTACCTTTTAAAGCCGAACAAATATTTTATAAATATAAATCATTAATGTATATTAGTGTTGTAATCAAGTTAATACATTTCTACGTATAACTATCATAATTTTTCACAATATAATGAATAGGGTAGTTTTTCTGTGGTTTATATGCTAATATAAAACATTTGGGAATTTTTATTTTAACAGCGCGTGAAAGATATTCAACAAATGATTTCTTTTGCAAATTCTCTAAATATTCGACACTCTCTTTGGCATGGAATCATAACCACACATAGGAGCGGAGCAGTGGTCTAGTGGTTAAGGCGCTGGAATTGTAATCAAGGGATCACAGGTTCGATCTCCCGCTCTTCCACTAACATAATAATTGGTCTTTCAGATGAGACCTAAAACCGATGTTCGATGTATCGGTGCTGTACATCGGGCATGTTAAAGAACCAGAGGTGTCTCTGTATCGTGCACTATCCCCCGAAAACTAAAATACGTAGCTAAACTCTTCTGGGGGCGTTTGTCATATGTATTATCCGATTCCAACGATAAAACTCTAAAATGCATACATACGTAGCGAGCGACTCGGTGGACAGAGAGTGTGTTAGATTGTACCTGCAGTGAGATGAATCCAGCAAAAGAAATCAGAGGCGTTACGAGAGACCATGTCGTTTAGTGAGGCATATTTTTCAAAGGCTTATTCGAAATAAATCTTGACATTTGGGGCAGTAGTAGAATAAATGAACAATATACTGTGTCACGTGATATGTATACTGTGTCACGTGATATGATCTGTAGCTGAGTTTCTGAGCTTCTCGTGATCTATTGCTTCAAATAATGGCATGATTTTAAAAGTTGGTTTAAATTTCTGAATCGCAAAACCTTTCTCAATAGAAACTCTACTGTGCTAAGAAGCGTTTGCTACGGTTTCCTTTTTTAATATTTCTATTAAAAGGACATTAACTAATTCAATTACGTACCAACTGTCACCTGATTCTTTCGTCTAGCCTTCTATTGAAGGGCCCTGCTCACCGCTCCTGTCATAAACAATTAAATGATAAATAACAGCTGCTTTTCCGTCGCAATCTGCCAAGTAAATTAAGCTATTAGCCAGTTTCATGAAGGAAAGTACATTTAGGACTGGTTTCTGTTAAAGTTTGGCTGATTCTTTCATTTTTGTGTGAGTATTCATGCAATGCAGTATCAAGTCTCGATTCAAATTTCATCGGTTTACAAATGGCCCATTCGACTGAAATTTGCAGTGTAAAGTTAGCATTTGGTCCGGTAAGAGTATATGCAACAAGAATAATTACCCTTTCCACGCCTATAAATGTCAAAGATACACTTCTAAGCGTGATTGGGCTGAAGTTACAGAGACTGAAACTGGCGCATACCTTGTTTGCTCGTTTTCTTTTGCCATCTTTCGTTGACTGAACCGGTCTACGGAAACACCGTACCGGTGCGCGTTCACGACAGTGTTACTACAGTCATTGCGTATCGAGTACATATTTTTCTGAACACTTGAAATACTTCCGGAGTCTATAAGCGAACAATGGAATAATGTACATGAACTGATAGTGAAAATTC
>JAFMSR010000015.1:4649614-4707577 GCA_022818135.1 Saxidomus purpurata
TAAGACATTTCAACACCATTATTCCTTGATTCTTTTGAATTCACAAAGTGTATAAAATCGCATAAGCAAAGGTAATTTAAGATCGTACAGAAATACCAATTTGATTAAAAACGCTATGCTATGAGGATCTGGGGACGACCAATAGAAGGTCACGTGCGGACGTTTCCCATCTCCGTACATTCATGTACAGAATCAGGATAAACAGTATAGCACGTCATTTTTTTACCACTAAATCAGAAATATGTTACGGTAGCATGTTTTCCGTGTTCTATTTTATAGTGTATTTTGTATTCTATATATGTTCATAATTCACGTAAAATATCCACGAGACCATAACTTATCAATAGCAAAATTTGCACTGAAAAAAACCTAATCAAACATTTTTGTTTTCATTTAATTATCTGACATTGCACTTAAACAGTTAAATACGCACAAGAGGAACACCAAAACCTTAACTAATGAGTATAGTAAGCCGGAATTTCACATTGAGAACCATTTTCCATCGCGCATTCAGAGCGTGTGCACAATTCAAATTTTGTAAAGCGTCAACTTGAGTGTTACACATTATAAAGTAGGCAAACGTTAGCGTATGCAATGGCAGGACTTCGCAATTTTATTATTTTCTGCCTTTTCTTTCTTAATCTGAAATATGTAAAACCTGACTCATTTACTGCAGAATTTGTGTTTGATGCTCTTTCAAGAAGATTGGATTACGTTATGCAAGAAGTTAACGTTGTAAAATCTGATATTAAAGATATAAAATTGGAGATTAATGATATCGGACAAAAAATAGAAAATATCGAAGAAAAGGTTTCAAATGTCAGTAAAATAACGGAAAAGAAAGGTGAGGGATTGTCAAATTCGGTGACGTCTGAAAAATTTGAAAGACAGGCAAAATCATTACACAGGATGTTAGCAGCTGAAAAAGCTAAATTGCGGAAAACGACCGATCGAGTTCGAAATACGTTTAGTGAATTTGAATTGAACTTTAGATCACAGTTGTCGATAACAAATATCTCTCTTGTTAATTCGATAGAAAATCTTCGGCAAACCCTGACGGATCACCAGAACGAAACAGACGCTACTTTGTTAACTATAAGGAATGAAACAGACGTTAGAATGAAGGAAATTAACAACACGGTCTTAGAGATGTCAAAGGACTCATTGAAAAAGATACATGAAGTAGAAGAAACCATCAGCGAAGAAGTAAAAGCCGATTTGGAAAGTGTGAAAAACAAGTTACGCAGGAAATTACAATCTGAACTCGCCAATCTTACAGCCAAACTAACTGTGCTAGAGAAAAAACATGGTAAGTCTACATAATGTATGTATTAACCCATATATACCTAGATCGTTTTACAATGAGGTCTTTTTACTTACAATCTGGGCAAGACTAATTCTTTAAATAGGGGTGTTTCGCAGAAAAGTTCTCTTGTGGGAAACAGCCGATCATCGTCAAAATACGTTCAGTGAATTTCAATCGAACTTATACTAGATCACAATTTTCGTTGAAGAATATCTCTTTTGTTAATTCGATAGATGAGCCTATATAAATTTCACCTTATTTAACGGTCTATCTAAGAAGTCCAACAAAGATACAAAGTTCTGATTAACAGTTGTGTTTTTGCGTTTAAATTAAGAAATAAGTTTTGATCAGGATTTCATACCCTTTTTACCAATTTTATTGTAGTAGATTTATATATAAAAAGTGAAATTATTAGCAAACATCCAGGGGCACAATATATTTGCTGATTAGTTGTCTATAGTTTTGTTGACGATATTGTTTTTATACTGTCAAAAAATACACATTTTTAAATCTAGAGACCCGCATAGTTTCAAAGTTGATTGATCAAGGCATGGCCCTTTAATGGCATACGACATTAACAAAAACACATGCAATAACAAATACAACTGAAGTTTTGAGCAAATATTTCACATATGAGTGGATAATGAGGTGACCTATCACATAGTGACAAACATTCAATTTAGAGCATACTAATAAAATCTTTTTTGCAAAATAGTGCTGTGAAATTTTAACAATGTTTTTTATCTTCACAATTCATCAATTGTGAGACCTTCAACGTATTAGGATTTTTTTACATAATAATGATTTAAGTATTTTTTTAGTGCATATAAAAAGGTAATGAAATTCATCACCCTAAAGCTCAGCATAAGAGGTCGAGTGGATATAATTGCTGTCATATATTCGTTTAACATCTCACTAAGGGTAAGCGGTTCGATTCACGCTACTGATCAGTCTCTCAATTTGAGAAAGCAGGTATATTCTTACGGAAGATGGTAGTCTAGTACTTGTCCTTCCCAGGAAAGCAGTCAAATAAACTGCATGTCGCTAAATAAACAATCTACTTCTGAAAAAGGGTGTTCAAACAGAAGAAAAACTGAAATCTAGTGAAATAAGGACCTTTGTTGAAGGTTCTGTGTTCACTGGCATTCGGGTCCATGCTAGTTATCCCGTCCTATTGTATTGTGCGACCTCCAGCGCGATTAACCAGGTTGTGTTTAATTGTCGCTTAATATTTTCACTTGACGAATTGATACTGATGACTTTTCTACCCGAACGCCACTTTTCACAGAATGGTATTACAAAATTACATTACATGAGTACATATAATATAGTTCCGAAATTAATTCTTTCACCTCTTCGGTTACACTCTGCATCATCTGTACATCTGCCTAATAACAACAGTACTTTTTTAAGACATACACCATCTATCTGCCTTTCTCCTTTAAAGCTACATTCTGCACAGTCATTTTATATTCCACGTACTCATTTTAATTCTCCAGCTGTTTTTCGTAATAATCTACGTATTCGTCTATCACCTTTAACTTCTACTATACTGAAGAAATATAAAATAAAACATACAAATTTTCCGCAGAGATGTAGAGGGTACCGTTCTATTAACAAGTGCAATGCTAAGAGGTGCGGTTGTTGCAATCATTTATCGCACAGGTCTACAATTACCTCAAATGTTAACGGCAGAACTTTTAATGTGGTACTTAACTCTGACGTTGATTGAAATGCGTCCCACATGATTTATGTACTGACTTGAAACGCACCCAATTGTGGTATTCAGTATGTTGGGCAAACTGGGCGATCTTTAAAAATTCGTTTCCGCGAGCATTCTTACAAAATGCGAAGTCGGAAGAAGTTCACTACATTTTTATATCAACACTTTCGTAAATCTGGCCATACAATTGATCAGGTAACCATTCAGCCAGTAGAGCAAATCGTCTATGATATAAATTGTACATCTAGTTTTAAAATCAAAGCCAGACATTTAGCAGAATTCAAATGGATTAAAAATTTACAGTCACCGTTTCCGTTGGGCTTAAATGATAATATTTATCAAGAAGGTAATATCTCTAAAAACCCTGATATCGATATATTTTCAATTTTAAATATTAGGAAACGTAAATCTAGGTCTCATGGAATTAGACGCAATGGTAATATTAAGCGCAAATCAAAAGTCAATATTTCTGTTGCAGACCTCGATATAATTCTTTCAAACTCTGGTAGACATTCAATGCTTTCTCGTCTCACATCTTTATCTATTCAGTCTCTTAAAAACCTAGACGAGGAAGCGGACCAGTACGTTATTCAAACAGATCCGTTTTACACTGTGTCATATCTTATCCAACATTACACACAACACGTTCTCCGTCCACATATTGACACTCAATCTGATCATGATAGACATTTTCTTAAAATTCATTTCATTAATAAAGGTATTGACTTCATCGATATACCCAGTATATTTCGTGATAGACGTGTCATTGATTCTGTGCCTAAGTATTTCCGAAACTCCGAAGTTCCTATTATCTGTTATAAATATAAAACACCTGTTAGAAATGTTATATTCAATTACAATAAAATTGTTTCCGACCTAGATGTTCAAACAAATACCCCTTCTTACTGCGAATGTAAAAACTCGAAATTTTGCTATTCAGATGCCGGTCATGTCATCACTGGTAATTTTGATATTATTAAAGACAAGCGTATTCGTAATTTATTCTTTAAAGGACCAAAATACAGAATTCTATCTACTATTGATTTTCATGCTTGTCGCGGTCATATTGCGGAATCCATCGAAACTTTTTGTGTTAAATGGTGTCGTCGTGAGAATGCTGATCCAAATGCATTAACGTCTTGGAAACGAAGTATTTTTAACATTGTCGATTCTCGTATAAAATTTTACCAAACAAATGAACACCTACTTCCATCAAAACCCAAGTTTACTTTAAGACATCTGAAAAAGGAAATCCAAGAATTTCATTCTAAATATGTCTTAGTTCCAGCAGACAAGGCGGCCAACAATATTATCATCATTTGACGCCTACATTATATTAATGTTTTACAAAACGAACTAAATAGCACTAAAGCTTATATATTGAGTCCTTCCGTTGAACAAAATGTGGTCACTGATCACATCAGTGAAGTTTCTAATTTGAAAGTTCGTATAGATGATCAACATATTAAACTTCCTACTATGTACTGGATTCCTAAATTACATAAACAACCATATAAAGCTCGTTTCATCGCTAATTCAAGCTCTTGTACCACTACAAATATTTCAAAACTATTAACATCTTGCCTAACTGCTATAAAAGCCCACGTGAAAAGATATTGTGATAAAGTATACGAAAACTCTGGTAAACATTTATTTTGGTCGATCAAAAATTCTGGCGAAATCCTGGATAAGTTTAAAGTTAATAATTACAAAGTAACTTCAGTCAGTACATACGATTTTTCTACTCTGTATACCACTTTACCACATAATTTGATAAATGACAAGCTAACTGCCCTAATTCAAAAGACTTTTGCCAGGGAGAATGTTACATTTCTCGCCTGCAATTTCGATAAAGCTTTTTTTACTAGCTGTATTGTTAAACATTATACTATGTGGACCTGTGACGAAGTTTGTAAAGCCCTTTCCTTTTTATTGAACAACATTTATATAAGGTTTGGGAATGCAGTTTTCAGACAAGTAATCGGTATTCCCATGGGAACAAATTGTGCGCCCCTTGTCGCAGATTTGTTTTTATATTGTTATGAAAGAGACTTTATGTTGAGTCTTTCTCCAGACACGCAGGCAGACATTATCACTGCTTTTAATAATACATCACGCTATCTGGATGATATTCTTAATATGGATAACCCGTTTTTTGGTCAATTGGTGGACACTATTTATCCCCGGGAACTCCAGTTAATTAAAACTAACAATTTGGATACTGGTGCTTCATTTTTAGATTTACATCTCTCTATTTATAACAATATTATACATACCAAAATTTATGACAAGAGGGATGATTTTAATTTTAGTATTGTAAATTTCCCCCATTTGGATGGGGATGTACCTCATGCTACATCTTATGGGGTATACATTTCTCAGTTAATTCGGTTTGCCAGAGCGTGTAGTTATGTTGAGGATTTCAATGAACGTAATCAATATATTACAAATAAACTTCTTCAACAGGGCTACCGTTATTACAAATTGCGTAAATATTTTGCTAAATTTTACTATCGTAATTCTGATTTGGTTTTGAAATTCAATAGTAATCTAAAGACTCTTCTGCGAGAGGGTATTTCAAAACCCGATTTTTATGGGGATGTGGTTTACAAACTTCGTAAGATTTTGGGTCATGGCAATTTTCCAACTGTATTTGCTAAAATTATAAAACGTTTTGTTAAAAGAGGTTACGACCCAACTGTTTTGAGACACACTGCATGTTTGGTGTTCAACCCGTTTACAGTTGGACGCTATGCTTCCCTCTTTGATTGTGTCTGACGGAAGAGGGGGAGGACTCTGTGATGGGCAGTTTTTAAATCCCACTGGGACGAAACTGTTTTGATTTCTGTCCTCTGGCCTGTTTCGTCGGGCCCTTAAGGGTGTTTCTCTTGGTGCTCTGCCTTCTGCAAAGGCATTGAGTACATACGTTTTTTGGTTCTCAAGGTTTGCTTTTTATATATTTATACACGAGTATTTTTGTGTTTTACATACCATGCCTTTTGTTTCCATTGCGTGTGTTAGAGATTCACCTAGCGGGGATTGCTTTTGTTTACACTGTCCTGTGACTTTGGAACATGGTGGGGGTAAGAGTGAGGTTGGGTGCGCACCATAAACCGGTTTAAGCTCCCCAGTGGTGTTTTTGCCACTGACCGTTCCAAGGCGGTGCCCCACTGTGTTCCTTTAATTGTTCGTTTTGTCCTCGTGTGTTTGCTTTGTATGCTAGTGTGTGTTGGTAGTGTATATGTGTGTGTGTACATGATTGTGTGTGTGTGTGTGTGTGTGTGTGTGTGTGTGTGTGTGTGTGTGTGTTGGTGGTGTGCACTTCTGGGTGCTGTGGGGTTCGTTTTGGGGAGGCTGCGTTTTTGGTACGTGGCATTCCCTGTTTGATATTATTTTTGTTTTTTTCATTTAACTTTGGCTCTTGAACTCATATGACTAATTTATAAAAGAACTTTTATTGTCGTATCAATTTTAAGTAGTTTTCATTTTCAAGCATGAGACTTTGAATGTTTACTTTAAACAGAAAACTTGTCTACACGTAAAAACTGACTTAAGTTTAACAATTAATTAAAGGGTTGCTTAAGGAACAATTGTTCCGTCGGTTTCTTTTTTTTCAAATTCTGACCGATAGAACTGGACAATACATAATGTCAACTACAGTCGTGTACGGTACAATCGAACCTTGACAGGTTGCTTTTTGTAAACTCGTTTTTCAATTATAGATGAAAGGTGCTTTGTCTTTTTGCTACTTATCCTTGTGTCACCGGCGGTATCACTTCTGCTACTTATTCGGCTTTTTCATTTTTTTTTTCAAAAATGCTCTTTGTTATAGCTTAAATTAAGTCTGCATGGCTTTAAAACAGTTAGATATTGGTAATGTGAAAGAATGACGACGACATTTTTGGTATCACCGGCAGTATCTCTTCTGTTACTTATTCGCGTTTGAATAAGGAATAAGCAACCAGTTCCTTATTCATTATTCGACTTTTTTTTCATTTAAAAAAGGCTCATTGTAATAGCTTAAATCAAGTTTGCTTGGGCTTAAAAAAGTTAGATTAATAGTTACTGTCATGAGCACGAGGTTCAGATCGAAATATACGTTACCGAGGGTAACTGTTTCGGCGGGAACGAGGCTCTGCCGAGTTCCCACAAAACAGTTACCAGAGGTGACGGATATTTCCATCTGAGCCAAGTGTGTCATGATGCAAACTTTTTCTTGCACTTTAAAGTAGATTTCTAAATGCAAACTCATCAAAATGATGAATTATCATGAAAACAAACGATTTTCCGACTTCTTGTTTAGGAAAGTGACGTCACAATGTTTATAACGTAACGTCATAAGTAATTCACGAGAGTCGTCTGGCATAGGAGGGGTGCCAGACCGGTTTTTCCGGCATGGGCAAAATCACCGGAAATGCCGTTCCGATATGCAAGAAATTGGTAATGTGAAAGAATGATGATGAATAAGTAACCAGTTCCTTATTCTTTATTAGAAAAATGAATAAGGAATAAGTAACCAACTTTGTAGCCATGCCCAAGTATTGTTTTAACGCATTTAATTTGATACATTAAAATGTTGACGCTTTTATAAATAATTTCAGGGGAAAGTATCACTTAGTAAAATCCTTTTTCGTGCCAAGGTGTCCACGAACCTTCCGGGAATAGCCTACATACGTTATTAAAGGGGCACTCCCTACATTTAGCAGAATATATTCTCGAAACATTAATAATGTGTTTAATGAGCGTAAAATGATAAATAAATACAATTTAAAGAGCAACCTATATTAAAAAATGCTTTACAGATCAATCAACGAAGAAGGGTAGAACGACAGTTTTGAATAAATTAACAAATTCTTCAATTTTCTTCATCAATCGAGATAAAAAGGCTATCTTTAGTTACTGATTATAAATATATTGATACACCCAGCTTTATTCCCATTAATATTAAATGTCAGTATAAATATGTTCATTTCATAAACATGTAAATGTATTATATCTTTTCAGGAATTAAAGCCTCATTCTCAGTAAGTTCGGCATCCAGAGGTAGGGGCGGAATAATTCGGTTTACCGGTGTAGATTTAAATGAAGGATCACACTACGACACGACGACGGGAGTATTTACATGTCACTATCCAGGACTGTATGCTTTTATTGCTACTATAGTTGAAATCGGGATTGGCAGCAATTTCATTAATTGTTATATAGGGAGTATTCTCAGCTATATGCTTTCGCGACAAGGTATAATAGACGATTACAAGTATGCAGTAAGCGGATGGGGATCAGCGACAGGTGCTGCTACAGTACGTCTAGTGAAAGGAGATCAGGTATATGTCTATTGTGACAGTGGCACGGGAACCGGTCTTTATTTTTCATCCTTTACTGGCTTCCTGGTTAGTACTGATCCTTAAGAACATATTTATTATTAATATAACAATTTAGGTACAGAATGTATAAAATACTAAAATGTAATATCTTGATTCGAAATATATAAATTAGTTTTGTTGTTTAATCATGTTTTAAATGTTTTGATATCGTTTTACATTAACTGACAAGTCATAGGATTACATCACTTTTTAATTCCATGTATCCTAAAAATTGTTTTAAGGATGTTGGATACTCATAGTGTAATAAATTAGATTTTTCAAAACTCTATTGTTTTAATACCCAATCATACTGCATCACGGAAATGTAAAAAAAAACATGGTTGTGTCTATGTATCTTTTCTCAAGTAAATATAAAGTTAACTTGTATCATTGACGTAAAAAGATTTTGGAGTTTTTTTATTGCGGGTTTAGACGTGCCCAGTTTCCACGTTCACTAGTACTCTGTTCACAAAACGGTTTCAAAATGCAAACTGTAGGTCATTATAACTATGGCCACTTATTAAAAATAATAGTGAAAAAGTAAATATGTTACCCAACGAGGACAGGAGTGAATGTACCCCACCTATCAATAAATTTTTAAAATTTTGCTTTTTTGTACTTGTTTGTTTTCAAGTCTGATACATTTTGCTTTTCCATAAATCAACTAAATTTTCAAAATTGTTCCGTATTATAAAGCAATACAGTCACGTTGTCTTGTTCTCCTTTATTACATTACAAAAGTAAGTTAAAATTGCAGCTATTTGTTCAAAATTTAATAATAATTTCTGTTCTGTGTAAAGATTTACTTAAATTATGTTTACTAACTCATATTGACTTCATGTGTAATATACGATGAAATAGCATATTTCTTTAAACACTGTGTCACGTGGTAAAGACCCCCAGTCCTCTGCTACAACCCACTGAACCACTTATACAAGCCTCACAGTTTTCGAAAAATAATATATTCATATGTTATATAGCATATAAAGGTATTTGCCTCAAAAAGTGGGGAAAATAACCCAGTCTATTTCAACGCTAATTTTCAGCCGATTTCACTTAGACGCAGAAATGATTATGCTTCCATATTTTCTTACCATACCATCTTAACGTTCCCTGTATGGAACAAATAACTTTGTACATGTTTGTTTACATCCGTCAAAGTGGACATTTTCTCAAAAAAATGTTCGAGCGCAATTTTCCAATCATTATTTTAGAATGTCTTAGACAAATGATTCCTTATACTAGCAGAACATTAAGAAAAGTCCCAGGTTAAATCACGTTAACAAATATTTTGAGTGTTTGTTCCCTGTCTGTAAGTGACATAGTGGGCAAGACCGGAACGTAATGCACATGCTCCTGGGTCACCGAATTCAAAATGGAATACATGGCACTTTATTGGCAAGTTCGTTGGAAAATATGGCTCGCAAAGTTTTATTATTTGGAATTAGATATTTTTAGACAGGTAAGTTATTTCGTTTCGTTCTATAGAGATATGATGTATTGGTTCCCTGTCTGTAGGCGACATCAATTCAAATGCGTATATTAGTAATTATAACAATGACCTCTTGTCATAAAATACAAATGAAAACGTAAATATGTTACCCAACGAGTACAGGGCTGCAATTCGAAGTGCATGTACCCAACCCACATGTTCGCGTCTATCAATATCATCATTAACATTTTACTTTACTTTTTCGTGCCTTTATGTTCGAGCATCTGTTGAGAAAACGTTGGTTCCAATACTTTTGAAACGAAATTATGAATCCAACTTTGCAAGATTCATTATAGACTGTTTGTTATTGTAAGTTAATAATTCATTGATATGTATAACAGTACACTTGTATATATAGAGGATAATTGTTGGTTTTGGTGTAATATCACGTTATAATTTCACCGAGTGGGCACCAAAGGTGATTTTTCACGAGTGATGCAGCCACGAGTGAAAATAACTACTGTTGGTGTTCACGAGTGAAATAAACTTGATATTACACCGATACCAACAATTTTTTCTGTTTATTTTATGGTTATTTTATGGTTAAAATTCTACTTTTGTTGATTTTGTTTCTATCGCGCGAAACGTCATCGGAAAACATAGTACAAATGACGTCATTTTAACGACGTCATCGTTGCATGGTTTCCAGCATTAACTACGATCGGCATACTTTTTGACGTGAATTCGGGTTAAAGATTGCAAAAACAGTGAAAATAAAAATGGTAATCCACTGTTTCAAAACTTTGGATTATCACTTTTTTTCACTGAGAAAACTCTATAATTCACTGGAAAACATGAAATAAAGTTGCATCTTTCTGTCTTCGTGGGAACATTTTGTATGTGTTTGTTTGATTTGTGTTTACTGTTAGTTTGATATTTGTTTATTTTAATCATTTGAAATAAAAATGCTATTATCAGTAGTACAGATTGTATTAGTTATACATTGTATATCCTTTGAACGGCCATAACGTAATAAAACGTATACGCGGGTTAAGACAGGTTTGGCCTTCCATAGAAGTGACAGTTACCGTATGGAACACGTTTTGTCTGTATGAATTTAAAGGCTATGCCGACAGCTCCTGAATGTTGAAAACTCAGACGTCCGAGGCAAATGCTGACACTTTAAGACAACCTTGAAAATGACCTTGGACACAATTTTACCTGGTTTTAAATTTTTTATTTTACCAACGTTCGCGTACAGGCCCCTGTGGGATAGTGTTTTGAGCGCGTGCAAATATTTTTTCACAGACATAAAGCAGACATGTCGTACTCAAACCTAGGTATATTGACATCTTATGAGAACGCTTAAAATTGACCTCTCGTTAGCAAAAAAAAAAGAGAAAAGAAGTCCATGCACAGGTTAGCAGACAGGGTGACCCCTGCGCGTGACCTCTGTAGGTGGGCCAATGGAAATTTTACTTTCATGTTACAGCTCAATCTATTTGCTGACGTATACAACACGCGCAGTAAACCGAAAGTAGCATAACGTGATGTACAGTGTTTACAAAAACACATGCATGTCTGTCGAGTGTGTAACAAAATATGCCGGTGTGCAAAGGATATGTCGTTTGAGGAATGAGCCAAAAATATTAGTCCTGTTTATTTAAAGATTGTGGCAAGTTGCAAGTTGAGCTTACGTTTAATGGTACGAAACAACATTGGGCGAAAAACTCATGTTCCACTTCCGTGAATTGGTTCCACCTTCGAGTGAAAAAAATGCAGAAAACTGTTCGAAACATGAGGTCACGTGCTCCTCTCTGGCAAACATTGTAAGCAACCTGATGCGCCGTGTAATGATACTATACCTTTGATTTTCTGTGTTTGCATGTTGCGTTTTTCAACAGTGTGATAATTTTAATCCATCATAAGTGAAAACAGTTTAAAGAGATATTAATATGGTAGATATAATTACTAATTAAATATTTTATTAATGGTTGTATCTGTACATAGCGTGACATGTGGAAGAGAGATCTGTACAAAGTCATTCTAGTATTTGGAGGCGCGTGGAGTCTCGATATGGGTCACGTTGAGTCCTAGTATAGATTTGACAGAGAATTTCGGGACTCTGAATAAAAACCTGGCTAGATTTAGTTCAGCAAGTCTAATATGGAATTACATTGGACTGTCATGTGGTACAAATGCTACATGTAGGAGGCCATTGGTTATAATTCAGATGATGTAAGATAATACAAGTTATAGCATTCCAAAAGTTCCTTCTAGGGCACATCTGTCTATATATATTATTGAAGTACAAACTACGACAGTCTAAGCAAATTCAGGCATTAGTATCTACACTATTTAATACTCCAGGCACCTGTTACTACGTCACGCTAGATCTGCTTTTATATGGTCACATGGTAAGTTCGCGCCAATACTTCCAGCAACAATATTAGCATATTTCTACGCTATGCAAACATATGTAAATTAACATTCTTTCAGCTATTTGTCAAACTCATAATGCAAAAGCAAACGCATTGTCGGGCGATTTCTGCAAGTCCAACGTGCAATAGCTTATTTTGTATATGTGTGCAATAGCTTACCTAGAAGGCGGACAGCTATTGAATGTCAACCTGTAAAAACGGTTTGCCTTCGAAGTGCAAATAGTGAGACTATAGCTTACCTAGTGAAGTTACCACATAAAGGGAAATAACCACAGTAACGTAAACATGTAGCGTGTACGGAAAAAGAACGGCTATTGGTTGTTAGTTGGTTCCATCACATTGTCAATATCACAACGTTTAATTTATAACGGAAACACACCTAAAATTGGCTTACGTGCTGCATTGTTCAGTCAAGTGTCTCTGTACAACTCCCTTCCTTGGAAAGAACAATAAAAGACTACTGTCGTTTTTGTTTTGTTGTATGAGTTTAATGCCAGTTTAAACCATACATGTACAGTCAAACCTGTGTTAAAGATCACCTCCGAATAGTGACCACCCTGTGAATAAAGACCAGCTGGGAGATACCTGTACACTATTAATATATAGTAGACACACCTGTGAATAAAGACCACTTGCAAACAAAGACCACTTTTGTAGCTTCCCAACAGTGGTCTTTGTTCACAGGTTTGACTGTATTTCGATCATTTTTACAGGTAGGTAGTTGACCTAACCAGCGCTGCTCGCAGAGCTAAAGCAAATGTGTATGAAAAACTATATTTAAAACAACTATTTGTTTCTAATTTTGGTGAAAGTGTTAATTATATCAAGCGCGACTGTGTAATATTTAATTTTTAACTCTTTGAAACAAAATTCTAAAAAGTTCTAATTAGTTTCTATTGTGGTTTCCTGAGAAATCTGTTTCGGCAACACTCCTTTTTTCTAGCTGGTTTTTTAGTTCAATCAAAGTCTGGATACTTCATCCCTAGCTGTTGCCACACTTTGTCCATGATTTTAAGGATCATTTCATTGTCAGCATGTGAAAACGTAGGGTTTTCGTTTAGTCCTGCAATACAAGTGCTCTAGTGAAAAATCAATAAAATTTGATCTAATTTTCCGTAACAACAAATTAAGAAAAAAATCTGAATTGATAAATGCGTTTACGTAACCAAATTGTTACATGTGCATAACCCATAAATGACATAACGTCAAGTGCCCGCTGAAATATCACGGGAAAACCACTAAGCGCCAAAGAGAGCGCTCAGTGAAAATGTGTTTACACGACCAACCAGGTAAAAATGCGCTCAAACCATCACGCAACCGATAACATGTGCTTAAACCAACAAGTATCCGGTAAAAAGGTGCCTAAACCATCAAACATCCGGCGTTAGTGTTTAGATTACCGTTTCTTAAACAATCTCTGACAACAGCTGTCCCGTACTGAAGTCCTGCACTGTTGCCAAAATTGTATTCCTCGTCTTTAAGAGTGAACGTGTACGTTCCTGATGGGCTCTTCATGCTAGTAGAATTGAAGGAGTCTGGAACCTACAAAGTCAATGTCAATTTTAGGTTTCGGTTTTTAAAGCAAACCTTCAAGTTCGAATCTGTGACTAGCGCACAAATGTCTTGACAGATTCGCGACAAGGCTTTTAAGTAAACGGATTGCGAAACTAATTCTTACAACTTATATCATTTTATAATCGCTCTCGAGACTTACTCCAGATGGAACCAGGAGAGAGAGAGAGAGAGAGAGAGAGAGAGAGAGAGAGAGAGAGAGAGAGAGAGAGAGAGAGAGAGAGAGAGAGTCTGGCTTAACGACAATACCACTATATGGCACTGATGTAGATCGAACCTTGGACCCACCGATCCAGCGGTGAACGCGCTATCACTATCATACAGTGTAATAAAAAACATAAAATAATGTTTTAACAGGGTAGCAATTGGGTTTCAGCCATGATTTATTAACTTTAATATGATATGAGGTATTGCCACAAACGCTTGTGTAAATTTTAATCATCATTAATGTACGGATAACATTTTACTTGCCTCAATGCGACCTTTAGTCTCTAGTATACAGGCTGTATTGTTTCCTCAACCTGCGTTTGTATGGTACGTCAGATTGGCCAGTGCTACATCCTTGTACTTACGTATAATACACGCACTTTCGTCCACATTTAAATGACGATTATAGTCAAATTACAAACAAAACTTAATGCACGAATGAAGTAAAAGTATTAAATTACTTACTCAAATAATTAAGAAGGCACATTACCGACAAGTTAAATTGAAATTCAGACACTATGGAATGCCGGTTTGGGCAATGCCAAATGCTTACAGGTTAATGCCAATTGACAAATAGCAATTAAGCAATCTGCAAATAGCAATAAGCGACTGGAACATAGCATTAAGCGGTTGGGAATTTACGTTTAAGTATTAGGCAAATATCACTAATCAATTGGCAAAAAGCAATTATCAATTGGCAAATAGTAATAGGCAATGTCAAATGGCATTAAGCAATTGGCATTATCCTGTAACCAAATGGCAAATGAAAACAAGCAATTGACAAATAACAGTTATCAAATAGCAATAAGCAATTGATAAATAACATTTTGCATGCCCCAACTGGCATTCCATAAGACACAACTCTTAACGAAATATCAGTGTGACCCACCAGTTAGAATGAGTGTCTGAGTAACTTTCACCACATGCGCGACATTTAGTGTCTTGCCCAAGTTCACACCTAAAGTGGCCTGACCGTGGAATGGGGATGTTTTTGTATTTTAATTAAGGCTTTCTGTTTAAACGCTGCTTTAATTCTATTGCATTTATAAATTCATATAAAACAGCTTCGAAACTGAATATTTAAACAAACCTCCACTCATACTACCAACAGCCGTTATACTTTCCGGCATTTCTTTATAAACTAAGCATGCAAATTGCACGACATAAATTCCAATTTCAAGCAGGCCTCCTCTACCATGTTTAAGGTTTTTAATCCTTTCAACCCCGGGGTCCCTGGCTATAGGTATACAAAAATTGGCTTGAACAAGTCTAGGGTCCCCGACTGATCCATCTAGGAGTTCCTTCTTTTTTTGTAAGTACACCGGAAACCAGCGACTCCACACGGCCTAGATAAGACACGGGAACAAGAGAATTATCTACACGGTTGATCTCATACATTCTTAACTAATATTGAAAGTCATCACACGTTGTCAAAACGTGACTTATCAGTAGACACTTTCAGTTGTGCAGCTTCTGTTTGTTAGATGACATGTAATTAGTAATTATTCGCAAAATGTGATAAGTCGGCTTTCATCGTTGGTCTCAAAATTTAAAAAGAGCACAATCCCGGGAAAAAAATGGAAGACACCGATTGCCTTCCATTAGCTTATAGTGAAAAGGTCTGTGTTTAATTTAAATTCAAGTTAATTTTGTATAGGAGTCTACCGTAAAGATCGAGTTTGTATGCGACGTCGTTGATACGGTATGTTATGGACGGTTCCAGTGTTTACAATTATATAAAAATTAATTCGCTGGACTATCAAGTGGCCACAGTGGCCATCACGTGTCAAATGGTTGGCCTGGTTTGCACAAAAGAGCATGTGTGATTGTTTGTGATACTGTTTGTGAGCAGTTGACCTATCCATGAAAAGAAAATTACCCCTTAACAATAGGCTTGAATAGGCTTTAAAATTTGTCCTAAAACTGCAACCTTCCATTCCAACCCATATTGTCACTGTATATTACTTTTATTATCATTTTACAATGACACAACAAAAACTTCTCTGCAAATGTTTTGGCCCTTGGTGTAGAGTTTATTGCACTAGTTAATATGTATGATATCTTTTTTATATCCGAAACTAAACTTGAACAAAATGATGTTATCAATTTGTAAACATATATAGAAAACAAAAATCACTACGAAAATCCGGTGGTTTAGGAGTATTTGTTAAAAATTGTATATTTCCTTTTGTTGAAATTCAAGAGACTGGTAGCGATTATCTGTTCTGGCTAAAGTTAAGTAAAACATGTATGAACCTGAATGATGACATCGTATTTGGCGGGGTCTACGTACCGCCTACAGTATTATGATTCACGTTTTTATAACGATGTTGAATTCGAATTATTTGAAAATGAAATCACGGATATGTGTAGCAACATATGTTTCTGTATTCTTAACAGGAGATTTTAATGCACAAACTGACGAGTTGGCTGATTTTACAGTCTTCGACAATTGTTTAGCAAACTTTTTTGACTTAGATAATGATACAATGCAATTTTTTTACCAAAAATCACGTATGGATTTTTATAACATAAACACTGTTAGAAAATCACAAGACAAAAAGGTTAATAATCACGGTTATAAACTGATCAATATATGCAAAGATAATAATTTGATTATAACCAATCGTAGACTAGGCAGTGACAAGGGAATAGGTAAAAATGACCTTCAGGAATATTTCTGTTCTAGACTATTTAGTATCCTCTCTTGACGGCTACAACTTACTGAAAAGCTTTATAGTTTATACTAATTTATTTTAGCTCGATTGTGAAGAAAGCTTATAGCTTATCGAGTCACTCTCGAGTCCGCTTCCTAGAAAAACCAGTACTGGTGTCATATGAAGAGGTACGGTCGTGACCTTGGTGGGGCTCGAACCCGCAACCTCCGGGATGAGCGGCAGACACCTAAATCTCTACACTAATGCTCTAAAGTGGTTGACATTGATCACCTTTATTCAGATGGTCATTCCTTGCTAGATTTCACTCTAGCTATTAAACCTTTAGAATATGAACTACCTTCGATTTCTGAGAGGCAAAATTCTGTTAAGTGGGACAATAGATTAGCCACTGAATTTTTATCTAATATCAATGTCAGACTAAGAAAACTCATTTGGAAAAAAAAAATTATTATATATATATTTCGGGGTGAGTGACCGGCCCTTGTACAGGCTAGACGTGTCTCGCGAACCTCTATGTTTTGAGTGTTTTTTTTTCTTCTTTCTAGTTTCGCGGACTGGATTGTTAACGTTTAGTGTTTTTGTTTGTGCATGTCCAGGGCAAACCTGCATCTTACATTGAATGTAATGGACTAAAATAGTGTTTTTGGAGCTGTTTACACCTGGCGCTTTCCAAACAAAGCGACGAGGCCCGTCCTGCGGCTTTCAGCATGGCGGACCTATTATCCAAGCCGATGTCACTGTGTTTCAACACCAGATATTTGAATAGACTTACACATGATGAAGTACTGCAGGCGCTGCAGGACAAGGTAGAACTTTCTGCTATAAAAGCTATTCAATTAACTGAAAAAAAATGCGTAATAACTGTGTCGGACGAACAAGCAAAAAATGTCTTGATAATTGGCGGGCTAAATATGCACAATAGATTTATCCCATTGAATGATGTAGACAATATACTGACTAATGTAACAATCAAAGATGCGCCATTTGAAATGGACGATTCTCTGATTCTGAGCAAAATGAGTGAATACGGTGAAATTGTGAGTGGCAGTTTTTCAAGGGGGAAGATTCGTCATACCGACATTGAAAATGGAACACGCTATATGAAACTGTTGAACTGTGTTCCACTCCTACCATCTGACATAGATATAGGCCGTTTCAAGATCCGACTGTTCGCTGACAACAATCGGACAGCGTGCAAAATATGCGGCGAAACCAATCACCCATATTTTAAATGTCCAAGCAAATCCACGAGGAATGAACATAAGTCAACATCATACAGTGCCGTTGTCAAAACAAATAAATGCTTTAACTGTAAAAGTACAGACCACCAAAGAAGAGATTGTCCTCTCGATGTTGTATGTCACGCATGCTTTAAAGAAGGTCATACGCAGTTAGAATGTCCAACAAGTCTCTACGGTGAATACACGGCAGAGATATTGGAAGGTCAACGCTCGACTGGAGGAGAACAGACTACCGTGGGTACAAAAACAGACTCCGTCGCCAAGGTTGATGTGAGTGATGCATCCAGCAAAGCTACTGAAACTGCGTCCACAGTTTTGTTCGAAGAAGCAGGACCATCTAACGCCGATGTACCAAAACGCGCATCACCGCTAGTAGAAAATTTCCGGTTTGATACAGGCTCGAAAGAGAAAGTGCGTCTTATAATTGGTGATTCAAATGGCAAACGCCTGTTTATTAAAGACAAAACTGTGAAAAATGTGTCCTATTCAGGAAAATCATTACATTCAATAGACGAACATATTTCACGTGTGAAGGTTAAAGAAAATGAAAACGTACTCTCTATTGTTGTACACCTAGGTACCAATGATATGGTCTCAGGTCAAAACAATTATATTGTAGAAAATGCAAAGAATGCATTGAACAAGGTAGCCAAAAAATGGCCGAATACGCCTATTGCCTTCTCAAGCATCATACCAAGGCGGGGGTCAAGTGAGTTGATAAAAGCCATAAATTCAGATGTCAAAGTCATTAATGCAGAGGTTCGAAAGTTTTGTCGGTCCAACAAGTACTTTCACTTCCTGGATAATGATAACACATTCTTTTCACAGGGTAGATTTAGGAAGGCCTTGTATGATGCTCGGGATCCAACTGGCATTCACGTTTCTGACGAGGGAGCCGAGGAGCTGTACACGACCTACCTCGCTTTCTTTAACGAGGGGGAATCGGACTATCTAGACCAGCCGATAGACCATGGGATAGACTCGAAAAAGCGAAGTAGAGGCAGCAGCTCTGCGACTCCGCCGTCGGCAAACCGTAAATCGAAACAAACAAAGAATGATGATTAAATGCACTATATTGTTAAGTCACAATAGAAAACTGTATTTCATTTACTGATACTTTATCACATAATGTATTCTGTTGCATCTATAAATGTCAATGGCATTCGCGATACCAGAAAAAGAGAACTAGTTTTTTCATGGTTAAAACATAAAAAATTTGATATTATACTTTTGCAGGAAACGCACTGCAAAAGTCAAAAGGAAGCCGATTTTTGGGGTAGGCAATGGGGCGGAACCTCCTTTTGGGAAAATAGTAGCAACACTGCGAAAGGTGTAGCTATTTTCGTTAAACCGAAACTCAATATAACATCGCACAAAGTACCGCATATAAACTCATCTGAGGGCAGGCTAATAACGGTAGACTTTCATTTACAGGAAAACAGAATTTACAGATTTTCTAGTGTGTATGCGCCTAACATTGGTTCTGAACGCAAAACCTTTTATAGCAAGTTGTCGCACTATTTCAGTGACTCTTCGAATATGTTTCATTTAGTTGGGGCGATTATAACTGTACCATGAACAATAATTATGATCGGGTCTCAAAATGTCATGTGACTGCACATCATGATATTGGGTATAATGAACTAACTGCCTTTCAAGCCGAAATGGACTTAGAAGATATTTGGCGTAGGCGCAACCCTACAAAGAAAGAATATACATTCTCACGAAATGCCTCATGTTCTCGTATTGATTACTTTTTAACATCGAAAACTATAGAAAATGAAATAGACTATACAGGTATTACTTACTTTCCGCACTCCGATCATAATGTTATATCACTCAAATTAAATACATCTAATATTGAGAGAGGCCCAGGTGTGTGGAAATTAAATGTCAGTATATTAGACAATACTGACTACATTGAATTGATTGAACAGGTTTGGGACATTTTGGTAGCTGATAAAAATAAATATAAATCAATACTTGAATGGTGGGACATGCTAAAACATCGTATTAAAATTCTTACGATTGAATATTGTACAAATGTTAAACGTTCGCAGATAGACATTCAACGGCTAGAAAACAAGTTACAGTTACTTCTAGGGAATCCTACGGAAAACAAGGATACAATAGACATACTGAAAACAGACATAGCGAGCTACTATAACAAGAGGGCCATGATGGCCCTGTATCGCTCACCTGTCTACCATTGGCAAAAATAAAAAGGTTATTAATAGCAGAAAGGATCAATTTTTACCTTTGGCTCATGATATCCTCTTAATAAGCCTATGTAAAATCAAAAGACCCCCCACCCAGGCAGGGTTAATTTTGACCCTGAGGTCAGGATTTGAACAATCTTGGTAGAGAGTCAATTATTGCCACATGCTGAATATCTAAGCTCTAGGCCTCATTATTTTGCTGTCTGATCATGATCTGCACTGTTGGCTATTCATTTTTTTGCTGTCTGATCATGATCTGCACTGTAAGCTATTCATTGTATGTTGGCTGGTCATGATCTGCACTGTCAGCTTTTTATTTTTTGCTGTCTGATCATGATCTGCACTGTTTGCTATGCATTATTTAGCTGTCTGATCATGATCTGCACTTTCATAATTTAGCTGTCTGATCATGATCTGCACTTTCATTATTTTGCTGTCTGATCATGATCTGCACTTTCTGACAAATTTCAAGGATATCTGGGCTGAAAATGTAACATCTAGAGTGTTAACAAGGTTTTTCCATATTTGGGCTGTGACCTAGTTTTTGATCCCAGATGACCCATATTCGAACTTGGGCTAGAAATCAACTTAACAACCTTTCTGACAAATTTTCAGGATATTTGGGCTGAAAATGTTACCTCTAGAGTGTTAACAAGGTTTTTCCATATTTGGTCTGTGTGACCTAGTTTTTGACCCCAGGTGACCCATATTAAAACTTGAGCTAGAAATCATAGAAACAACCTTTCTGACAAATTGCCAGGATATTTGGACTGAAACAGTAGCCTCTAGAGCCTTAACAAGATTTTTCTATTTTTGGGCTCTGTGACCTAGTTTTTGACCCCAGATGACCCATATTCGAACTCGTCCGAGTAATTACTGGGACAAACATCCTGACCAAGTTTCGTGACAATTGAGGAAAAAATGTGACCACTAGAGCGTTAACGAACTAAGTGTGGACGGACGACGGACGACGTCCGACGGACGACGTCCGACGGACGACGCACATTCATCGATCCTAATAGCTCACCCTGAGCCAGCTCAGGTGAGCTAAAAAGCAAACGGACGCGGCGATCATACGCTCAAAAGAAAAACATTTTCAAGATAACGAAAAGTCAACATCTTATTTTTTTGATTTAGAGAAAAAAAGAGGAAAGCAAAAACTTTGGTCTAAAATACGTTCAGAAGCAGGACACACTAAATACGGAATTAGTAACATACTAGAAGAACAATGTCGCTTTTATAAAACCTTATTTACTTCAGAGGGTATAAATGAAATTGCAGCAAAAGAGTTACTATCTAAAGTACAAACAAAGATTACACCAATGGAGGCAGCTAAACTAGACGAATATATTTCCATGGCCGAGCTAGAAAATTCCATTTTTAATTTCAAACAATCAAAATCACCGGGTGAGGACGGCTTATCGGCCGAATGGTACAAAAAGTTTTGGTATTTAATTAAACATGAATTTCATGAATTGCGAAGATAAGGAAGGGCTTATCATATTTTTAGATCAAACAAAGGCCTTTGATAGATGCGAATGGTCTTGGATCGATATGTATTTGAAAACTTTTGGTTTTGGTGACAAATTTCGCAACTGGATAACCGCTCTGCTAAAATCATCTCAAACCGCAATAATAACCAACGGGTTTATTTCAAGCTATTTTTCAATTTCGCGTTCTATTAAACAAGGGTGTCCTTGTGCCCCTTTTTTGTATATACATGTAATTCAAGCAGAACCGATGGCCTGCTGCATACGCCTAAATTCAAAAATTCAGGGTATACCTCTGCCCTCTTCGGAGTCGAACTTGTATGCAAAAATAAACCAATTTGTCGACGACACCCAACTTTTCGCGAAAAATGAAGACTCTTTAGTTCCGACATTTAAGGTCCTGTCTCTTTACGAAAAAGCGTCAGGGGCAAAATTAAACAAAGAAAAAACCTCTGGTATTTTTATAGGAAAACTCAAAGGCAAACGCCCCACATTTAACACAATTAAGTGGACCAATTCATATGTGAAAACGCTAGGTATACATCACGGATATAACGTTGATAACGATGCGATATGGAGGGCTAAAATTAACAAAATTAAGAATTCGCTTCAGGTATGGAAATCACGACACCTGTCTTTACAAGGAAAAGTTTTAATAATTAAAACGTATGTTTTCTCAACAATAAATTTTGAAATGGAAACTAGAGGTATACCTGAACAATTCAAAATGCAAATAGAAAAGATCGTCTCGGATTTTTTATGGGACAGTAAAAAACCTCTTATATCTAAATTAACTCTACAAAGAAATAAACACAACGGTGGGGTAAAGTTAAACAGTATTTCGGACATGCAATCGGCTGTGTTCGTTAAGATGATATATAAAATCATGCATTCGAAACGCGACAAATGGAATGCCATTGGCAAGATGTATTTACAGTCTTACGACAACACTTCTACAAATAATTTTTTCTTATGTAGATGTTCATCATTAATCAATATTTCTTATCATCACAATGTCTCAACGTTTTATAAAAATGCTATCGCTGAATGGAGTAAATTTATCGGAAGTATCAAGCCAATAACGGAAAAAGATATTTTGAATACATACATCTTTAATAATAAGACAATTATTTTTAACAAAAAACCCATATTCATCAAATCATTTCTTCTAAGTAATTTGTCAAATATCAACGATATCTGGGATACTGAGAACAGACAATTTGTAACAAATAATTGCATATATAACCTTTTAACCAAGAAAACTAATTGGATTTCGGAATGGTCAATTGTTAGAAGTAGCATACCAGCTGATTATATAAAAATCCTCAAATATGGGCAAGAATCAAGCGCAAGGAATCAAAACATCTTTAAATCGGACTGCAATCTAAAACTTTATACAATTCAAGGGAAAGAACTCAAAGTTTCAGACTTGCGATCACGCGACATTCTAACGCAATTAAACGCATGGGATAATCATACGTCTTTAAATGCAGAGTCAAAATGGGAGGTTAAGTTAGGGCTTAATATAAAATAGTAAGTGGAAAAATGTCTGGTCAAACATTTATAAATCATACTGTCTTCCGAAAACTAAATACTTCCAATTTCGCTTTATACACAATGTTTTATTTACAGAGCATAAATTAGCCCTGATGAACTTATCAGACGGGTTATGTAACATATGCAAAAAGAACAGAGAAACGTTGAAACATCTTTTCTGGGAATGTGGGGAAATACAACAATTTTGGAAATGTGTAAATCTCCTAATGATACGGGTGCTTGAAACAAATATTGAACTTGATTACCTTCTGGTCGCGTTAGGCACACAAAATACTACATCAAAACAGCCCAACATCGTGAACACTTTCATTTTTGAAACTAAGTTCTTAATCTGGAAATTCAGAAACGATAAAAAATTTTCAACTATACGAAAATCTATCAATTCATATGAAAATAAGTTTGTGAACATTATCAAAGACGTATTCATGTACCAACCTACATTTAGGAAGGAAAATATTACAAGTACAATTGACCGTATCAAATCTATCTGAGTTGTACGCTTATTAATCTCACTTCATTTTTCGAGTTTTTTTCCATTCAGTGAGGTTGATAAACAGCGTATATTTAAAACACAGAAGTTTCAATGCAAGGTTTTCTTGTTTCTGTATAAGCCTCACAATACATGCTTCTTCCTAAATTCAAATTATATTGTCACCAATGAAATTGTTAATATCTGTTAAATTATTAGTGTAAAAATTTAATACGATTTTCGCAGTTTCATATTTATGTCTGATAAATGTACGGCTGGTAGGGGATGCGCTCCGACCCTTATCACGCCCATGACGGAGCAAATAAACGGGGTTACCCCAATCATGGGGCCCTCAAAAAAAAAAAAAAAAAAAAATTATATATATATTTTTTCCTTCCCGTTTATCTGGTAAAATTAGCATAATAATAGAAATAGAAAGTTATTATGTAAAGAAATGCTTATCAAAACGCCCCCCCCCCCCCCCACACACACACCTCCAAGATATATAATAAACAGTAGAAGTTTCTTCGCTCTCATCCCATTATCAAGACTAAGAATAATTGAACTATTTCTTTCCTTTCTTATTTATCATGTCACGTGAGTAGTATTTTTGTATTGCTTATGAATTGTATGCTCATAATTTAAGTGTTACTTGTAAACATACTGAGTTAATAAAGTGATCAACTGTTCTTTTCTGTTCTGTAACTGCTACAAACTGAAATTGAATATATTTTGTCAGTTTGATTTTGCGACCAATTATGTGTTAGTTTCTACAAAACTGATATTGAAAACTATTCTTATATAACATCATTGAGCCATTGCGACCCCTCGTTCAGCAGAAGTCTCGTTCAAGTCCGCAAAGCCGCTACACGTACGCAAACTACGGGAAGACACTTTAACTGCGTAATTTACAAATTCATGTAATTCACGTAGATTTTCGGGAATAATTATTTTACTATATTCTTTACCAACTGTCTTTTGTTATTTTCTTTTCTGACACAATTGTATTCAAAATGTCATATATAAATAATTAATACGGTGCCCATGAAGTGACATGTGATACATTTTTTTTATTTCGTTATAACGAAAAACATTTCGTATAAACGAAATAAGAAATACATTTCGTAAAAACCAAATAAAATTTCGTAAAACGAAATAACATTTCGAAAAAACTAAATCTAATTTCGTAAAAGCGAAGTGTTATTTCGTAAAAAGGAAATGTATTTCGTAGTTGCGAAAGGCATTTCGTAAAAACGAAATAACATTTGGTTTTTACGAAATAACAATTCGTTTTTCCGAAATCTTATTTCGGTTTTACGAAATCTTATTTCGTTTTTACGAAATGTATTTCGTAATTACGAAATAAAAAAAATGTATCACATGTCACTTCACGGGCAAATTGTAAGATTGTTAAAAGAATTTCTAATTACACTGGTATTCCAAATATTCTATAAATATACTTTACCTCATGCTCCGTTCAAAGCAGGTTCTCTTTAACGGCAAGGAAGAAATCACAGGAGATCTTGCAAGGTCCGACACAGCCCCATTTCTTCGTCATTATACAAATCTATAGTAACTCGGTGGAATATGATCAGAATACTAGTAGGTCTGAGACCTGTAAGAATTTATGAAACAAATCAGCATCGTTATAGCAAAACGTCCTCCTTTGTGTTCGAGTGGTTAGAGTCGCTATATTGAAATCATATTCTTTTCAATGATTGAGGGTCATGTTACTTCTCAATGATTGATTGTCACGGGTTTGAGTCCTACTATTGACTATGCCTCTTATCTTGGGAAAGTTGGCAGTTTCTTTCTTACAATATGGCGCGTACTGGTCCATCTCACGGACGATAGTAAGGTAAAAACATTTGTATTAATCTGTACCGAGATACGTTTATATATCTGTTCCGTTGTATTAATCTGTACTGAGATACGTTTATATATCTGTTCCGTTGTATACATCTGTACTGGGATACGTTTATATATCTGTTCCGTTGTATTCATCTGTACTGAGATACGTTTATATATATGTACCGTTTTATTCGTCTGTACTGAGATCAGTTTATATATGTGTACCGTTTTATTCCTCTGTACTGAGATCAGTTTATATATGTGTACCGTTTTATTCGTCTGTACTGAGATCAGTTTATATATCTGTACCTTTTTATTCCTCTGTACTAAGATCAGTTTATATATTTGTACCTTTTTATTCCTCTGTACTGAGATCAGTTTATATATCTGTACCGTTTTATTCCTCTGTACTGAGATCAGTTTATATATGTGTACCGTTTTATTCGTCTGTACTAAGATCAGTTTATATATCTGTACCTTTTTATTCGTCTGTACTGAGAGTATGTTATATTTGTACAACGTCGTAATCTTATCAACAGAAACCGTTGTAAATATGCTGGTTTGCTTGATTAGTTTGCTAATTTGTAACCAATTTGAAGAAAGACATTCCCAATTGTTAATTGTACGGCTGAAATAATCAAAAGAACGCGTCTTGGAAACGTAACTGAAATAAATGTGCTTTATTTATCAGACATTATCAGGACATAAGAACTGTCTATAATATGATGTTGAACAGATCGACAGTATATAGGTATTGTTTATAATAATAATAATAATAATCTCTTTATTTTCAGAAGGTAACTCATTAAGACATAACAAATATTAAGTGCAGTACATTAATAGGTGATAAATCTTATATACAATGAGGCCTTCTTAAACAATTTTAAAACAAATTCAAACAAGTATAAACAACACAATATGAATAAGACTATCGTAATATGCATACATATTACATTAAGATATAGAACAAGCGTAGATAACGAAAGAGAAAAATCAGTAAACAAAATCAAAACCTTATACATGTATACCATCTGAACGTTTTATTTCTAGAAAGGTTGTGCGTGATTAAAAAAGTACATCGATACAGGTCACTCTAAACCGATTCAAAGATTTGGACACGCAATAAAGCAACGCTTCAAAATTAATGTCAAAGGAACGTGAAAATGAACAAGAACCAAAGAAGCTCAATTTTTAAAAGAGGTCAAAGTAAGACTAACTCTGAGGTGCATTGAATGTTATGGTACATGTACAACCTCAATACTGATATGAAAATATAGGTCGTTGACATAATAATAATAATAATAATAATAATAATAATAATAATAATATCTTTATTTCCTCCAATATTGAAGAGCACGTTATCTGATTTGTGTGTTAATGTAAAGACAAGTGACCTAAAACTGTTCTGTTTACTTTCGTTTATATTTCAAATTTCAAGAGTTTCTTCGAATCATTATCTATGTGGCATATATATCTACAAACGGCCTTACTATCCAGCTCCTATTTCCTGATTTTATTTTGAAGTAATGTCATACTGACTTAATATTCAGTTTTTCAGGTAATTTCCAGGGCTAATTGAAAGGGTAGATTTGAAGTTATATAGTAATGTAACATGTTCGTGAAGTTGGCAGACTGGCAGCGTAGCAGTGTAGCAGCGTGAAGTTGGCAGACTGGCAGACTGGCAGTGTAGCAGCGTGAACTTGGCAGACTGGCAGCGTAGCAGCCTAGCAGCGTGAACTTGGCAGACTAGCAGACTGGCAGCGTGAACTTGGCAGACTGACAGCGTAGCAGCGTGAACTTGGCAGACTGGCAGCGTAGCAGCCTAGCAGCGTGAACTTGGCAGACTAGCAGACTGGCAGCGTGAACTTGGCAGACTGGCAGTGTAGCAGTGTGAACTTGGCAGACAGGCAGCGTAGCAGCCTAGCAGCGTGAACTTGGCAGACTGGCAGCGTAGCAGCGTGAACTTGGCAGACTAGCAGCGTAGCAGCGTGAACTTGGCAGACTGGCAGCTTAGCAGCCTTGCAGCGAGAACTTGGCAGACTGGCAGCCTAGCAGCGTGAACTTAGCTATATTGAATGAAATGTATGTTTAAAATACGACAGAAGCACGAATTATGCGTAGATACAATTAATATACACGCCATTTCATTTTGATATTTTATATCTTATACCGGTTTTCATTAGTTTCCGTTACTTGAAGAGTTTTCGCTGCAAGCAGACTTTTCGCTGACAGCAGCCCAACAACTCAGCAGCTCAGCAGACCAGCAGCTCAGCAGACCAGCGCGGCCGAAACTTCAAAGTTTAATATTGTGCTATATTGAATAAAATGTATTTTTTCAAAAATACGACAGAAGCACGAATTATGCGAAGAAACAATAAATACACGGCGTTTCATTTTGATATTTTATATTCATAAGTTTACTTGAAGACTTTTCGTTGCAAGCACACTTTTTGCTGCCAGCAGCCCAGCAACTCAGCAGACCAGCCGCTCAGCAAACCAGCAGCTCAGCAGCTCAGCAGACCAGCAGCTCAGCAGACTAGCAGCTCAGCAGACCAGCAGACCAGCAGCTCAGCAGCCGAACTTCAAAGTGTAATATTGTGCTGTATTGAATGAAATGGGTTTTTTCCAAAAATACGACAGAAGCACGAATTATGCGTAGAAACAATAAATACACGCCCTTTCATTTTGATATTTTATATCTTATATTCATAAGTTTACGTTACTTGAAGAGTTTTCGTTGCAAGCAGACTTTTCGCTGCCAGCAGTCCAGCAACTCAGCAGACCAGCCGCTCAGCAGACTAGCAGCTCAGCAGACTAGCAGACCAGCCGCTCAGCAGCTCAGCAGACTAGCAGCTCAGCAGCTCAGCAGCTCAGCAGCTCAGCAGACCAGCAGCTCAGCAGATCAGCAGCCGAAACTTCAAAGTTTAAGATTGTGCTTTATTGAATGAAATGGATGTTTAAAATACGACAGAAGCACAAATTATGCGTATATACAATTAATATACATTTTGATATTTTTTATCTTATACCGGTATTCATTTGTTTCCGTTACTTGAAAAGTTTTTGATGCAAACAGACTATTCGCTGCCAGCAGCCCAGAAACTCAGCAGACCAGCCGCTCAGCAGACCAGCAGCTCAGCAGCTCAGCAGCTCAGCAGACTAGCAGCTCAGCAGCTCAGCAGACTAGCAGCTCAGCAGACCAGCAGCTCAGCAGATCAACAGCCGAAACTTCAAAGTTTAAGATTGTGCTATATTGAATGAAATGGGTGTTTAAAATACGACAGAAGCACAAATTATGCGTAGATACAATTAATATACATTTTATATTTTGTATTTTATATCTTATACCGGTATTCATTTGTTTCCGTTACTTGAAGAGATTTTGAGGCAAGCAGACTTTTCGCTGCCCAGCGACTCAGCAGACCAGCCGCTAAGCAGACCAGCAGCTCAGCAGACTAGCAGCTCAGCAGACTAGCAGCTCAGCAGACCAGCAGACCAGCAGCTCAGCAGCTCAGCAGACTAGCAGCTCAGCAGACCAGCAGCTCAGCAGATCAGCAGCCGAAACTTCAAAGTTTAAGATTGTTCTATATTGAATGAAATGGATGTTTAAAATACAACAGAAGCACAAATAATGCGTAGATACAATTAATTTACACGCACTTTCATTTTGATATTTTATATCTTATATTCATAAGTTTACGTTACTTGAAGAGTTTTCGTTGCAAGCAGACTTTTTTCGCTGCCAGCAGCCCAGCAACTCAGCAGACCAGCCGCTCAGCAGACCAGCCGCTCAGCAGACCAGCAGACTAGCCGCTCAGCAGCTCAGCAGACTAGCAGCTCAGCAGCTCAGCAGATCAGCAGTCGAAACTTCAAAGTTTAAGACTGTGCTATATTGAATGAAATGGATGTTTAAAATACGACAGAAGCACAAATTATGCGTAGATACAATTAATATACATTTTGATATTTTATATATTATACCGGTATTCATTTGTTTCCGTTACTTGAAGAGTTTTTGATGCAAGCAGACTTTTCGCTGCCAACAGCCCAGCAGCTCAGCAGCTCAGCAGACCAGCAGACCAGCAGCTCAGCAGACCAGCAGCTCAACAGACCAGCAGTTCAGCAGCCAGCAGCCTAAACTAATCTAGCTGCAACAGGAGCACGATGTATGCGTAGATACAATTATGTTACACGCCCTTTTATTTTGATATTTTATATCTTATTTTCATTATTTTCGTTGCTAGAAAAGTTTTCGCTGCTAGCAGACTTTTCGCTGCCAGCAGCCCAGCAGCTCAGCAGACCAGCAGCCAAAACTTATCCAGCTGCAACAGGAGCACGATATATGCGTAGATACAATTATTTTATACGACCTTTTATTTTGATATCTATTCATATGTTTTCGCTACTAGATGAGTTTCTGCTGCTAGCATACTTTTGCTGCAAGCAGTCCAGCAGCTCAGCAGCTCAGCAGCACAGCAGCTTAGCAGTTCAGTAGCCGAAACTTCAAACTTAAAGATTCTGCTCAATTTTATTAAAGTGGGTTTTTAAATGCAACAGAAGCACTAAATATGCGTAGATACAATTATTTTACACGCCCTTTTACTTTTGATACTTTATATCGTATTTTTTGTTTAGTTTTCGCTGCTAGAAGAGTTCTTGCTCGAAGTAGACTTTTCGCTGCCAGCAGAGTTTATAGACAATATGAACGAATATGAAGAAATCGTGATAAATGGCGTAGTTATTACCAACTTTAAGTTTTCTGGACAAAAACTAAGTACAAAAAGAGGCATAAATCTGTTACACATGACTTTATCATATGCAATTTTGATGCACTACGACCCTGTTGTCATTCGCTATACAATTTTAAAGTTTAATGAAGATATTTGCAGAAATAGTCAAATTAAAACTTACGTTAAAATTTTTCAGACGGACAGACAGCGTTTTATATGTCTAAATTTTTGTCCAAAAAAGCGACAGAAAGATGGGAAGCAAAAATACGATGCGCATAATGTCACTTTAAGTGAAAAGTTTCTTACTACGCAGTTTAGACATGTAGTTTACCACTTCATCAAGCCGCCGATAAAAACACGTTAAATGACGCGAACGGAACACCACAGTTGTCGTATGTTGTAATACATACTATTAAAGTGGTCTCTATCAAGTTCATGAGGAAGCGTTTACGAACGAACGAACGGACTTGCCTCCGTGTTTAAGTGTATGGATGTACCCGTTCATCCTGATGAATGACAGCGCTCCAGCTGTGATCAAAATGGCCACCTGCTGTAAATGGAATCTTGGCACAGTGCCATAGACTTATGCCATTCCCAACTTAAAGATCCAGAACGGTGCAAACGTAGCGTCTGGTAGCTTCTTCTAGCTCCGTATGATCTTTTAGAGGTTGCAATTGTAAAGTATCCGTATGGACATCGCAGACAAGTCGTGCGGAGCTTATAAGGAGCGATAGTTTTTCATTTTAGCTACAATCGTCAAGGATGTCGTACGTAGCCCGTGCAAGTTACCCAACCGGTGTCCGTACTATCGTACGAACGGAAGACTTCTTGCGATAGTCGTACGAACACCAGCAAGCTCTTACGGGCCTCGCGGTGTTCCAAATCCGCACGGACATCATGCGATGCCTGTACGAACTCCACCGGGGCCGTTGCGGTGCTCGGGTGTGGCCATTGTGAGCTGCTCCCAACTTTGAAAATTTATACCAGCTTGACGAGAATTCGATACTTCGGTAAGAAATTTCAACTGAGTCCCCGAGTCCTATACAAGTTCACAAATTCCATCTAAGTTAATAAGACAGGGAGCATAGAACTAGCGAAAACGACCGAATAACAGAAAGAAAAATGACCGAAAACAGTTTATGCAGAAAGAAAACATTTTTTTTTCAAAGGATATTGTATACTTTTATTTTTAGATAATTGAAGAAATGTGTCAATAGTGAATAATCAATAAGTACTAGCGATATGATAATCTTTATCAAACAAGTTGTTTTTGGTAGGTAGCATTTCTTTTTAAAGTCTTCTGGTTTCATTTAATTTGATTTCTATTACAATATTTACATATTCTGCTTCATTTATCCACGGACCTAGTAAGAATGGGAAGAGACAATAAAACAAAATGAACTTTCTCGAATGCGTTGATAATTTAGCACGATATATAAGCTCTTCTAGCAGCGAAAACTAGTGAAAATCGCATAATTATAAAGTTACTGCGTCAAAATATGAGCATGTGCAATAATTGTATCTATGCATAAATGGTTCTTCAGTCGCATTTAAAACATCCAATTCATACAATTCAGCACAATCTTTAAGTTTGAAGTTACCGCTGCTGAATAGGTTTTGGCTGATGAGCTGCTGCTGAGTTGCTGGTCTGCTGAGCTGCTGGCAGCGAAAAGTCTGCTAGGTATGAGACGCCTAAATAGTAAATACATTTCCATAGACTTACATCATAAGGTTTTCTTCCGGTGCGACTACCCAAAATCTCACCGACTGCTGAAATGAACTTTACTTTGTAGAATCATCCTAGTCCCACATAAAAATAACAAAATTTATACATGTGATCCAATACTTTATGCCAGTAATTTGGAGCTGAATGACACCACCCCCATTTTTGTTGCAGTTTTAGTGGTCACCGACCAAATATGTCAGTATTTTCAAATACCAAATATTTTGATTGTAGGTCCGCTGAGCTGCTGGTCTGCTGGACTGCTGGCAGCGAAAATTTTAAGTGTGCTTGCAGCGAAAATTCTTCTATTAGCGGAAACTAACAGAAATAAGATGTAAAGTATCGAAATGAAAGGGCGTGTAAATTAATTGTATCTACGCATAAGTCGTGATTCTGTCATTTTTAAACATCCATTTCATGCAATATAGCACAATCAAAAACTTTGAAGTTTCGGCTGCTGAACTGCTGAGCTGCCTAGCGGCTGGTCTACTGAGCTGCTGGTCTACTGAGTTGCTACGTTGCTAGCAGCGAAAAGTCTGCTTGCAGAGAAAACTCTTCTAGTAACGGAAAGAAATGAATATCAAAATGAAAGGGCGTGTATATTAATTGTATCTACGCATTATTGGTGCTTCTGTTGAACATCCATTTCATTCAATATAGAACAATCTTAAACTTTAAAGTTTCGACTGCTGGTCTGCTGGTCTGCTGAGCTGCTAGTCTGCTGAGCTGTTGAGTTGCTGGTCTGCTGAGCTGCTGAGTTGCTGGGCTGCTGGCATGAAAAGTCTGCTTGCAGCGAAAACTCTTCTAGTAACGGAAACTAATGAATATAAGATATAAAATATCAAAATGAAAAGGCGTGTACATGTATATTAATTGTATCTACGCATAATTGGGGCTTCTGTCGTATTTTAAACATCCATTTCATTCAATATCGCACAATCTTAAACTTTAAAGTTTCGGCTGCTGATCTGCTGAGCTGCTGGTCTGTTAAGCTGCTGATCTGCTGAGCGGCTGAGCTGCTGAGTTGCTGGGCTGCTGGCAGCGAAAAGTATGCTTGCAGCGAAAACTCTTCAAGTAACGTTTACTAATGAATATAAGAAATAAATAGACTGTGTCTACAGTATTCATCTCAGAAGTTCCTGAATTTTTCAATGAAGAGAGACGCATATTTTCGATCTAGTGCTTAAGACTCAATACACCTTTTACTCACCACGTATTAAATATAGCGGGCGCAATAAGATATAAAATATTAAAATGAAAGGGCGTGTATTTATTGTTTCTACGCATAATACGTGTTTCTGTCGTATTTTAAAAAAGCATTTCATTCAATACAGCAAAATCTTAAACTTTTAAGTGTCGGCTGCTAATGAACTGCTGGTCTGCTGGTCTGCTGGTCTTCTGAGCTGCTTAGCTGCTGGTCTGCTGGTCTGCTGTTCAATATAGAACAATCTTAAACTTAAGTTTCGACTGCTGATCTGCTGGTCTGCTGAGCTGCTGGTCTGCTGGTCTGCTGTTCTGCTGAGCTGCTGGTCTGCTGAGTTGCTGGGCTGCTTGCAGCGAAAAGTCTGCTAGCAACGAAAACTCTTCAAGTAACGGAAACTAATGAATACCGGTATAAGATATAAAATATCAAAATGTATATTAATTGTAACTACGAATAATTCGTGCTTCTGTCGTATTTTAAATGTCAATTTCATTCAATATAACTTTGAGGTTTTGGCTGCTGATCTGCTGATCTGCTGGTCTGCTGGGCTGCTGGCAGCGAAAAGTCTGCTTGCAACGAAAACTCTTCAAATAACGTAAACTTATGAATATAAAATATAAAATATAAAAATGAAAGGGCGTGTATATTGTTTGTATCTACGCATAATTCGTGCTTCTGAAGTATTTAAAACATCCATTTCATTCAATATAGCACAATCTTAAACTTTAAAGTTTCGACTGCTGAACTGCTGGTCTGCTGGTCTGCTGGTCTGCTTAGCTGCTGATCTGCTGATCTGCTGAGCTGCTGGTCTGCTGAATTGCTGGGCTGCTTGCAGCGAAAGCTCTTAACTAACGGAAACTAATGAATATAAGATATAAAATATCAAAATGAAAGAGCGTGTTTATTTATTGTGTCTACGTATCATTCGTGCTTATGTCGTACTTTTGAGAAAACCTATTTCATTCAATATAGCAAAACTTTGAAGTTTCGGCTGCTGAACTGCTAGTCTGCTAAGCTGCTGAGCTGCTGGTCTGCTGAGCTGTTGAGTTGCTGGGCTGTTGGCAGCGAAAAGTCTGCTTGCATCGAAAACTCTTCAAGTAATGGAAACAAATGCATACCGGTATAAGATATAAAATACCAAAATGTATATTTATTGTATCTACGTATAGTTCGTGCTTCTGTCGAATTTTTGAGAAAAAAAACCTATTTCATTCAATATAGCAAAACTTTGAAGTTTCGGCTGCTGAACTGCTAGTCTGCTAAGCTGCTGAGCTGCTGATCTGCTGGTCTGCTGAGTTGCTGGGCTGTTGGCAGCGAAAAGTCTGCTTGCATCGAAAACTCTTCAAGTAATGGAAACAAATGAATACCGGTATAAGATATAAAATACCAAAATGTATATTACAGTAAACTCCGTATATAACGACTCCGGATATAGCAAAATTCCGATTATAAGAAACAAATTTTTCTATGCCGGATTTTTTTTTCTTTGTTGGTTTATATAAAAATGTTATACGGATATAACAAACTGCGGATATAAGGAACATATTTAAATGGTCCCAGGGAGTTCGTTATATACGGAGTTTACTGTAATTGTATTTACGCATAATTTGTGCTTCTGTCGTATTTTAAACATCCATTTCATTTAATATAGCACAATCTTAAACTTTCAAGTTTCGGCTGCTGATCTGCTGATCTGCTGAGCTGCTGGTCTGTTGAGCTGCTGAGCTGCTAGTCTGCTGGTCTGCTGAGCTGCTGGTTTGCTGAGCTGCTGATCTGCTGGTCTGCTGAGCTGTTGGTCTGCTGAGCTGCTGAGTTGCTGAGTTGCTGGGCTGCAGGCAGCGAAAAGTCTGTTGCAGCGAAAGTAACGTAAACATATGAATATAAAATATAAAATATCAAAATGAAAGGGCGCGTATTTATTGTTTCTACGCATGATTCGTGATTCTGTCGTATTTAAAAAAAACAAAAAACATTTAATTCAATATAGCACAATCTGAAACTTTGAAGTTTCTGCTGCTGAACTGCTGGTCTGCTAGTCTGCTAGTCTGCTGGTCTGCTGAGCTGCTGAATTGCTGGTCTGCTGAGTTGCTGGGCTGCTGGCAGCGAAAAGTCTGCTTGCATCAAAAACTCTTCAAGTAACGGAAACAAATGAATACCGGTATAAGATATAAAATACCAAAATGTATATTAATTGTATCTACGCATTATTTGTGCTTCTGTTGTATTTTAAACATCCATTTCATTCAATATAGCACAGTCTTAAACTTTGAAGTTTCGGCTGTTGATCTGCTGAGCTGCTAGTCTGCTGAGCTGCTGAGCTGCTGGTCTGCTGGTCTGCTGAGCTGCTAGTCTGCTGAGCTGCTAGTCTGCTGAGCTGCTGGGCGGCTGGTCTGCTGAGCTGCTGGTCTGCTGGGCGGCTGGTCTGCTGAGTTTCTGGGCTGCTGGCAGCGAAAAGTCTGCTTGCATCAAAAACTCTTCAAGTAACGGAAACAAATGAATACCGGTATAAGATATAAAATACCAAAATGTATATTAATTGTATCTACGCATAATTTGTGCTTCTGTCGTATTTTAAACACCCATTTCATTCAATATCGCACAATCTTAAACTTTGAAGTTTCGGCTGTTGATCTGCTGAGCTGCTGGTCTGCTGAGCTGCTAGTCTGCTGAGCTGCTGAGCTGCTGAGCTGCTGGTCTGCTGAGCGGCTGGTCTGCTGAGTTGCTGGGCTGCTGGCAGCGAAAAGTCTGCTTGCATCAAAAACTCTTCAAGTAACGGAAACAAATGAATACCGGTATAAGATATAAAATACCAAAATGTATATTAATTGTATCTACGCATAATTTGTGCTTCTGTCGTATTTTAAACACCCATTTCATTCATATCGCACAATCTTAAACTTTGAAGTTTCGGCTGTTGATCTGCTGAGCTGCTGGTCTGCTGAGCTGCTAGTCTGCTGAGCTGCTGAGCTGCTAGTCTGCTGAGCTGCTGAGCTGCTGGTCTGCTGAGCGGCTGGTCTGCTGAGTTTCTGGGCTGCTGGCAGCGAATAGTCTGTTTGCATCAAAAACTCTTCAAGTAACGGAAACAAATGAATACCGGTATAAGATAAAAAATATCAAAATGTATATTAATTGTATATACGCATAATTTGTGCTTCTGTCGTATTTTAAACATCCATTTCATTCAATAAAGCACAATCTTAAACTTTGAAGTTTCGGCTGCTGATCTGCTGAGCTGCTGGTCTGCTGGTCTGCTGAGCTGCTGAGCTGCTAGTCTGCTGAGCTGCTGAGCTGCTGGTCTGCTAGTCTGCTAGTCTGCTGAGCGGCTGGTCTGCTGAGTTGCTGGACTGCTGGCAGCGAAAAGTCTGCTTGCAACGAAAACTCTTCAAGTAACCTTAACTTATGAATATAAGATATAAAATATCAAAATGAAAAGGCGTGTATTTATTGTTTCTTCGCATAATTCGTGCTTCTGTCGTATTTTTGGAAAAAAAAACATTTCATTCAATATAGCACAATGTTAAACTTTGAAGTTCGGCTGCTGAACTGCTAAGCTGCTGGTCTGCTGAGCTGCTAGTCTGCTGAGCTGCTGGTTTGCTGAGCGGCTGGTCTGCTGAGTTGCTGGGCTACTGACAGCAAAAAGTCTGCTTGCAACGAAAACTCTTCAAGTAACGTAAACTTATGAATATAAAATATCAAAATGAAACGCCGTGTATTTATTGTTTCTTCGCATAATTCGTGCTTCTGTCGTATTTTTGAAAAAAATACAACATTTTATTCAATATAGCACAATATTAAACTTTGAAGTTTCGGCTGCTGAACAGCTGGTCTGCTGGTCTGCTGAGCTGGTGGTCTGCTGAGCTGCTGAGTTGTTGGGCTGCTGTCAGCGAAAAGTCTGCTTGCAGCGAAAACTCTTCAAGTAACGGAAACTAATGAAAACCGGTATAAGATATAAAATATCAAAATAAAATAGCGTGTACATGTATATTAATTGTATCTACGCATAATTCGTGCTTCTGTCGTATTTTAAACATACATTTCATTCAATATAGCTAAGTTCACGCTGCTAGGCTGCTAAGCTGCCAGTCTGCCAAGTTCTCGCTGCAAGGCTGCTAAGCTGCCAGTCTGCCAAGTTCACGCTGCTACGCTGCCAGTCTGCCAAGTTCACGCTGCTACGCTGTCAGTCTGCCAGTCTGCCAAGTTCACGCTGCTACGCTGCCAGTCTGCCAAGTTCACGCTGCTACGCTGCCAGTCTGCTAGTCTGCCAAGTTCACGCTGCTACGCTGCCAGTCTGCCAACTTCACGAAAATTAATGTAACGGTACAATTTAAAGGTGCATATTACACAGAGTCGTACTAAGGACAGCTTAACTTCTCCAGTAAAAGTTTAAAGCTCTGTGAAAATTTCATGGTTTAAAAGATGTACACAAATGACTTACATGTATCAGGGGTGGTATTATCCCATGAACACACACCTGTATGTGTACATAAATTTCAATTACATAAGAGAGAACGCACGATAAAGATCTTGATTCGGATACAAGTCAATCTTACTGAATGTGAATGTGCATGTCACGAGTTTAGTGCCAAACAATTGTGTCCTCAAATTCTTTTGTGAAGTATCACGATATTTATTTATTTGTTAAAAATATGTCGTAACTTTTACAAATAATCACGATCGGTTTTTTAAAGGTAATGTCCTATTGACCACACGTTAATGCACATATGTGTATTTGTGTTTCTGATAATAATGAAAAGTGATCATGTATAGGAAGTAGACAGTAGCAGTAGCTCAGCAGTAGGAAACGTGAAGTTGGCAGTAGCAGTAGCACAGCAGTAGCAGTAGCTCAGCAGTAGCAGTAGCAGTAGCTTAGCAGTAGCAGTAGCAAAATTATAAAACGTGAAGTTGGCAGTAGCAGAAGCTTGGCAGTAGCAGTAGCTTAGCAGTAGCTTAGCAGTAGCAGTAGCTCAGCAGTAGCAGTAGCAGTAGCATAGCAGTAGCAGTAGCAGTAGCAGTAGCTCAGCAGTAGCAGTAGAGCAGCAGTAGCAGTAGCTCAGCAGTAGCAGTAGCTCAGCAGTAGCAGTAGCACAGCAGTAGCAGTAGCAGTAGCTTAGCAGCAGTAGCTGAGCAGTAGCAGTAGCAGTATCTCAGCAGTAGCAGTAGCAGTAACACAGCAGTAGCTCAGCAGTAGCAGTAGCAGTAACACAGCAGTAGCAGTAGCTCAGCAGTAGCAGTAGCTCAGCAGTAGCAGTAGCAGTAGCTCAGCAGTAGCAGTAGCAGTAGCTCAGCAGTAGCAGTAGCTCAGCAGTAGCTGAGCAGTAGCAGTAGCTGAGCAGTAGCAGTAGCTGAGCAGTAGCAGTAGCAGTAGATTTTCAGTTTTCTAAGATATTTGTGACATCATTATAAATAAACGTAAATGATGTGCGTTTATAACATCAGAATGCGCGGTGCTAATAAAGTAATAACAATTTAGTATGGATATGTCCGTCTGATTTTAATGATAGTATATGTTTTTGAAAATGTAAATCATTATAGTAGCATACCTTTGACTATTTCTCGAATGTCAGGGGAGCCCGGGAATAAAAGATTATTTTATGAATTACATGCTATGATGTGACATGTTAAACTGTATGAACTACATGTACATGTATATGGTTTTTAATAATATTTTGATTGAATGTGATGGGTGCGAAAGTAATAATGTAATTAATTTAGTGTTATCTGGGAACGAGACTATCAAGTGGACACTGTATGACTTCTTTCTTTACGTGTTACTTTTCAATGATATTGGTAAATCCGTGTTTAACAATTACCCATTCTTTAAACTTTTCAACAGAAATGACATAAGATACTGTGAAAAAAGAAAGTTTTTCCTAAAGTTTGTACATCGTAGGTAAAGTTGACTTGGGAAGGAGTGCCTCAAGTTTAATCCATACTTCCCGTTATATGTATGTATATGCAGGACCGAATTGTAAATTACAGGCCTTAAAAATAATAAATTTTTCCGGTGTCTGCAGAAAGTGCAGAAACATTTCAGTGATGTTAGAATTGGAAGACGTACATGTTTAAACACATCTTTGTCTCTGAATGTGTAGCCTTAACACAGGTTTGCTTGTATGCTGAACATCCGCTGGTACAATGTTATAACATGCACAGCTTAGCTCTTTACGAAAACACCCCTTTGCTCTCTAACGTGCCGGACGGTGTAGCACTTATCTGCACGAGACTACCTCCGGGTTTCTAACCAGTTCATATCTAGATGGGTGGCAAACACTGATCATTTTTCTAAATGTCCATGGCGCAGGCCGGGATTTGAACCGGGAATCTCTTTATTGGTAATCCAAATCAATAACCACTTCAATATCGCATAACCCTATACTTTATAGTTTTGCGGTGTTAAATACCGCTTTCATTAAAGGACGGTTCCAAAATCTTCTGTTACGAGAATATATCTAAGTAAATGCGTTTTGTTTTTTTTGTTTTGAAGCAGCTTCTTAAATGCATAGAATATAAATTCTATCATGACCTCTTGCAAAAATCCCAGTTTTCCGAAACATGTGCTACATGTATTGTTTTACCTTTAATAGATATATAATTTGTGTATGAAAACGATATACACAGTCTATATGACCCTATTTTCTTTAGTACAAACACGGTCATATTTTCCTTCTTACTTTAATATGAGTTACAACCTTGTTGCACTAAACGGATTGTATTAAATGCGATGTACAAATGTAATTAATACACTGATCATGGTTCTATATCAGCTAAAGATTTGAAAGTAAACTAAGTTTGCCAGTGCTTTTAGAAAACGAAACAACAACCATGATAGGTAAATGTGCGTACATGATTACACTGAAATCGAAAGTCTTGTACCGAATCGTTAAAATGAACAAACGACATGTACGTCAGAAAGAAATATGCTAGTACTCGGCACTATAAGAAACGACTTTCGCGATAATTATGTAAATGCTTTAGGTTAGGTTTCAGTTAAACTTCCGTTCTTCAACACTATTTCAGTCATGTACAGGCGGACAGTTGAACTCAGCATTGTTCCTGGTAAGGACCAGTACGACCTTTATCCTGCGTATGGAACTTGGTGTATTCTGTGAAGTTTGAAGATTTGTTTCTGAATCATTACCATCATGAAAAAAGAGGGTTTCTGGTACCGTGCTTATAAAACTTTATTTCCAGAACAAACTGATCTTTCAGGCCTGTAACGGACTCACATTGAATAAACTTATGATCACATTTTGTCCATCAGAAACCAGAGATTTTAGCTTTAAAAAGAGACTATGATCAGGATACCTTTTAGTAAACACAGGCCGATATTAGCACCTTGATTTGCTATGTACCAGACATTAGTATAAGGGATTGGGTATATCCCATTACAAACGGTACTTTCCGGGCAGAAAACAAGGATCACCACATTCAGAACTGCTATTACTATTTGGGTCAACCGCACAAACAGATCTCATTGGTCACCGCGGTTGACCAACTTTCGGCAACCAATTAAAACAATTTAGGCAACTATTGACTGTAAAATTTCTTCTACTTTTGACTCCAAAAAGCTCATTTCGGTAATATAGGCATGATGAGAGATATGCCGTGCTCTCATCCACGAACATACGCTAACACAAATGCTCTCATGGACTGACCTTGATAAAATTCTATTCATCTTGGTGTCAACAGCACACTCTTCATCTTGGTATCAATAGTTTTCTACTATTCATACTGAAGTAGAACACTCGGCTGACGGCAATCATCAGCATTTTTGTTTGAAATGCTAATACTTGTTGTTCAATTATATTCCTTGTAATCGTCAGTGAAAAGTTGCTGTTTTCTAAGATATTTGTATCAGTAACAAATCTGAACTGCGTTCTGTTATCAAGTTACAAACTTTTCATGCTACAAGTCATGTATATCCGAATTTATCTATTTTAAGAAATATTATGTCGAATGATAGTCAAAATAGAAAAAACGTTCTGCCTTTTATCAACATAACCCCGAAGACAAAATTATGTAAGAACTGGTTCTGGCCCATTGTGTTTGTTTGTTCGAGGTTTAACGGTCGTTTTCAACAGTATTTCAGTTGTTTACAGGCGGGCAGTTTACCTGACCATCGTTCCTGGGAAGAACCAATATTAGACTCCGATTCCCCTTACGAAACTGACAACTTTCTCACATAAAGAGACATGGTCGGTAGGAGAGCTCGAACCCATAACCCTCAATCAGTGTCAGTACAATTTGAGAGTTTACAGTGATTTCAAGTCAGTGACATAGTCACTCGACAGCGGACTGTAGTTATTTGCTTGTAAAGAATAGAATAATAGCCGCTCTTGACAAATGCATACATAGTCTTTTTTATAAAAGTGTAAACGCACACAACTCACATTTTTTAAGTAAAGAATCAGATGAAGGGTTAAACGTTTCACTTTCAAAATCGTTAAAATTTGAATTAAGTATCATTTATAAAGTGACCAATATTGCCTAGTGCCCTCACTGATACTTCTGTGTGTTCATGGTCACAAGTTTCGTTAAGCATATATGCACATTGATAGAAGAAAAAAGCCTCTTAATCTCGAGGTTGTTTAATAGTTCTTTCCCACTGATAAACATGTATTACCTTTTCAGCTTTATATCGAATAAAATATATTTTTGAGTTCCATCATCAAATTACAAACTGTCAATATTCAAATATGAAGATGCAATTGCTTGATTGCTCTGAAAATTACTTAATGTATTATACAGTTCGATTTCGAGGTCATATGTTTTTTTTTGTACTTTTGAAGTAGACCGCTCCAGTGCCGAGGTAAGTCGGCGGAATAAGATTTAATTTATACAGTAATTTGACAAAAGGAAATCGTGCAGCGACATTTTCTGACGGTGACTAATGCTAAATGTTCCACTGATATTCCGATACTGCAAAAGGCAACCATCGAAACATGTAATATATATGTTTAGACTACAAATCATGTCGTAGATCGTACCTTTACATCTATGGGCTCGATACTACATTTTGGCAATTGTCAAAATGTATTAGCTGCCATGAAGGTACGAGAGGTTGCGCAGTGATTTGTAACGGATATGAAAGAAATTATCAAAACATATCCGAAGGCGATTGGTTTTTAGTTAACAACAACGAAAAAGTCCGCTGTAGAATCGAAATAAAATACATACATATTTTATGTCTTACAAATTAACACCAATTCCTAAATGATATTATTAATAGGATAGAATCAATATATCACTTTTTATTGTGGTGTTCATTCTACTGTAATATAAGAAATCAATTATTGGGAAAGAAATACATTTGTACATCATGGCCCAGTATGCACATCTTTGTATCATTGTAAATTGTAAATATCTACATAGAAAAAAATCAATTTTAAATGTAGCAAGTATATAAATGTAGCTCTGAAATCAAGGACGGAAAGTCTGGTAAATTTATCCTGATTCTTAGAACAATTTAACTTTGTACTTGACGAATAAAAAACTGAAAACTGAAACTGATTAATAACACCAATCACAGAAAATCTCCGCTGTTAAATAGGGAAGAGTGAAAATATAAGAAATATCATATTAAATTACGTAGTTATGAACGGTCATGAAACTTATCGATAACCTGGAGCATTCGGAAGTGTTCGACCAGTATTACGGAAGCAGCCGGTCATCGATTGCAGAATTAAAGGAACATAAACAAAACCTTAGAAAACTTTAGAAAACACCATTCTATACCTGTTAACCTTTTCTTCTTTCTTTATGAAACATAACACTTACATGTACAAAGATTGATTTACTCTATCCCGTTTGTTATTATATAATAAATGTTATAGTTTTTTTAAACCAATTGATGCTAAACTGCAACGTTTTCACTTAGAACTGCCATATTTTGGGAGTTTTACTTAATATTATTGCTTATATAGTTAAAAGCTACTACTACTGCTAAGCTACTGCTACTGCTGTGCTACTGCTGTGCTACTGCTACTGCTGTGCTACTGCTACTGCTACTGCTGTGCTATGCTACTGCTACTGCTACTGCTACTGCTGTGCTACTGCTACTGCTACTGCTACTGCTAATCTACTGCTACTGCTCAGCTACTGCTACTGCTGTGCTACTGCTACTGCTACTGCTGAGCTACTGCTACTGCTAATCTACTGCTACTGCTCAGCTACTGCTACTGCTGTGCTACTGCTACTGCTACTGCTGAGCTACTGCTACTGCTGTGCTACTGCTACTGCTACTGCTACTGCTACTGCTACTGCTACTGCTAATCTACTGCTACTGCTAAGCTACTGCTACTGCTAAGCTACTGCTACTGCCAACTTCACGTTTTATAATTTTGCTACTGCTACTGCCAAGCTACTGCTACTGCCAAGCTACTGTTACTGCTGTGTTACTGCTACTGCCAACTTCACATTTTATAATTTAGCTACTGCTCACTGCTACTTCTCACTGCTACTGCTAACTTCCTACACATAAAGTGATCTGTTAACTTTGGAGTTGGTAAACACAATATTTACCTTCCAGCTGGCATACGTAATGTTTATTTTGTTTGTAGATTTTTATCAACATACCTAAGCAATAACAAACTGACAATCTCTAACCAGTGTCAAGGCTACAGGCAGTTCATTGTCATGTAACTGTCGTTTCAACAATATTTCATTCACGCAGTTTACACAACCATCATTTATAGGAAGGGTCCGTATTAGACTCCTATCCTCCATAAGAAATTGTCAACTTTCTAAAAAGAATAGTGAGTTTAATACCGGGGCTCGTACCCATGACCCTCAATCAGTGATAGGTTTAGTGAATCGAATCGAATGGTGGATGGTCGGCAGGTTTGAACGCACACTTGTGTAACTCTGTGTAAATAATCGTTATACTTAAAATACCAACTTAAAGGTGAATTTTCCGAGTAAAACTAAAATTTATCGAAATTTGACTAAAACATGGACTAGTCATTAGCAACTTAATTGAAATAATATTCGCTATGACAGCTGTCCAGAAATAAATCTACTGTACAAAACTCGAAGCAGTATATTTGCATGAAACCCAAAATACTTCATTCTCTAGACGCCGGAGATTAATTTCGTCTGCGCAGCAACATATGTTACCCATTATATGCCAAAAGTATTGCCAAAGTCTGATCAACTTTATGGAACACGTTGTTTACTGGCCTTGTATTTAATCTTGTGGTATGTGAACGTCAGAAATATCACGGATATCTCGCGCGCTAGGAGATGTCGTTCATCTGGCAACTTTCATGATGGCATGATATACAGAGAACTTGTTACAGAAGATTAGTATGCTTACTGCAGTCAAACTGTCGAAAGTGAGATTTTAGCTCGACCTTTCGAAGCTATCATAGGCGTCGGCGTTACACCTTGGTTAAGTATTCCGTACAACCGCACTTTTATTCAAAACCAGTAAAACGTGCACTCTGTGAACGTTTCGTCAGAATTATGGGCCTTTTTCACTTTTTAAATACATTGATTCAGGGTGAAATCGACTTATTGACTTAACCATTTGATATATTGCTGTGGAATTTATTTGGAATACTTGTTTGCACCATGACCTTCATCTGAAGGCAAGAAAATGTAACTCTGTCAAGGATGTTTTCAAATTAAGGCCCTTTATCGACTTAAGACTCTCGGTTAAGTTTTTCGTACCATGCAGTCCACTTTTGACTTAATCATTTGTGATAATGCATGTACTTTGAAATTGGAATACAGTCCAGCCTCTCTAAACAACACCTCCGAAGAGCAAAAACCTCTCTACAAAAACAGATGTTTTATTTCCCAAAGCAGTTATATCTGAACAAATTAACCTCCCTAGAGCAACAACCTCTCCTCAACAAACAAAAATTGATGTTCCCTTTGGTATTGTTGTGGAGAGGTTGGACTGTATACCATCATGACATCCACCTGTAACCAAGTGTCTGTTTGATCAACAACATATGATTGTAATAAACACCATAATCACATGTTTTCGCAAGTGTGCGGTTTGATGATGGTTGTCCGTGTTTGGTGGTCCCGAACCAGTACATGTAATATACTTGCAGGTATCATGTACGTGCTTTTAGAAAACGAATCCAAAAGGAAACTTGGCGACTGAAATAGATTTCTAATTAGAACATGCTTATAACTTGACGAGTCATCATATGTCCTTTGTTCACATGAACCTCTTAGTTATGGTTTTTCTACCATTCTTTACTATATTTCAATGCATGTTTCATATTTAAACATAGGACAAGAGAATTTATTGAAGAGTACATAAATGTATTTCGTTTTTCAGTTTTTATAATTCTAAGAAGTATGTGGTTTGTGACAAGATAGGACAAAATAAATACAATATACTCGAGAATCAGTTTTCCATATTCATGTAACCGAGAGGAATGATTAGACAGTTTTGAAAACATAGGACTCTTACAGATAGATATGTAGGATCTGCTTGTGTTGCAAAAAAATATAGATGTTTCTAAGACTGTATGTTTTAAAACTTGAGAGCTTTGGGTTAGGGGTCCAACGCTCTACGGAATGTGATAATGTGGTCTCTAAGGGGAGGCAAGGGTAGAGGACGATAATACGTGTGTGCATCTCCTGCCTTATAGTACGACATTTGCACGTTAGAAGTATATTTTACTATATTTTAAATATATAGAAAAGACGCTTCGTTCTTATACATTTGTATATTCCTTTATCTATCAAAAACAAAATAATTCGTCTAACAAAATCTTAAACAAGGGATACTAAGTTATTGTGATGCCATAGTACTTCTGGTCAGTATGTAATGTAAACTATCGTTTAATTTATTTCTGGTCAGTATGTAATGTACACTATCGTTTAATTTATTCCTGGTCAATACGTTATGTAAACTAGTGTTTAATTTATTCCTGGTCAGTACGTTATGTAAACTATCGTTTAATTTATAAAATTTGTGAAAAAACACGTATCCTCAGAGTGCAATATTGAAGACATAGAGATCAATCAAGACATTAACTTTTCGCAAAGTTTTATCAAAGCGGATTAAGCGCTTCAAACATGAAAGGCTTTTGAAAGGGTCTTTAGGGTTGCTCTAGTCCGTATAGTTTTGTCCTTGTATCTTATAGCTGGCTTTACAATAATCATTCGACTAAGCTGTCAACTAAATCAGTTTTCATTCCGATATAAGAAAATTATAATGACGGAGTCGGCAAATCAAATAGGCTAATCATATCCTTCATATTACGTGAAATATCAGAAATTCCAATAGCATTTACTGTAACAAACGAAATAAAAGAAGGTCAAGATGGCCCTATATCGCCACCGTGCTAGCATTGGCTATAACACAAGGTAAAATAGCAGAAAGGATCCATTTTGATTGGGTAGGGGGTCTTGATTTGAACAATTTTGGTTTTAGGTCTACTACAGAATGCTACAATCAAATATATAAGATCTGGGCCTTGTTGTTCTAGACAAGAACGGTTTTAAAGTTTTGCCTATATAAGCATTATGTAAAATCATGAGACCCACGGGCGGGTTCTTGATTTATAACATACATGGAATCAATTTGGGGACATTATTTCTATTAATTTCTTATCGAAAAGTTAATATGCATATTAACATCGGCTGCATGTTTGTTTAATGCATCATAGTATGGAGGCATGTATATTTTATTCTCTCGCCATCTGAATTTCTCTATTACGCTAATGGGTGGTTTAATTAACACATTGTCCAATCCTTTTATTTGAAAACGGACTTTTTTACCCTGTCAATGCACTTCTGCAGCAGTTTAATGAGGCTAGAAACGGACCCAAAAACATTAGCAAAATCCCCCCAACAAACAGAATTGAATCGTAAATCCGCCCCTGGTATAAACTAATCTTTGCAGATTTTATGCATTTGAAGTATATAACTTAGTTTAGATTATGACTGGTCGGAACTGAATTATGGCGTTCTGTTGCCTTAGCAACCAGAGTTTTGGATGAAATGGAATTCTTTGAACAACTATGATAGGGCTTCAAACAAGGAACATCTCTGCCAAGTTTCATCAACCTTGGCCTAGTTATTTTTAGAGGAGATGTCGTTTGAAGGAAAATGTGATCGTACGACCTACGACGTACAACGTACGACGGACGGTGAGCGGTCCTACTAGCTCACTCTGGCACTTTGAAAATGATAAAAAAAATCATGTAGTTATAAGAAAAAAAGGAAAGACTGTTTCTATTTTAGTTGGGTAGGCCGGGGATCGAACCGGCAACCCCTGGATCTGGAGGCTTATGCTTATTGTGCTTGACCATGTAGGCAGATGGCTGATATAAATCAACGTTTATATTCATAATACATGTACATGTGATATGTTTCGTATGCATTGATAACCATGCATACCATTGTTTTTGCTCTATGTTTATTTTGTATTATATGTAAAGATGGGAACGAATACATGACTATAATCAGTATTCGAATATTTGTATAGACTATTCAAATACATTCGAATATTTGTTTGTTATTATAAGTCACACGTGTGACAACTATGTTCATTCAGTCATATTTATCAATTCGAAACTTTTTCTGACTCGAAACTCGCCTTTTTCTGACTCGAAACTCACATTTTGCAACTCGAAACTCAGTTTTTCTAACTCGCAACTCACTTTTTCTGAATTGAAACTCACTTTTTCTGACTCTAAACTCGCCTTTTCTGACTCAAAACTCACATTTTGCAACTCGAAACTCACTTTTTCTAACTCGAAACTCACTTTTTCTTAATCGAAATTCATCTTTTCTAACTCGAAACTCACTTTTTCTTACTCGAAACTCACCTTATCTAACTCGAAACTCGCTTTTACTAACTCGAAACTCACCTTTTCTAACGAAGAGTAGACGTGTTGTTCGACCGTAAAATTTGATTATACAGTTGGTTTTAATTGTGTTGTTGATAGCGTTTGGTTGTAACATGTTGCCATATGTTGTTTTTTTTTAAAAATGTAATTATAATAATTCAGCCGATTTTTATCATTTTGAGAAAATAATCCGTTGGTTGTACAGTAGAGAATAGTAAAATTCGCCACCTGTCGCTAAATAAATGAATAACCAATTGTTATAAATGTTTCTGTAAAGCAAAGATATATGCCAAAGTTTATCTACCCGTATAATATTGGTTTCAAAACTGTACAATTAGAATAACTCAAGAACTTATCAAAATAGTCATCTACATTAACATGGGAGTATCACTAATTGAAAAGAACATTAGTTTAAGTGCACAGCTGCTGGTATGTAAACAATGATAATATCCTCTTTCTGTATCATAACAAATTACGAAATGTCAGTTTTTGAAAACGAACACAGCTGCTGAGGCAGATAACACATGATTATATTTATTACCTAACCGCTTGAGAATGTCAGACGTTTGGCGCCAGGAAAATTCCACAAAAATAATTGCTTTCCTAAGTTTTACGCCCTACGTAAGGTACCTGCATACCTTAGGACCAGAATTCAAAATGTGGTAGGATAAGTAAGAATTTTTGTAAAGGTAAAGATCCGAGTCTGTTTTCGCAATATATATATATTTTTTCACATTCAACTTCAACCATTCATGTAAAATTCGCCACCTGGCGACATTCGTTATTTAACAAATATCGATCGTTTTTCTATATAATTTCGACTAATTTTAAATTAAGTTGCAAAGTAATGTATGTATGTATTTTTCAGTACCAAGTTTTTTTTAAAAGACATAGCAGATACAAGGGAATCCGGGTACCAGACCTTTAACATGTCAGGTGTATAGTACCGATACACGCGAGACTACCTCTGGGTTTCTAACTAGTTCATCTCAGATAGTCGGGAAACACCGTTTCCGAATTTTCCAGTGCTCCGGTCGAGAATCGAACCGGGGACCTCCGGATTGGTAGTCCAGAGCGTTAGCCACTCGACCACCGCACCACCTATATTATTCTAATATGCGTGATAAATATTTTAATGAATTATTGCTTGATAAACCAAACTGTTTTCTAGTTCCTGTTAGTATGATGCGGTGCGAAAAAAAAATAATTTATGCAAGCGAACTAGCATAAATGTTGTTTATTCAATCGGTGAGTCATTCATCAAAGGCGGCTTCAAAATTGAAGACACGATAATTGCAAGAGTCTTTGTTTTTCTGGCAAGTTCAAAGTCACGAGTCCGACTCAACCACTCGATAACTGAAAAGATTGTTATGTCCAGTCAAGCAATGAATTTGAAAGTATCTGACTTTTCTTAATTTCATTGCTATGTTTAAAATAAATTCTACACAAATTACTACCGGTATTGACAGATTGGATAAAAAATATGGTTCTAAGGAACAGTTGCATCCATTACCCAAAGCTCTTGGATTGATGTTTGCTTTGAAACTTTTTGTGCCGTGTGCAAAATATGATATGAAATACAATATATGTACAGCGTTTAGTCTGAATTTGACCCTTGAGCTACAACCTATATGTCTTCCTCGGTTTTTACCGTTGTTTTACAATAAGCTAAAAGTACATTCACGGCTCAGTGCTCGAAATCGGACTACGGTCGTTATTTTGTCACCGGACAAACTATTTTTCCGTGAGTTTTCTTTTAATAAGCAATGTCAAGCGTTAGAGTACAAAACATGAAATACCAGTTAAAAGACAAAGCTTTCTTTATATAATGGGTAAGAGTTATATCCTGTAGATATGAACTCCACTTCAACATACGTAATGGTTGCGACTAAAATACATAAAACACTTGAGTAAGGTTTTTCATATTATAACACAAACGTATAGTCAAATTTGTACAATATGTTAAGGTCTACGGATACACATGTATGTTATGTTGTTCGGAGGTTTATCGAAATGTAACGATGGATTGTTACCCGGTATAACGAGCGTAATCATTGCTGGAAACCATACGACGATGACGTCATCAAAATGACGTCATGGGTAATACGTTTCACGATTTTCCACATTGTATTGAAACAAACTAAACAAAATTAGAGTTTTAAACATAAAATCAACATAGAAAACGTTGGCTTTGATGTAATATCACATTAATTCCACTCGTGAAGACGAAAAGTTATTAGATCTGTTTTCACTTGTGGTTGCGCCCATCCGTGAAAATATCATTTTTGGTACCTACTCGGTCAAATTTTACTGTGATATTTACACATGCATCAATAATTATCCTTTATATATTTAAACAAAATTATCAACCTTTCAAGGAACGTGTCGATCTATTTGTTTGGCCTGTTTGGTCACTCATGTCTGAAATTATTTTAAACAATATGCTTTCTAACAAATACAATGTCGTCTGCTTAAGATTTAAGTTGTTTGCTTTTTGGGAACAACATTCTGCAAAGCACCACTATTTAAAGAAACAGATTTGCCCAAATTGGAAGCCAGAAGAAGTAGTTGTAAAAATCTAGGTTAAAATGGGTTTTTGATAAGCAAAACGAACTGAATGGAACGCAATTATCTATTTTCACTTAGACCGAAATAGTCCCGGAGATGGGAAACGTCCGAACGTGACCTTCTATCGGTCGTCCCCAGATCGTCACATAGATACTCGGGGTTTGGACAGAAAAAAATAATTGAAACTCTTTTCAAATTCTCGTTATCACCCTGGTATGTCATATATATTATAGAAGATATGCAACACGCCAGAGCGCATTTATACTTAGAAGTCGATTTCTCTGCAAAGTTACCATAGTGTATCAACTTATCGGTCTAATCTGAAAGGGAAAATTGTTGTCTACAAGATTAAGTCAGGATACACATCGAATCCGGCAGCTTCTTATCATAATTCTACAAAAACCTGCAAATTTGGGCTTGCCACATCTCTTATTGACTAGTTTACATGAATTCTATATATAGCACTCACGTGATTTTATCGGTACCGCCTTAACCTTATACTTCAACTAAAGGCGCGGGGAACCAGAACGTGTTATGATTTGCACGGAAAACACGGGGACGCATTTTAGGCGATCTGACTGTGTACAACACGTTCTGGTTCCCCGCGCCTTTAGTTGAAGTTTAAGGTAAGAGTAGTACTGATAAAATCACGTGAGTGCTATATATAGAATTCATGTTAACTAGACATACCAGGGTGAAAACGAGAATTTGAAAAGAGTTTCAATTATTTTTTTCTGTCCAAACCCCGAGTATCTGTGTGAGGATCTGGGGACGACCGATAGAAGGTCACGTTCGGACGTTTCCCATCTCCGTACATTCATGTACAGAATCAGGATAAACAGTATAGCATGTCAATATTTTACCGCTAAATATGTTAAGATAGCATGTTTTCCGTGTTCTATTTTATAGTGTATTTTGTATTCTATATATGTTCATAATTCACGTAAAATATCCACGAGACCATAACTTATCAATAGCAAAATTTGCACTGAAAAAAACCTAATCAAACATTTTTGTTTTCATTTAATTATCTGACATTGCACTTAAACAGTTAAATACGCACAAGAGGAACACCAAAACCTTAACTAATGAGTATAGTAAGCCGGAATTTCACATTGAGAACCATTTTCCATCGCGCATTCAGAGCGTGTGCACAATTCAAATTTTGTAAAGCGTCAACTTGAGTGTTACACATTATAAAGTAGGCAAACGTTAGCGTATGCAATGGCAGGACTTCGCAATTTTATTATTTTCTGCCTTTTCTTTCTTAATCTGAAATATGTAAAACCTGACTCATTTACTGCAGAATTTGTGTTTGATGCTCTTTCAAGAAGATTGGATTACGTTATGCAAGAAGTTAACGTTGTAAAATCTGATATTAAAGATATAAAATTGGAGATTAATGATATCGGACAAAAAATAGAAAATATCGAAGAAAAGGTTTCAAATGTCATTAAAATAACGGAAAAGAAAGGTGAGGGATTGTCAAATTCGGTGACGTCTGAAAAATTTGAAAGACAGGCAAAATCATTACACAGGATGTTAGCAGCTGAAAAAGCTAAATTGCGGAAAACGACCGATCGAGTTCGAAATACGTTTAGTGAATTTGAATTGAACTTTAGATCACAGTTGTCGATAACAAATATCTCTCTTGTTAATTCGATAGAAAATCTTCGGCAAACCCTGACGGATCACCAGAACGAAACAGACGCTACTTTGTTAACTATAAGGAATGAAACAGACGTTAGAATGAAGGAAATTAACAACACGGTCTTAGAGATGTCAAAGGACTCATTGAAAAAGATACATGAAGTAGAAGAAACCATCAGCGAAGAAGTAAAAGCCGATTTGGAAAGTGTGAAACATGAGTTCAGTAGCAGATTACACTCAGAAGTCACCACACTTACAGCCAAGCTAACTGTGCTAGAGAAAAAACATGGTAAGTCTACATAATGTATGTATTAACCCATATATACCTAGATCGTTTTACAATGAGGTCTTTTTACTTACAATCTGGGCAAGACTAATTCTTTAAATAGGGGTGTTTCGCAGAAAAGTTATCTTGTGGGAAACAGCCGATCATCGTCAAAATACGTTCAGTGAATTTCAATCGAACTTATACTAGATCACAATTTTCGTTGAAGAATATCTCTTTTGTTAATTCGATAGATGAGCCTATATAAATTTCACCTTATTTAACGGTCTATCTAAGAAGTCCAACAAAGATACAAAGTTCTGATAAACAGTTGTGTTTTGGCGTTTAAATTAAGAAATAAGTTTTGATCAGGATTTCATACCCTTTTTACCAATTTTATTGTAGTAGATTTATATAAAAAGTGAAAGTTATTAGCAAACATCCAGGGGCACAATATATTTGCTGATTAGTTGTCTATAGTTTTGTTGACGATATTGTTTTTATACTTTAACAGCCATAATTTTGGTTGTTGTAGCGTTAACCAATATCGCCACAATATGGACAATACATTACGTAATGATAAATGAATATAATCTTTCTGAGTGATCCGTTTTCCTGAATGTTAAATCAATGTCAAGCAAAATGCTTTGTTCTTTTGTAGCATTTAAATACCTTATTTGTTATAAATTACTGAAAATATGTGCCAATATCTTAAGTTGTAAGAGCTGTTGAACCGCCATTTTAAGAGTTTAAGACGAGCGTACAGAATAAAGTAGTCTGAAATGCAAACATTTTACTGTGAAAAACGTGCGTCACGATACTAAGTACTTTTTAATACAAATAAATAAAATTGATTGTTGCGCTTTAACTAATATTGCATATGGTTAAAATGAAAACAAATCATTAGGACACAAAAAATACATTCCCTATTCCTAACGCCTTAGCAATACTAAATAGCATCTCTAAATAGCAATACTAAACAGCAATACTTAAAAGCAGATCGTACATTATTCTTTCTGTATCCAATATGTAACAGTCAGCGGGCGGCAGTTTCAGTCTGCTGAGAAGCAGTGCGTACATGCGCACAAAATAAAGAATCTTTCAGATTATACAGTTTTTACGTCACTATTTCTGTCTCGTATATTAAACAGTCAGAGGCAAAAATGTCAATAGCATTGAGGGTTTAGTTCATTCAACTTTTTCGTTTTCATTCAAACGAAAATCTAATCAAACAGGTTGACAATGAAAGCCCTGTATTCCTCTTCTTGGTTAAAATTAAGTTTATAAATGATGACCGAATGTTGCTTTTTTAAAACTGTTGGTCAGAAGTGCACAAATTGTCAAAAAAGACACATTTTTAAATCTAGAGACCCGCATAGTTTCAAAGTTGATTGATCAAGGCATGGCCCTTTAATGGCATAAGACATTAACAAAATATTGGTAATGTGAAAGAATGACGACGACATTTTTGGTATCACCGACAGTATCTCTTCTGTTACTTATTCGCGTTTGAATAAGGAATAAGAAACCACTTCCTTATTCATTATTCGACTTTTTTTTCATTTAAAAAAATGCTCATTGTAATAGCTTAAATCAAGTTTGCTTGGGCTTAAAAAAGTTAGATTAATAGTTACTGTCATGAGCACGAGGTTCAGCTCGAAATATCATTTACCGAGGGTAACTGTTTCGGCGGGAACGAGGCTCTGCCGAGTTCCCACAAAACAGTTACCAGAGGTGACGGATATTTCCATCTGAGCCAAGTGTGTCATGATGCAAACTTTTTCTTGCATACCGTCTTGCACTTTAAAGTAGATTTCTAAATGCAAACTCATCAAAATGATGAATTATCATGAAAAACAAACGATTTTCCGACGTCTTGTTTAGGAAAGTGACGTCCCAATGTTTATAACGAGGGGTGCAGACCGGTTTTTTCCGGCATGGGCAAAATCAGCGGAAATGCCGTTCCGATATGCAAGAAATTGGTAATGTGAAAGAATGGTGATGAATAAGTAACCAGTTCCTTATTCTTTATTAGAAAAAGGAATAAGGAATAAGTAACCAACTTTGTAGCCATGCCCAAGTATTGTTTTAACGCATTTAATTTGATACATTAAAATGTTGACGCTTTTATAAATAATTTCAGGGGAAAGTATCCCTTAGTAAAATCCTTTTTCGTGCCAAAGTGTCCACGAACCTTCCGGGAATAGCCTACATACGTTATTAAAGGGGCACTCCCTACATTTAGCAGAATATATTCTCGAAACATTAATAATGTGTTTAATGAGCGTAAAGTGATACATAAATACAATTTAAAGAGCAACCTATATTAAAAATGCCTCAATTTAGCACAAATAATCAACATAAACGTTTTCTGTAATAAAACGCCATCCACCAATTAATTGTACAACAACCATTGAATGGTTTACGGTACTGCAAGTTAAGAAATAATACTTGCAAATAATTTCTTTAGTTTGACATCAGTTTTAGGGAGTTACTCTTTAAGAGTTATAATAAATGCTTTACAGATTAATCAACGAAGAAGGGTAGAACGACAGTTTTGAATAAATTAACAAATTCTTCAATTTTCTTAATCAACCGAGATAAATAAGCTATCTAACTGATTATAAATATATTGATACACTCAACATTATTCCTATTAATATTAAATGTCAGTATAAATATGTTCATTTCATATACATGTAAATGTATTATATCTTTTCAGGAATTAAAGCCTCATTCTCAGTAAGTCAGGCATTCAAAGGTAGTGACGATAGACTTCGGTTTTACGTTGTCGATTTGAATGAAGGATCATACTACAACAAGACGACGGGAGTATTTACATGTCACTATCCAGGACTGTATGCTTTTATTGCTAAAATAGTTGAACACGGGAATGGCAACAATCACATTTTTTGTCATATCCGTAGAAATGATTATGATCTCAGCTATATGCGTTCGAAACAAGGTAATATAGACCGTACGTATGCAGTAAACGGATTGGGATCATCGACAGGTGCTGCTACAGTACGTCTAGTGAAAGGAGATCGGGTATATGTCTATTGTGACAGTCACACGGGAACCAGTCTTGCATGGTCATCCTTCACTGGCTTCCTGATTAGTACTGATTCTTAAGAACATATTTATTATTAATATAACAATTTAGGTACAGAATGTATAAAAAACTAAAATATAATATCTTGATTCGAAATATATAAATTAGTTTTGTTGTTTAATTATGTTTTAAATGTTTTGATATCGTTTTACATTAACTGACAAGTCATAGGATTACATCACTTTTTAATTCCATGTATCCTAAAAATTGTTTTAAGGATGTTGGATACTCATAGTGTAGTAAAATAGATTTTGCAAAACTCTATTGTTTTAATACCCAATCATACTGCATCACGGAAATGTAAAAAAAACATGGTTGTGTCTATGTATCTTTTCTCAAGTAAATCTAAAGTTAACTTGTATCATTGACGTAAAAAGAGTTTGGAGTTTTTTTATTGCGAGTTTAGACGTGCCCAGTTTCCACGTTCACTAGTACTCTGTTCACAAAACGGTTTCAAAATGCATATTGTAGGTCATTATAACTACATGTATGACCACTTATTAAAAATAATAGTGAAAAAGTAAATATGTTACCCAACGAGGACAGGGTGAATGTACCCCACCTATCAATATTTTTTTTAATTTTTACTTTTTTGTACTTGTTTGTTTTTCAAGTCTGGTACATTTTGCTTTTCCATAAAATCAACTAAATTTTCAAATTTGTTCCGTATTATAAAGCAATACAGTCACGTTGTCTTGTTCTACTTCATTACATTACAAAAGTAAGTTAAAATTGCAGCTATTTGTTCAAAATTTAATAATAATTTCTGTTCTGTGTAAAGATTTTACAACATTTGTAGGAATTCCTGTTAGGTTAATACTAATTTATTTTAGCTCGATTTTGAAGAAAGCTTATCGAGTCTGCTCCATGTGAAAACCAGTACTGGTGTCATATGAGGAGGTACGTTCGTGACACCAGTGGGGCTCGAACCCGAAACCTCCGGGATGAGCGGCAGACACCACCGCTCCACTTAAATTCTGTTTACTAACTCATATTGACTTCATGTGTAATATACGATGAAATAGCATATTTCTTTATACATTGTGTCACAGATACTTTGCGCGTGGTAAAGACCCCCAGTCCTCTGCTACAACCCACTGAACCACTTATACAAGCCTCATAGTTTTCGAAAAATAATATATTCATATGTTATATAGCATATAAAGGTATTTGACTCAAAGAGTGGGGAAAATAACCCAGTCTATTTCAACGCTAATTTTCAGCCGATTTCACTTAGACGCAGAAATGATTATGCTTCCATATTTTCTTACCATACCATCTTAACGTTCCCTCTGTGGAACAAATAACTTTGTACATGTTTGTTTACATCCGTCAAAGTGGACATTTTTTCAAAAAATGTTCGAGCGCAATTTTTTCAATCATTATTTTAGAATGTCTTAGACAAATGATTCCATATACTAGCAGAACATTAAGAAAAGTCCCAGGTTAAATCACGTTAACAAATATTTTGAAAGTGTTGGTTCCCTGTCTGTAAGTGACATAGTGGGCAAGAGCGGAACGCAATGCACATGCTCCTGAGTCACCGAATTCAAAATGGAATACATGGCACTTTGTTGACAAGTTCGTAGGAAAATATGGCTCGAAAAGTTTTATTATTTGGAATTAGATATTTTTTAGACAGGTAAGTTATTTCGTGTCGTTCTATAGAGATAGGATGTATTGGTTCCCTGTCTGTAGGCGACATCAATTCAAATGCATATTTAAAGTAATTGTAACAATGACCTCTTGTCATAAAATACAAATGAAAAAGTAAATATGTTACCCAACGAGTACAGGGCTGCAATTAAAAGTGCATGTACCCAACCCACATGTTCGCGTCTATCAATATCATCATTAACATTTTACTTTAAAACTGATGCGCCGTGATACTATACCTTTGATTTCCTGTGTTTGCATGTTGCGTTTTTCAACAGTGTGATAATTTTAATCCATCATAAGTGAAACAGTTTAAAGAGATATTAATGTGGTAGATCTAATTACTAATTAAATATTTTATTAATGGTTGTTTCTGTACATAGCGTGACATGTGGAAGAGAGATCTGTACAAAGTCATTCTAGTATTTGGAGGCGCGTGGAGTCTCGATATGGGTCACGTTGAGTCCTAGTATGGATTTGACATAGAATTTCGGGACTCCGAATAAAAACGAAGCTAGATTTAGTTCAGCAAGTCTAATATGGAATTACATTGGACTGTCATGTGGTACAAATGCTGCATGTAGGAGGCCATTGGTTATAATTCAGATGATGTAAAATAATACAAGTTATAGCATTCCAAAAGTTCCTTCTAGGGCACATCTGTCTATATATATTATTGAAGTACAA